>OX940974.1:85960025-86486916 GCA_954871275.1 Leptopterna dolabrata | reverse complement strand
GGTATCGTTTTCCATGTTTTTGGGGACGAGAAGATCGAATATGAGGTCGATTTTGGCCAAGGAGTGGAAAATTGAGGTTGTACCAGAAGTTCAGCTCCCAAAATTGATTTTTTATGAGGCAAAAACCTGCGAAATCGTCTGAAATCACCATCAATTTGTAGAATAGCACTAGGAAAAGTTTCAACACGTAGATCAAGACGATTAAGTGGCACTAACCAATGATCATGGATAATTTGAAAAAAAAAAGATCGTACCTACCTAATTTGTGTTTTGGGGGCCAAAATTGGTGGAAACCATCAGAGATAGCTATTTCAATTATTTCACATGAAAGAAACAATAAATGTAGGTACAGCCAACATTTCTGTAGAATAATAAACCCCATGTGACAAGGACTTTGCAGCGTTTTTGAAATATATCACGTAAAAGTTTTTGTCCAAGTGGGAATACTGAGTAGAGTAACCCCCGCCCCCGCCCCCGGCAACCACCAGCTCACCCAGCAGGGCCTGGACCCACCCACCATGGCGGCTCCCGGGTCGCACTGCCCCAAGTAAACTCACTACACGGACGTCGTCCAGAGAAGCAGCCCTCACCGTATAACATTACACTGTGTATACCTAAGATGTAGTCATCTGTGGCAAAAAGTTCCAACCATGCAGCATCGCTGTAACAGCGAATTTTCAAAGAAATATTTGTGCTATTGCGTAAAAAAGAAGATATTATAGCGAGAAACCATACCACTTTCCGTAAAATTAATTTTTTCGTGATTCTGGCAATTTTTACCGATTTTTGACTCATAATAAAAATCTTTGTTGAAAAAACATTTATCATCGAAATACTCCCTCTTTCTGTAGTGAATCACCATCCCGCAACGTCACGGGAATTAATATTGATTTCAGCCCTTAATACAAATTTTTGCCTCCCTAAAATCGAAATTTGACCCCTATACTGTATGAAAAAACAACTGATATTTTCCCGTCTTTACTCACTTCTATACTTACCACTTTCAGTCATTTGAAATCAATTGTTCGAGATTTTAGCCGTTTTACCGATTTTTGACCCCTAAAAACTCAAATTTGACCCCTTTATAATTTTTGAAAATTGCACACCTTCGAATTCATCCTTCTGTTTGGCAATACGAACATTTTGGCGAAATTCGGAATTTTTATCATTTACCCAAGGTCAGATATAGTCTGGAGAGACACATTTATAAAAATAAATAAATAAAATATATATATGATACTTTTTTTTTAAATCTAGGGATGAATTCAGGACGCTCTGAAACGGATTTGCCTATAAAAAAAAATTCAAAAACTCATGTTCTGGAAATTTTGACCCATTGCAATAGCTTCATTTTCTTTGAAAATTCGCTAAAATATAAAATAAATATACAAATGAATATTTCTAAGTTGGCAATAATGCTACGACAGTTATCTATGCGTTAGTAAAGTAGGTATATATTTTCGTTAATGTCTTACTGACACCGAGCTGCTTTGATGTAGCAGCACCAATCGTGTGTTTTGTGGCAAATGGTGGTATCTACAACTTAGCCGATTAATTACCTACTTATAATTTCAACCAAGGATCATGACAATAACCTTCCCACTCTCGTTTTATCCAGTGCCTCTTGAGCGAGTCCTTTAAAGTGAGTGCAGGTGTACGGCCCATCATTTGACCAGTTGAAACATTATTTGTTTGATAAATCAAAAACTGGTGACACTTTATTATTCTGAAAGCTGAATGAATCATTGTACGCTCCCAAAAGCCTGCCTTAAGTTACAACATCGCAAAATTGAGTGACTGTGATGAGAACAACAGATGAGAGAACAGAAACAAGTTCAATTTTGTCCTTATTTTATAGTCGAGATCGATCGATTGTTTCGTTTATTTAACCAACCAGAGAGAGAGAGAGAGAGAGAGAGAGAGAGAGAGAGAGAGAGAGAGAGAGAGAGAGAGAGAGAGAGAGAGAGAGAGAGAGAGAGAACGAGAAAAGATTCGCTCAGAGGGAGTGCGATGGGCGAGCCCTGGTCCCTTTTCAGATGTAGACATAGGAAAACCTGCGTTGGACACTGCAGGATCCCTCTCAGTCCACGTCCCTTTTGGCGTCCAAGGGACTCGGCTTATCGCAATCAGTGGCCCAGACATCCATCTGAAAAGGTCCCCGAGGGCACGAAGGAAGGAACAAGGGTGTGCCTCGGCAGGGTTTCCCCTCACCACGACCATCAAGAGTCACACGGGACAGACGCTCGCCCCTTTTACGATGGTTCCAACGGCTGCCATTTTTACGCAACATCAGCCAAATTTCACATAAACCAGCCCAAACAAGGTCCTATATCCAAATCCCAATGAAAATTGTAAAACGCCGATCGTAGCTCGAATAATGGTGTTTCAAAGTTGCAAACCACTTTTTGAGCTTAAGAAGTAGGTAATTATCAAAAATTCGTTGCCTGTTTAGTGGGGAATCGGTGGAAAAAAAAAGTTTCATTCATGTATTGTGACCTAATGAGCGACAATTCTGTACGATGCTCACTCTTAGCTCGTTTTGTGTCCACACTAGTTTTAATCATCCACGGACCAGTAGGTACCTAACAAACTAACACTTCAGATATGAGCAAAAAACGAATTTCCCAGCCTCAGTAGCCTCGCAGCCCCTAGAAAGACCACTAAGTGCACATGTATGTGGCAACGGCGGCGGCGGGAGGCCAAGAGGACCTTCGGCCGGCAGGACTGGGGCCCATTCCTAAACTCTTCAACTTTTCACTTTGCAAGTCTTCATTTGTACTCTTCACTTTGCGAATTATGAAAAGTAGAAGAACTTTCTGTTCCTAAAGACTTCGCACTCCCACTCTGCAGTTCTACTCGAAACGTAGAGTGTTCTGAAGAGTAACCTTCGTTTTGTGGAGTAACCTCCAATAACTTTTACACTTCATCGTTAGACATTCCGATCGTTTTATTCCGAATCCGATTCCATCAAGTCTTCCGTCTTTGTATAAGTTAACTTACTTGGGATTTGGTTAGGCGAAACGACTCCCTGAAAGTAGTGTCGCTGACGACAAAATTAATTCGCGCTCGATGAATGCGGCCGACGGAGGGTCGAGATCGTTCAACATCATCACCATCATCTTGTAATAAGTATCGGAAACAATTAGGTAGGTTGAAACGTTGTCACTTTTTATCCACTAACAACCTATCCTGTCGCTTTCCTAACCTTTCCTTCCCCCCAAATGAAGAGTATTTTGATGGCCTCAGTGGAGCTAACCTCGATGCTATCATATTAGGTATATGCTTGCCGTCACACTAATTGGACCACCTTTAGACCTAATCGAAAGGTTGACTTCTCTTCTTTTTATTGGTACTACCAAACACTGATTTGACGAAGAAATAAAACCTAAAACGCGATTTGGAAAGCATGTCATTATATCGCAGAGTCATTTGGGACTCTGCAAAAATGTTGTAAACTCTTCATTTGAAAAGCACTCTTCACTTTGCGGAAGATAACCTTTAGGAACGGAACTGTTCAAAACAGGGTAAAACTCCGCAATTCTACACTTTGCATTTCACTCTTCCTCTTCAAATCAAGAGCGTTCTTTAGGAACGGAAATTCGTCCGCAAAGTGCAGAGTGTGGATTCGTAGAGCGCAGAGTGAAGAGTGAAAGTCTTTAGGAACGGGCCCCTGGTAGGCATTATGCCAGCAACATCCAACACACATTCAGATTGCCTTGGACTTTCGCTTGTCTGATTTTGGCGCAGATGAAAGGCACCAAAACTTTTTTCGGGGCAGACCCTCATTCCTGCACCATTCGGCTTTCTTGTGGTAATTTGTAAGCGTATGCAGCCACTCGAACGAGAGGGGACCCCGCGTGGTGTAGTGTCATCAACTACTCGCATTGTATTTATATACACCGGCTTGTCACCAGGCCAGGTTCGATTCCCGGTAGGAGCTGATGACGTCGACCTCTGGGGCATTTAGGAGCATAACAAGCAGAGCGCATAACAAAACGCTGCAAAGTCCTTGTCACATGGGTTTATTATTCCATTGGACATACCTACCTACAGAGATGTTGGCTGTTTATTTATTGTTTCTTTCATATAAAATAATTGAAATAGCTATCTCTGGTGGTTTCCACCAATTTTGGCCCCCAAAACTCGAATAAAGTACGCTCCTTTTTTTTTAATAAAGTATCTCTGATCATTGATAGTACCATTTAATCGTCTTGATCCACTTGTTGACACTTTTTCCAGTGTTATTATAGAAATTGATGGTGATTTCAAACGATTTCCCAGGTTTTTGACTCATAAAAAATCAATTTCGGGAGCTGAACATCTGGTAGAACCTCAATTTTCTATTCTTTGGTCAAAATCGACTTCATATTCGGTCTTCTCGTCCCCAAAAACATGAAAAACGATACCTTAAAAGCTCATGTTACCAACATGTTGCTAAAACGCAAAAAGTACCTATTTTTATACAAATTTTAACTCATAACACCCCTGGGTATATTCCGATCGGGCTGAAAAGTTTCGGGACACAACTAGGGCCCAAATGGAGCATGTGTGCGAAAGAACGATTTTTTTAGACCGAAAATGAAGCCTGTACACGTGATACGGCAGACGGCGTACGGCGGACGGCGGACGGACATTGCATTTTTGAAATCTACGTACCTTGAAACGGAAAAGAAAAAATTTTGAGGGTGTTATAAAATTTTTTTGCTGAGCGATTACATAGGTGTATTATTCACAGAATAATATAAAAATTATTTATGTTTAAGAACCAAAAATTGCAACCATGCATCATGTTATTAACTCGAAAAGTGAAGGCTAGGTAGAAATCTACTACTTGAAACGTATGTGCTCGTTTCTTCTGACGATGTCTTGTCTACATTTCTTGAGCACCATAGATGATACATGTTAAAACGTGACAACCGAACAAGCGTCATTGTTTACTATCCATTTATAACATTCATTTATATAGTTATAGTATGAAACTAGGAAATAAATACCAAGAACAAATACGAAATAAATTCGTGATAAATCAAGAGCTTTCCAACAAATGGAAAACGATTTTTGTCCGATGAAAATGAAAGAAGTTTCATTTCCCTAGCAACTACTCGGTTGTACGTGAAAACCACTATGCATTGTGCGCGAAAAAATTTGACGCTTAAAATTGACGCTCAAATTTGACGCTCAAAATTGACGCGCAAAATCGACTCGCAAAAAATGCTAGTACCCCAGGGCTAAAACATGATACATGTTAATAAACCAAAAGCAAGTATGGACAGGCCCCGTCCCTCTGAGATCGCGACTTCAATTAGTTTACACTCGAATGAGTCATACCTACTCGTGGAAAAAATTCAAATAGTCGGTTTCTCTGCGGTTCCATGTGTTCTTAGGGTGCTGAATCCGAATTAACAATTTGCATACAAAATTTGCTGGAGCGTTCTGAGATATTCGTGGATGGGAGGGGAGGGGGGGAACGACGACATTTTTGCACTTTTTCAGTTTCTTGCCCATAAATCCGAAACTATGCATTTTATCGGAAAGACCATAAAAAGTTCAATTAGACAACATTTACTATTAATTTCATCTTAATAATGTAGGACCAACGGGTGAAGAGCATAAAATCAGTTGTTGGACGGAAGAGGAGGTAACAACAAGAACTACGTAAATTCAGTGAATGATAAGTCTGGCGTTTCAGTGAATTACCGAAGAGACAATGTGCTATTGCAATGGGTCCGAAGTCTCAATTATATAGATCTGTAATATTCTTATTAGACAGTATAAGTTAATTCGTTTTAGAGCATACTTAATCCATTCCTAGATTAATTCAGTCATTTACCACTCCACACAGTATCTGAAAAATGAATATGTGAAATACAAACAAAGAGAAAAAGAAGATTTTTAAAGATGGGCGAATTCCGAAAACAAAAAGTGGGTCACATTGGAGTTGAGTGGGTAAAACTTATAAGAGCCACCAAAAATAGGTATGATGTACGACTAATGACTGCAACTTCTTTCTCTCTATTTCCCGGGAAGGGGAGATTTAGGTTCAATGTATTACTTCTCAAACCATACATCAATAGGAAACATAAGTTACGTGAATGTTCTGAAAACATTCTGTTTTGGGTGAGGTATAATACAAAAGCAACCAAAAATGCCGAATCCGTTAGGTTCATGTGTTTTGAGTACAATACCAATAAAGAATCGATCATTCAATTCGACTCGATTCCAGCTCGACTGAAGCATACAATTACGTGTAACTATGACAACTACCGAGTTTGACATGAAACCCGGTCAGAACGTGATATAACTGATCGGAAGTGCACTTAGTCGATGAATACTCGCAAATCACAGAAACGTCGACTTTCTTTGTCTGTGTACCTACGTGGAGGTCGTTATATTATTATAGATTATTTATGGTGTAGTGGGTAGGGAAGGAGAGGATTTGACTTTATGAAGTTCTTGGGTTGAATAACGACCGGTCGGTCAGAGGAAGAGGATCACAGGATGCGGTGAGAGGGTTCCCCGATCATGGAAATATGAGCGACAACCCACCACTGGTGGTTAGTTGATACGGCCAAAGCAAGAAGAGGACGGCTGGGAATCAAGGTCAACTCCGTCCAAGTTGCCCCAGTGCGATCCTGAGAGCGCCCGTGTGGAACGCGGCAGAAAATAGCGGTCGTAACAGCCAGGCTGAGGCTTTGGAAGGAAGCCGGCCACAGGAGAAGACCGGAGAACGTCCGCGGGTGCTCTACCATTTCAGGACTTCACGTGGCACACGTTTGCGTCAGTCATCACACGGTCACTGGTAACGAGTACAAGGCCCTGCCTCCTCAGAAGTTTTCTTTCCAGAAAAAAAAAAAAACGCTGCAAAGTCCTTGTCACATGGGTTTATTATTCTATTGGACATACCTAAAGAAATGTTGGCTGTTCATTTATTGTTTGTTTCATGTAAAATAATTGAAATAGCTATTTCTGATTGTTTCCACCAATTTTGGCACCCAAAACTTGAATTAGGTACCTACGCTCCTTTTTTTTTTTACATCATCTTTTATCATTGGCAGTGCCATTTAATCGTATTGATCCACGTCTTGACATTTTTCCTCGTGTTATTCTTCAAATTGATGGTGATTTCAGACGATTTTGTAGGTTTTTGACTCATAAAAAATCAATTTTGGGAGCTGAACATCTGGTACATTCGCAATTTTCCACTCCTTGGTCAAAATGGACTTCATATTCAGTCTTCTCGTCCCCAAAAACATGGAAAACGATACCTCAAAAGCTCATTTTACTACTATGTTACTAAAACACAAAAGTACCTATTTTTATACAAATTTTAACTCATAACACCCCTGGGTATATTCCGATCGGGCTGAAAAGTTTCGGGACATAACTAGGGCCCAAATGGAGCATGTGTGCGAAAGAAAGAATTTTTTTAGACCGAAAATGAGGCCGGTACACGTGATACGGCGTACAGCGGACGGCGTACGGCGGACGGACATTGCATTTTGGTTTATTATTCTGTGAATAATACACCTATGTATTCGCTCAGCAAAAAATTTTTGTAACACCCCCTCAAATTTTTTTCTTTTCCGTTTCAAGGTGCGTAGATTCCAAAAATGCAATGTCCGTCCGCCGTCCGCCGTACGCCGTATCACCTGTACAGGCTTCATTTTCGGTCTAAAAAAATCGTTCTTTCGCACACATGCTCCATTTGGGCCCTAGTTGTGTCCCGAAACTTTTCGGCCCGATCGGATTATACCCAGAGGTGTTATGAGTGAAAATGTGTGTAAAAATAGGTAGTTTTTGCGTTTTAGCAACATGTTGGTAACATGAGCTTTTAAGGTATCGTTTTTCATGTTTTTCGGGACGAGAAGACCGAATATGAAGTCGATTTTCACCAAAGAATAGAAAATTGAGGTTCTACCAGATGTTCAGCTCCCGAAATTGATTTTTTATGAGTCAAAAACCTGGGAAATCGTCTGAAATCACCAACAATTTGTAGAATAACACAGGAAAAAGTGTCAACAGGTGGATCAAGACGATTAAATGGTACTATCAATGATCAGAGATAATTTATTTAAAAAAAGAAAAAAAGAAGCGTACTTTATTCGTGTTTTGGGGGCCAAAATTGGCGGGAACCACCAGAAATAGCTATTTCGATTATTAAAGAAACAATAAATGAACAGCCAACATTTCTGTAGGTATGTCCAATAGAATAATAAACCCATGTGACAAGGACTTTGCAGCGTTTTTGGAATCTAGGCACCTTGAAACGGAAAAGAAAAAATGTTGAGGGGGTGTTATAAAAATGTTTTGCTGAGCGAATACATAGGTGTATTATTCACAGAATAACAAACCAAAAGGAGCGTACCTAATTCAAGTTTTGGGGGCCAAATTTGGTGGAAACCACCAGAAATAGATATTTCAATCATTTTACATGAAAGCAACAATAAATGAACAGCCAGCATTTCTGTAGGTAGTTATGTCCAATAGAATAATAAACCCATGTGACAAGGACTTTGCAGCGTTTTTGGAATCCAGGCACCTTGAAACGGAAAAGAGAAAATGTTGAGGGGGTGTTATAAAAATGTTTTGCTGAGCGAATACATAGGTGTATTATTCACAGAATAACAAACCAAAAGGAGCGTACCTAATTCAAGTTTTGGGTGCCAAAATTGGTGGAAACAATCAGAAATAGGTATTTCAATTATTTTACATGAAAGCAACAATAAATGAACAGCCAGCATTTCTGTAGGTATGTCCAATAGAATAATAAACCCATGTGACAAGGACTTTGCAGCGTTTTTCAATTTCTCCACATCCCGGCATTCAACAAACAGATCTACTGATTAATCCAGCGTTCTACTGATTAGCTGTTATCGTACCAAGGAACCGATAGCAATGAATAAGTTGCAGTAAAGACTAACTACTATATTCTAATTTTAGAGAATTTTCAAGAAAATGACGCTATTGCGATGGGTTCAAAATTCCGTTTCAGAGCATCCTGAAATCATCCCGATTTTAACAAAATTATACATATATATACCTATATTTATACATAAGATATACCTGTTTTATATATATATTTATTTCAGGATTGAGGAATGACCAGTCTAGTCTTGTTTTTGATGGTTGTTTTAAACAAAAGTTGTTAAAAACAAGACTAGACTGGTCATTCCTCAATCCTGAATTGTGTTCATCAACCTAGTCATCTGAATCAACTTGTTATATTTATTTCTTTATGTGTCACTTCAGACGATATCTAACATTAGGTACATGATAGAAATTCCAAATTTCGCCAAAATGTTCGCACTGCCGAACAATAGATGAGTTCGAAGATTAGCAATTTCAAAAATTCTAACGTCAAATTTGAGTTTTTAGGGGTCAAACAGCGGGGAAAGCCGCTGAAATTGCGAACAACTGATACCAAATCACTGGTATGGAAGGATGAGAAAATACAGAAAAACAATTTCAGATGTTTTTCATATAGATCAGGGGTCAAATTTGGATTTTAGGGAGTCAAAAATTGGTATTAAGGGCTAAAATCAATATTAATTCATCGGAAGTTGTGTAGGATGGTGATTCACGACATAAAGAGGGACGATTTTGATGATAAAAATATTTTTCTCAAAAAAAGAGTGGGTGAAATTTGAGTTTGTAAGTGTCAAAAATCTGACAAAACGGCTAAAATCACGAAAAAACTATTATAATTTTTCGACAAGTGGTATGGTTTCTCGCTATAATATAATATTTCCACACAACCTCAGAAATATTTCGTTGAAAATTCGCTGTTATAGACATGCAGCATGACGGGGAACTTTTGTTTTTAGTTATAGTTGCAACTCAACTAAATGTTGCCCAGTTGTGAACAGACAATTTCAAGGACGGGGATATCCGATTTATGCGGTTGGATGAGGACACAGTAGCTAATGAGAGAAACAGACATTTCACTTGCAGTATATGACGGAAGGAAAGGGCGGAAAATTAGCCCCGAACACCCGGAGGTGACCCCGGTCGGTCGGCGGGTCGGATCCGGTACAAAGCGCATGTTAGACGGAGGGGACTTTCACTGCTTTCGCCGCCCAGGCAGCGGCGCCGGCTTCAGGTTCCGTCCAATAGGTGGCGATGGCACTTAATTATTATGACGGATTAACCTCCACAACCCCACTGATCATTTCAGACGAGGAACTCGATTTGAACTCAAACAGCCCCTGGCGCGCAGTGGGACGAAACAGGGTGTTATGTTTAATTCTGTGAATAATACGCCAGTGTATTAACCCAGCAAAAAAACTGTCGAACACCCCCTCAAAATTCTTTTACGTTTCAAGGTGCGTAGATTCCAAAAACGCTGCAAAGTCCTTGTCACACGGGTTTATTATTCTACTGGACAAACCTACAGAAATGTTGGCTGTTCATTTATTGGTTCTTTCATGTGCAGTAATTCAAATAGTTTCTGATGGTTTCTACCAATTTTGGCCCCTAAAAACAAAAATTACGCTCCTTCTTCTTTTTTCCCCCATATTATCTTTGATCACTGATTGTGCCATTTAATTGTCTTGATTCACCTGTTGACACTTTTTCTAGTGGTATTATAAAAAAGTTGACGGTGATTTCAGACAATTTCCCAGGTTTTTGACTCATAAAAAAAGAATTTTCGGAGCTGAACCTTCGTTACTACCTCAATTCTGCGCTCTTTGGTCAAAATCGACTTCATATTCGGTCGTCTTACTCTAAAAAACACGGAAAAAGATACCTCAAAAGCTCATTTGACTAAAACACACAAAAAACCCTATTTTTACACCCATTTTTCACCCATAACACCCTTGGGTATATTCCGATCGGGCTACTAAGTTTCGAGACTCAACTAGGGCCCAAATGGAGCCTGTGTGCAAAAGAACGAATTTTTTTAGACCGATTAATATACCTATGTATTCGCTCAGCAAAAAATTTTTAGAACACCCCCTCAAAATTTTTTCTTTTCCGTTTCAAGGTGCGTAGATTCCAAAAATGCTATGTCCGTACGCCGTACGCCGTATCACGCATACCGGCTTCATTTTCGGTCTAAAAAATTCGTTCTTTCGCACACATGCTCCATTTGGGCCCTAGATGTGTCCCGAAACTTTGGAGCCCGATCGGAATATACCCAGGGGTGTTATGAGTGAAAATTTGTATAAAAATAGGTACTTTTGTGTTTTAGTAACATGAGCTTTTGAGGTATCGTTTTCCATGTTTTGGGTGACGAGAAGACCGAATATGAAGTCGATTTTGACCGAAGAGTGGAAAATTGAGTTCTACCAAATGATCAGCTCCCAAAATTGATTTATTATGAGTGAAAAACCTGGTAAATCGTCTGAAATCACCATAAATTTGTGTAATAACACTGGGAAAAGTGTCAAAACGTGATCAAGACGATTAAATGGCACTACCAGTGATAAAAAAAAGTACCTGATTTGTGTTTTAGGGCCCAACATAGCTATTTCGATTATTACGCATGAAAGAAACAATAAATGAACAGCTAACATTTCTGTAGTCCAATAGAATAATAAACCCATGTGACAAGGACTTTGCAGCGTTTTTGGAATACACACACCTTGAATCGTAAAAGAAAAAATTTTTGAGGGGGTGTTCTAAAAATTTTTTGCTGAGCGAATACATTATTCACAGAATAATAAAACAAAATGCAACGTCCGACCAATCATCCATATCTAAATTATTTTCGCTCTAAAAAATTCGTTCTTTCGCACACATGCTCCATTTGGGCCCTAGTTGTGTCCCGAAACTTTGCAGCCCAATCAGAATACACCCAGGGGTGTTATGGGTGAAAAATGGGTATAAAAATAGGGTTTCTTTTTTTTTTAGTAACAAGAGCTTGTGACGTATAGTTTTCCATGTTTTTTTTAGGGCGAGGAGACCGAGCATGAAGTCGATTTTGATCGAAGAGCGAAGAATTGAGGTTCTAACAAAGTTTCAGCCTTAAATTTACCTTAAAATTAGCCTTGAAATGATCTAAAATCGTCGTTCTTTCGCACAGTCTCCATTTGGGTCCTAGTTATCCCGAGCAAATTGTTTAATTTCCTCTTCGGTGACACAAGTGTCCACCCCACGTATAATTATGCTTCGTTCAAGTAGATAATAAGGAATGTAAGCCTTGAATTTGTTTTCTTTTTCATAATCTCTGACTCGGTTAGTTTGGCAGAAACATAATTATCCAACTCTACTCGAATGTTCTTAGGTTTTCGAAATGTTCTTCTTTTTCCCAATGAATTGAGTATTCTTGATATCACTTTCATTCGCGTTTTCACTTTCTAATATGGCGTAAAATGAGCCAGAATAATTGAATTTAAACTTTATTATCCGACTTGAAGAAAGAAGGAGGTTCTCAATTCGACCGTTTCTATGTTCTTTTTTTTAATGTTTATTCAGCGATTATTCCGACAATACAGGACCGATTTCGATGAATCTTTTGTCAAATGAAGGAGGATCATTCCGCGGTGGTCCCATACCAGTTTTGTAAGTAGAAAAGTAGTACTGGGCCTGTACAAGGCTAATTGCACTCTTCGAGTTCTTGTTTTGACAGTTATTGCACAAGTTGACGACAAAAAACAGCCTGCAAAAGACTTCGGATGGTATCAGTACTTGACAGCATGAGGTAGTCTATTACTGGGCTAGTACCTATCTAGTCTGTACTGGGTCAGTATTGGCGTTGGCATAGAAAAGTGTAGGTACCTACCTGATAAAAAAAAGTTATTTGAAGAAAAAAACTACTTCGAAAAACGCTCTAAAACGTATAAAATGATTTTTATGCAGAACAAAAGCAATTTATTCAAAGCCGATACAACAAAATTTTTGAAACTGGCGGCAAATTTCAACTAAAAACCCCACACAAAACCTTCATATTGTACCCCTTGGTTTTCATACTTATTCTAGTTGGAATCTGGCACCGACTTCATACATTTTGTTGCATCGGCTTTGAATAAATTAAGTTTTTTCAGCACACAATTTTTTTTACTTTTTAGTTTTATAAGTACGCTTTTTTGAAGTTTTCTTTCTTGCAGGAAAATTTTTTTATTCTTGGCTCGTATTCGTATTAGCGTATCTGCCCCCAACATCTCTGCATCTAAAACGTTGCCCACCAACGTTCACTGCAAGTGATCTTTCTATATCAGTTGTTTTCACTTACCAAGCAGTATTGATAAGGCTAGAGGTCGGAACTCGTTGAAGTCCCGAGCGATACTGAATGACATTATGAGCTATTCTTATAGGAAATTTTGCGCAGATTATGAATATACCCCATGTTCCTATATCTATACCTAAACTAGCTCGTTAACGTATTTCTTGTCAGAAAACCACCGAAAAACACGTTTTCCAAACATATTTATCAATACACAGCCCTGAAGAAATGAACAAATTTTCCATCCATAGAAAGCTTGTAGGAAATTCTGCGTCGAATGAAACCAATTTCAGCTCTCTGTGTATGTATTTGGTCAGATCAGATTTCAGAGGTAACTTACAGCCAGTGTCCCTACCTACTTCTAGTAGAGAAAAAATAAATAGGTACCACTTTGTTAGCTACTGCTACAGGAAATTTTACGCTGATCACGAATATACTATTAGGAAGGATCGAAAACACGACGATCGATTTTTTTGCTGAAAACCAAATTTTAACTTAAAACGGGCTTCACAGGGGTTTCCCCACAGGTCTTTCCCAGACGAATACGAAAGAATTACATCCGGCTAAAACCGCTAGCCATGTTTTCTTCTGTTAAAACTCATTTTTTGCACTTGAAATTGTTAGAATAATCGAATTAACAAAAAAAAAGCTTTCTCTTTTTTTACATTCATTTTTTATTTTTAGGTGCCCCCCTAATTTTTTAAAACTTTTTAAAACTTAAAAACCTTGAATTATAGTAAGCTCATTTTTCAAAGATTTTTGCCGTTTTTTGGAATGCAATCAATGCAAAATTATCTATAGCTTTTCTGTAGGAAGGAACATGTGTATTCGAAATCAGCGCAATATTTCCTATTATAACAGCTCATAACATCGCCAAGTCAAGAAAAAACCCTATTTTGTCCCAATGTGCGGCGATGTGGGAATGTGAAAATGAATAAAGAAAAGAAAATGGATGTGGGCTTTATCGCTGTTTTATGCGAAAGTCGTAGGAAACTCTGGAATTCCATACACTACGCGAGGACTCGACTTGCACGAGCCCTGAAGATTTCATCCGTTGAATAGAACAGGAGACAGCAGACCGGAGACAAGGTTTTCGTGGATTCGCTGTTTGCGCATGCGCTGATGGAAGTTGCAATCGGATTACGACGAAATTCATTGGTATGGGGTATTCCACCTCTTTTGGAGTGTTCTTCCGATAAGAATAACATACAACTGGATGACCCTTGCGTTCCACAATCTACTAATTCAGGTAAATGTATTGATGGGGAAAAAACCCAAATGGGGCTGGGATGTGTCTACTTTGTAATAAACCCACACAATCAAACATAGGAGGCGCACTGCCAAATCTCTAGGACCACTGTAAACTATTCCGATGATCAGACCAGATGATCTTTGTGAGGATTCGCATGATCAGATGATCTTTGTGAGGATTCGCATGATCAGATGATCCAAAACTCAACTGCCCTAGACACAAATTCACCTAATTTCAATCAAATTTGCCCCGGACATTAATTCACCAAATTTAATTCAAATTAGAACATCTATGTAGGTATTTTGTATTCGATCTAATTCCATGATGATAAATTTCAAATTTCGTAAACATGTTTGAAACTACAAACGAAAGTTCGAAGGTTGGCAGAGCAAAATCGGGTCAAATGTGAGATTTTGGGTGTCAAAAATCCGCAAAAGTGGCTGAAAATATATATATAAAAAAGGTATCGGGAAGTGGTCAAACTATTAGAAAGGAATATCGAAGTAATCGCATTCTGAGCTTTCATAAAAGGTTTTCATGAAATCGTGAATGAATCCATTAGAATTAGAACAGGATTTTCTTGACCTCATTACCGGGACGAGGAGTTTTCAGAATGAAACGATGCAAGTGGAGGAGCCGGCGTAGGTAAGTACTGGACAAACAGCGTGAAACAGCGGGCACTGATTTCATCAATTACCAGAAATTAGAGTGAGTTAGCAAGATTCCGGGCTAAACCGTTGGAACCGGGGCATTTTACCCTGCTGGTTTCTAGGTCCGACGCTTCGAGTCGCACAAGATCGCTGGATGACGGACGTCCAGCTTCGTGGCTGACGACGTGAGTCGTGACCCGACGGGTAGGTTATGTGCGTCACACAGTGCGTTTTTTTTTAAGGCTTTTGGAAAACTACTTATAATTAGCAGCTTCCTCATTACCGGAAATAGAGAAACCTTGTTCTCACGCAACAGGAGAGACAGAAAAAATTTAAGTGTTCTAAAACCAAAATCGCGTTACAGAAATCAAGGAACAAATTTGGTTCCGTGTCTTTATGTTGTTCCGTCTGAACGCAGTTCCTTGCAACTACCATATTTCACTGAAAGCACGAGCCAAACGAGCTCTGCGCATGTTCCAAAATTCCGCAACTGCGGTTCTATCGGGCTGATTTTACAACAATTTTCAGGGATCATGCTTGTCCGATGGTGACCTATGTATTTCATTAAGCTCGGCATGATAGCACCATCTACGCATGCGCCAATGACGAAAACTTTGTAACGCTAATTACCTCCGGTTGAGCAAGAAAAGTTGAAGTTTTCAGAAGCCATTCGATTGGATTTTTTGGTAGAGCCCTCTCAAATATATTTTCGTTTGGAGTAACGACAATGTGCCTCGTGTCTCTTATTTTTAAACATTCTACTCGTGGATATTTCGTCCGATGCCACCTAAGTTTGATAAGTAATCGGGTTGCGGTTTCATAATGAGTAGAAAAGTGCCTACCATACATATAGTGCAAGCTGAGGATACAGCAATTAATTATATGAATCGAACAATGTGAGGAGTCTGTACAGTCCACATATTGGCAGAGGTTTTTACCTTCCTTACGCAAGTCGAAGGGTCTCTGAAAGGAAAATATTGAAATTATTAGGTATTAGGCATGAATGCCTGAATTTATTAGGTATTCAAATGGTAAAATTTGAGACTTAAGAACTGAAATGCTCTCGGTAAAAATGGCAAAAAATCATTTCATTTTAAAAAAACCTTCATCAAAAGGGAATGGAAAGAACCCGAGACAGATACTGGGCAGGAAAACTTCAACAGCTGAAAATAATTTTTCAAAAATGGGATGGTTAAATTCATCTTTTGATGGGTAAAAATTGCTAAAAATTAGTCGAAAATAGTTCAAGGTCATCATCGATACTACAAATTCATTAAAACTATGAGGATGATGGCTTCAGACAAAAACTGACTAGGTAAATATTTCATCAGTCAAAAATATATGTTCTCAAAGATTAACGAGTCAAATTTGTGCCGCCGCAATTCAAGACGGGAGGAAAAAATCATATTTTTGAGCGTCATATATCGGGAGCTGTAGGTGAGGCCCAGTTCAGCCCCTCTGAAACGTCCAACGAGATAACAGTTTTAAAACCGGTGTTTGAATTCCACTTTGACTGCAGGCCAAACCGAAGAAACCTGAATTCCAAATCGCCTGTGCTACAGAACGAGTTTTCCTCCAGTCGTTAGATGGCCGGAGAAATTATTCGTTAAGGTCCTTCAGTTGTTCCCTCGCGACCATAGTATCGTCTCCTTCAACTATCCGTCACTTAGGTTTTCAGGCTGCCCCATCAAAACTCAGGCGCCGCACAGTGGTCGGAAACTTCTAAAAACCAGCCCAACAGTTCAGAAGTAGTGGATTGAGAACTAAATTTGGCCTCACTAGGCCATTTCATACATTTCTTCTATTTACATTTTTGTGATAGGTATAAACAAGTTTTCGTGCTTAAAACCCTCAAAACCATAGGTTTTCCTTCAAAATGGTTCATTACACTATCTCTATTTTCATCTACACGGCCATCTACAAACCGGCAAACTTTGAATAGGGCACAGAATTTTCATAATTTTTTACTATATTTACTAAAGATACGATATTAGATTAGATTTACCAAAGGTACGATTAGATATTTACTAAATATGATACGAAGCTGAGTACGAAAAAAAATCGAAAAATCGAAATGAATGACGCCGTCACGCGATTTTCTCCTTTTCAACTTCACTGGAGGAATTTGAGTTTCAAATTTCCACTATTGAATCAAAACTTTTTGGTCTGCATAAATGGCGCGTTTGGTGTACCCCCATCCTCAATCAGTACTGAGCCATGACCTCAAAATACAGCAAACTCTGAATTAAGCGACTTGCCCTCGTCCGCCAGCCTAACCTGATCAGGCGTGGCAATGACCTCAAAACAGGTAACCTACCGTCGTTTCAGTCAATTGATTCGATCTTCTCGTAACCAAGTTCACGTCATCTTACCCGATGCAGTCCGGTTTTGTAGCAACCAACATTCACGATATTTCAATAACAGTAGTATCCGTTGATAATCCGATTTGAACCATTGGAATCGAGCAAGAAAAAAAAAATGCTTACCCCCCCTCAAAATTTGATGGTTTACGTTTCAAGGTATGTAGAATCCAAAACTGCAATAAAAATATTTCTGTCTGTCCGCCGTACGGGCCACTTTTCTTAGTTACCATGAAAGAAAATTGATGAAATTCGGGTTATAGGTTCCGTTCGGGGTCTAGTTGGTTCTCGAAGCTCGACGTTACTGTCAGTCATCTCTAAGGGGTTAAAAATAGGGGTTGAAATTTTCAGAACGCCGTATCTCAAAAACTTTCGATTGAAGGGTATGGTTTTTTTTACGATATTAAATTTGTCTTGAGCTAAACAATTTTTTGAGACCACCCGGAGCACTTTACGTCCAGCCGTTCGTGTGCACCAAAACGCTTCGTCAACACGATCGTGAATCAAACGGTATGAATCCGGCCGGGATTTCATCACTAAGGAGCACCTGATTGTAATCAAGGATGGCTGTATGAAGTCAAGTTGTTTGTTCTACGATATTATTTCATTTGGCAAGTGATGGACTATTGGATTTTGTTGGTAGGTACTTCTGAAACTTAAGCAAACGTTGAAGTATTATTGATGGGTAAATTATTAAACAATGGCAAATTATTACACACCGGCAAATTATTACACAACGGTGAATTATTACACAACGGTAATTATGACACCACGGTAAATTATTACACAACGGTAAATTATTACACAACGGCTCATCTACCCAGAAGGGGCTGGATTTCCTGGATAGGTACTTTTGCAACTTGAACAACCGTTGAAGTATTATTGATGGGTAAATTATTACACAATGGCAAATTATTACACAACGGCAAATTATCACACACCGGTAAATTATTACACAACGGTAAATTATTACACAACGGCTCATCTACCAAGAAGGGGCTGGATTTTGTTGATAGGTACTTTTGCAACTTGAACAACCGTTGAAGTATTATTGATGGGCAAATTATTACACAACGGTTCGTTATTCTATCTCCGAAGAAGGAGAACCTATACAGGTAAATTATTACACATCGGTTTAGGCAGGTACCTAGTAACGAGTACGGGGTTAGGTACTATCCTACGGAGGGTCCGCGATCTACATAATATGTGTAGAATAGTGCATATTATATTATATAGACGGGTTATCTATACAGAGAGCTGTGATCTGTAACAGAAGGGTATTCTGTACAAAATAATAAACCGTTGTGCAGGGATTTGCAGCGTTTTTCGATAGCAGGCCAAACTACAACGCGCTATAAGTAGTTCGAATTTAGCGAATTAATTCTCTTTTTTTTCAAATAACGTCCGCCGCCTCTAACACACTACAGTGCCTCAAAAATTCACCTCGTTTTGTTATTGCTAATTTTTATTGTGTTTATCGTTCATACTTTGTGCAAGAAATTACATGGGGCTGGTTTCGTTTGTAAGCAATTACATGGGGTCAGTTTCGGAAATCGAATTGGAATCTCTTGCATGGTAGGCGAGCGAGAGATGTATGAGGAAATATTTAGAAAAACATTTATATGAAACAAGCGCGTTTGACGCGATGAGAAATGTGGAATCCCCGGCCCTTATTGCAAACTTCGATCTTCTCACGTGAGCATGGGTCTAAAAGTTTACGACTGGCTAGATAAAATAAGATAACATAGGTATTCAAAGTGTTTGAAAGACTGCAATATAGTCTTTGACCATACCTACTGTATCGGCCGTTGCTTTATTCGAGGGTCGCCCAATAAAGGTTTGAGTTGGGTACGCAAGGACTCGATTGCCCCTTCCCACGCACCATCATTAGCTCACACCATTATTGGTAGCAGAACGATGTATGGGTGGTGAAGGGGGGTTCTGTTTGATCTCGTATTAATTAAAAAATTTTATCCTCTTCTTCAGCCAATCCTAACTATTCAATAAATCAAAATCTCTAAATCCAGTTCTTATCCGAAGTCCCTTGGCATTATCATACCACCACAAATGAAGAACGGTTATTGAAAGGATGTCTATTTCTACTCATACACATAAAATACTGTTATACCGGTTTCGGCGATGAAACCGTTATCAGTAACAAACAATAACGCTGGAGTCGACTCCACTCTTCTCAGATCGTCCTCTTCTCGTGTAGATGCCCAATGAAACCTTTCATAAACATTTTTGTATAGCATGTTGGGGCCCGGAATAGAATAAATTGATTACCGGGACCAACTGGGCTTATCCGATCGTTGACGACAAGCACAGTTAACAGGAAGTCGATGGTTCCGATAGATAAAAAGGCCCGTTCGAGTCAGATGCTGCACCAACATTGTAGCTCGTACGCTTCTCTTGATGCCTGACGCTTCGGAAAAAGCCGAATATTTAGGATCACCTATCAGACAAGATGAAAAGTCGTTAGAAAGGTCCCGAATCGTTCTGCGCATACGTTAAAGTCGACATCTCAACATTTTGGGGCTACCGTGCCTGATATCGCTCAAATGTTATGGAGAAGAGTGATTTACTGAGGCCCTTCTGTTGTGGTTTATTTATATATGTATATGTTATGCTGATTATTTATATGAATCATACCAACGATTTGAGGAACCTGTGAATTTTCGCTCATGATAGACCAATGTGAAATTCATCACGACGAAAAATTAACACAATCTGACCGCCTCAGTCCCTCCAGATTTGAATACATGATATGGCTCAATTTTAGAAGAAGATGCACTTTATTCAAAACGTGTGCAAATAGATCTCTTTGAGGCCTTATTTACTAGACCCATGTACAACATATGATATGGCGCTTGTGCGATATCTAATGATTTTTTTTCTTTTCTTTTTTGCAGAGAACACTTTTTTCCACCCAAAAAGTGCCCCCCCCCCCCCCCCCCACTAGTTGCTAATTTCCATTAGGTGAGTCATATCTGGTGTGACACTGATAAGCGTAAAATTGCCCACAAGACTTTTGAAGTATAATCGACGTTCATTCTGGAGCTGCCAGACTTGGGGCTAGCTGTCCCCCGGAGCACTCCCGTCTTAATTCCCAATACATTTCTGAGCTGAGGGCCTAATTCGATAGAACGGTTCATTAGGGAACATACCTCGTAGGTTGCAATTAAGGCAATTATAGCAGTGGGTTCATTATTTTCCTTGGAGGATGCGCGCGTAACAAGGAGCGGTACACGGGACCTGTAATACATTACCCAACAATATGTTTCTCGCTCCCGCCCACTAGTCGCAGAGGAATGCCGGAATCGGCCCCATGTGAACTGATTATGAGGTCATTCAATGAATACTGCAATCGACCCAAAGAGTAATAAAACTTAAAACACGCTCATCGGGTATGAGTCCAAGGTCGGCTCGGCTCTCTGCGAAAGCCTGAATCAAATATCCAAACGGTGGCTGCAAGAATCAACTATCTAATGGAAAAGACTCTGAGTAATTAGGTAGATAGGTATTCGATTAATGAAAACAACATAATGAACGCATCAAACGACCATGTGAATTTTCACATAATAATCAACAAGCTGTTAAGTCCACCCAGGGGAAGAATCCCTAGCAGGAGAATAAAAATAATACGAACCTTGAAACTGAGTGTATTGCTGGATTACCCGTGCATTGCACAGAATAGTAATCATTCGGGTTAACTGTAACAATACGTCCTATAACCTCTTGATGAGGGCTGGAATGTATATAATGATACCTAACTATTTCTTAATGAAACGAATAAAACATGCCTACTAATCGTATGGGCTTTGGGTAATGAGGAGTGCCCATGACTTCTGTTTATATTTGTAAATGAAATAAAATATAAACAGAAGACATGAGCACTCCTCATTACCCAAAGCCCATACGATTAGCAGGCTTGTTTTATTCATTTCGATCCCATTCTAAGAATTTTGAGACCCACCGTACTCTCCTTCTATGAAAGTTCTTTTTCTATGAGCTTTCAAATTTTGGGCAACGAGTGACATCATACTGGGCAAGAGGGTCCCGTCCTGGCGGGAGGCGTGCAATGACGTCATTCGCCATTGCCGAAACTCTGAAACCTCATAGAAAAACAACTATTCATCATAGGACAGTGCGGTGGGTCTCACAATTCTTAGAATGGAATCTACTTTCATTTGAAAATGGGAAAGTTATATACCTAAACAGAAATCACAGGTACTCCTCATTGCCTTTCACAAAATTGTCCCTACTCAAACAGTATCAACGGATTCTACAATCGAAAGCCAATGGTCTAAAATGGAATGTCCACAATTCACGGGACTTGTATTCTTCCTGTGGGTAGATACTTCGATACGATTCGGGAGTTCAGTCCCACATTCACCCAACACCACCCTCCAGGTTCAATATTTAGGTGACGACCTCAAATTTCAAGCTGAACTGCCCTGGACACATTTCCTGGCTGTCATTCAAATGTGAATATCCGGATATTAGGCTGAAAACTTAGAATATTACGAATATTGGTTAGTTTTTTTTTTAACTAATCGAGAAGCGTTCCACAAGTTTCATTCAAATCGAAACATTTCGGTAGGTACCTTTTTTGCAACAGATGAGCAGTTGTCCACCAGCCCCCTCAATGACAAGTACTCACTCAGTGGCTCAAGCCCCATTCCAGGTCCCATTTTCGAAATTCCTGACCATAGACGACGCGTACAGCTGCCATGTGCAAACAAACATACAGACATACAATGAATATTTGTGATAATGGCGCCGATCAACTGGCGTATGACTTGAAAGGAAATTTCGTGATTCTGATCGATGTCAATCCTTTTGACTGACACGTGAACACTCGGACGCCTCCCAGAAGATTCGCAAGCTTCTCACGCATTCTGGCTGGGATCAGCTTCTTTTCATATTCTTCTAAAACAACCGGCTTTGATCAAAACCCTGCGAATACGGAGTATTATGTATAGGTAGCGATAGACACCATTGAACGGGTAAGCCCAATACAAATCAACACACACAAATGATTAGGTAATGACTAGTGCTAGTTCTCAGCAGGTAATAGGTACCTCAACTATTACAGTTACATGCCCACATAATGGAGGTGTTAGGTAGGTACCACCCTAATTACGTATCTTGATGGTCCGATTTAGGGAAAAGTGCAATAATTGTAGACATTTCATCATAGAATAGTGGATAGTTGTGTGTTGTTGTTTAGCTTGAGGCAATGAACCAAAAGCCACCCGTTTACTATGTTTGAAGGGCTTTTATTCCAATATAGGTATATACAAATTCTCTACCCATCAGGAGTTTTTGGATTTTAATAAATATAACCCAAGACAGTACTCGTGAAGACGTGCCGTGGTTCAGCTAGTACAGCAACAAATTATTCTGACCAAATTCGCTTTCAGCACCCTCAAAAAAGCTTTTTATTTTATTTTATTTTTTAATTAATCATATTTTATAATTTATTTACTTATGTTACAACTGTATAACTACATCTAGCAACTGTTCTTCAATACTTGAACCCTCAAAACTGTAGAATAATACAAACCTTTAACAAGGGAATGACAATTTTTCACGATTTTCATCATTTTTAAGAGCTAAATAACCATTTCACGATTGTTTCGCTCAAGACGTAGGGAGTCTCAAATCCGTTCTTCTTTGAAATTCGATGTTAAGATTATACACAGCAGAGTTGTACAACGAAATAATCGTAGATATCTAAATAATTAAGAACCCTGCTTAAATAATATTAGGTATGGACTATTAGAACAGACAATATATTCGTATACTGATACCAAGCTGATCGGTATTTCAAAATTGTCGTAAAAATGTACGACAAATTTGTAGAGTTACCCTGCTCTAAAAATTGGGAGTGACAACAAATAAATACCTACTTTTTTCACGATTTTCATGAGCTGGATAACCATTTCACGATTTTCTCTCTCACAAAGTAGGGAGTAGCCAATCCGTTCTTCTTTGAAATCCGATATTAAGAAGCGTGTACCTTTTTGGCCGATTGTACACAGCAGAGTTGCACAATGAAGTCATCGTAGATATCTAAATAACCCTGCTATAAATAATATTAGGTATGGACTATTAGGCATAGGCATTATACTCGTATATAGAAACCAAGCTGAGCGGTATTTCAAAACTGTCGTAAAAACTGACTTCGTAAAAATTTACGCTGTTGTAAAAAACCCCAAAACCCTGTTGTAAACATTTTACCCGCCAAAAAAACCAACGCTGTTTGGGGGGGGGGGGGGGGGGGGGGGCTTTTCGCATGAGGGGCAAAAATCTGCCCGCCGAACAGCGTTGAAAGAAATTTTACAGTTTGGCAGGTAAATTTTTGAGTGGGGGGGGGGGGGGGGGGGATACCATTTTTTCGCAGTAAGTACCTAGAAATTTTTTTTCTCAGTAACTATTACCTAAGTAACTATTAACTACTTACCTACCTTGAAATTTTTTTCCACCGATCGGTATCAAATTTGAAAACTTCCTCAGGGAGCCCCAGTGAACAAGTATGCCAAATTTCAGCTCTTAAAACCCTCTCTTACCTACGAATGTGTGCAATGAATGTTTATGCAAAATTTCAGGTCGATCCGTTGTCTGTGAGGCTGTAGCCCTGTTAAAAACCAAAGAGAACTAGAAAGCTGCGAAGTCCTTGGCACATGGGTTTATTATTCTATTTGACATACCTATAGAAATGTTGGCTGTTCATTTATTGTTTCTTTCATGTGCAATAATTGAAATAGCTATTTCTGGTGGTTTCCACTAATTTTGGTCCCAAAAAACACGAATTACGCTTTTTTTTTTTTTCAAATTGTATTTGATCATTGATAGTGCCATTCAATTGTCATAATTCATCTGTTGACACTTTTTCTGTGTTAATATACAAACTGATGGCGATTTCAGACCATTTCCCAGGTTATTGACTCACAAAAAATGAATTTCGGGAGTTGAACCTTCGTTCTCCTCAATTCTTCGATCTTTGGTCCAAATCGACTTCATATTCGACGATACCTCGGAAACTCATTTCACTAAAACACCCAAAAACTCTATTTTTACACCACTTTTTCACCCATAACACCCCTGGGTATATTCCGATCGGTCTGCGAAGTTTCTGGACACAACTAGACCCAAAATAAACCAAAAATTTTGAGGGGGTGTTATACAATTTTTTTGCTGAGCGAATACATAAGTGTATTATTCACGGAATAATAAACCAAAAACATGAAAACTAACGATTTTCCGTTCCAATACCCCCTCAAACTTTTTTCTTTTCCGTTTCAAGGTGCGTAGATTCCAAAAATGCAATGTCCGTCCGCCGTACGCCGTATCACGTGTACCGGCTTCATTTTCGGTCCAAAAAATTCATTATTTCGCACACATGCTCCATTTGGACCTTAGTCGTGTCCCGAAACTTTGCAGCCAGATCGGAATATACCCAGGGGTGTTATGAGTGAAAATGTGTATAAAAATAGGTACTTTTTGTGTTTTCGTAACGTATTAGTAGCATGAGGTTTTGAGGTATCGTTTTCCATGTTTTTGGGTTTTTCACCAGAGTGGAAAATTGAGGTTCTAACGAAGTTTCAGCTTTAGATTTACGTTAAATTTTTTTCGTTCGTTTTTCTGCACACAGCTTGGGTCCCCATTTGGGAACACATTTTGGTCCTAGTTTTGCTCCGAAACTCGGCACCCCCATCGGCATACACCCAGGGGTGTTATGGGAGAAAAATGGGTGTAAAAATAGGGGTTTCCGAGGGATGTTTGAGGTTTCAGTGAACATGAGCTTCTGAGGTATTGTTTTCCATGTTTTTTAGGGCGAGAACACCGAACATTAAGTTGATTTTGACCGAAGAGTGGTTAATTGAGGTTGTAACGATGGTTAAGCTCCTGAAATTCATTTTTTATGAGTCAAAGACATGGGAAATTGTCTGAAATCACCATACATTTGTACGATAACACTCGAAGTAGTACCAACAGGTGAATCAAGACAATGAAATGGTTCTATCAATGATCAAAGATAATCTTTAAAAAAAAGGCGAGCCTAATTCGTGTGTTTGGGGGCCAAAATCGGTGGAAACCATACAAAATAGCCATTTCAATAATTGCACATGAAGGAAGCAATAAATTTAGCCGAAATGTCTCTACTATGTCCAGTAGAATAATAAACCCATGTGACAAGGACTTTGCAGCGTTTTTGGTCAGTACTTCACACCAATTTGTTAAGCTCTATACCGCCCTTGTCATACACACCAAAAATACTTATTTTCCCAAAACTCCTTTCTTACTCGATCCGTTCTGTGGCGCTGTCTGGTCAATCTGTCGTGTGTATCAGGAAATATTTACCACACCCACAATATCAAAAGACTAATCCCGTCTGGATAAAACTGATAGGGGTGATGCGGGCAGCCCTTAGATCGCGCCTAACTATGACACCCGAAACTCACGGTTGGTTGCTCGCGCAACTGGGCAGGTAGGTACATCAAATAATGCTGGACACGTGTCTTGAGAGTTCTCGCAAATAGTTCAGAAAAAATAAATAAATAGCTGAGTGTCGGATAGTTAATCAAGGTTATAACAATTTATTTTTCTTCAAACCGAACTACAATCCTTCAACTCAAAACCGCGGAAAATATTCCTTCCTAGCCGGAATCGAACCTCGATATTTTCCATGTAACAGCACAACGCTAGTATGTACCAACCTACACTTCTCACTAATGATGTGACTTCTTGGACAATTTTAAATGAATGGGTGGTTCAAAACTATTTACTTCTACCACCCAATAGTCAAGTTAAAGAATCAGTATGGCATTTAGCCTTAGCCTATCAAAAGGAATGCGCACTTGGTTATGAACATACAAAAAATATTAGTAGTTATTAGTCTTTATATTCCAGTTCTTCCAGGTTACTGGGTTTTATTCAATATTTTGGATACAAAACCCAATTGGTTGTAGGTGGCTCCAATTGAAGTTTATATTTCAATAATTTCTGAGAATAGTATTAACACCGCTGTTGATATTCTGCCTCTTCTTAACGCAAATTTTCGAGGTAGGTAGGTAGTTATAACTTTGTTGACCCCTTGTATCTTGCGTCGGTGGAAGTTAGCCATAGCTTAGAGGTTCGAGAGTCACAGTTTTGCTTTTCATGTCAGTGTACCTTCGTAAGCAATTTACAACGGACGGGAAAACATAACTATTTGATAAGAGGCACAACGTACCCCAAAGCTACCATTTTAGCTTCAGAATGGATCGACAGGAAAATTTAATTCAAATAAATTTACTTGGGTTGGTATTACATCTAGAGGGTTACCTTGATTGTGAAGACCGTGTTCTTTACCAGAATGTAACCGGTCCCGATTATTTTGTGCGAAATGTGGTGAGTCGTACACTTGGGGGTTTTCCTCTTTCTCCGAACTACAAAGAACCTGGTATGACAGGAAATCGTAAGGAGAACTAGCCGGATGACCCATGCGTTGCACAGAATATGTGGAGTCTATAATATCATACAATACTCTACACATAAATTAGGTAACTATTTCTTAAAGAAAACCGCCTTAATAAAATTGAACATATACACCCCACTCACCATTCCACTTTGTATTGAATTGATTGTTCAATCTTAATACCAATGCTGCAAAATATGTAAATGTCTAGAATTCTTGGAATTGTTGTAACTGCACTCAAACTGAACCACCAAAATAGATATATTGTAAGGTACTAAAATAATGCAACATCCCATTTCTAAATTTCAAGTAAACTCGTAGCACTCGACCTGAACTATCCTTGATAAATTTTCATAGTTTTCGGGTGATCTCGTTTTATATTATACAGGGTGTCCCATCTAAACGGGCCCACCCCACCCCACCCCCCACCCCCCCACTGGGGGGGGGGGGGTGGGGGGGGGCCTACCCTCCACTTGATGCGAGAACTGTAATGTCATCCCCCTGATGGTGATTGTTGATTATGGACGCTGGGGTCGGATGAGAGATGGTTTAATGCTGATTTCAAAAGTGTGGTGAACATCTCAAAAATTGAAGATAAAAATTGTAAGAAAGTGTTGGTAATGTCTAAAAGGAATCGGCGATTTTCTGTATTTCGCAAAAAGTGGAATAACTCAGAAACGAAGCCCCCAAAAAAAAATTTCAAGGAGGCATTTTCTGTTCCAAATTCAACCTAGAATCGAAAAAAGCAATAAAAAAGGGGGGGTCAAGAGGAAACCGTAAGTTTCAATCAATGATTTGAGACCCTAAAACATGGAAAAATGGAAATCGGACTTCCGCATCGTGAAGCTGAGTTAAAATACTATAAAAAAGGTCCAGTTCAATTTTTCGATAGCTCGCACCGTAAGGCTGTAATTTCCCGATGGGCCCGTTTAGATGGGACACCCTGTAGATTAATTTTTTTTATTTTTATGAGTCTTGAATACCTACTAGTGTCTGCGTCACAGTTGTGTCTTTTAAATTTCGAACTATCACCCATTGATGTACATTATAATTAATTATAATCAAAGGAAACTAAATATATTTTACACTTTTTTGTGTGGCTTGTAGAATAAAGAGCTTTTCTATTCTATCTTTAAGTTTTCTTTCAAGCAGGATCATATGAATAGGTAGGTACCTAAAGCGTGGCGTACTTGGGCGGGTAGTGAAATTACGAATTTGGAAAACGAAAAAATGCATAAAACCATAGGAACAGAATCTAGAATAGGTGGTACATACCCGTACCTGCTCAATCCAATGATATGGATGATGCACAGGATGGTATGGTATAGAATGTGACTTAACATTTGGGTGAAGCTACAAATCAACTTGAATAACCTAACTCCGGATTTTCAAGTAGTTTTTAGTTCTGAAGATGTTTGCCCCTGGTTATTACTCAAAACCCCGTCATTTCGCCGCCTTTTCTCCCATGTTGATCAACAATCTTTGACTTATGGCTAATTTATTTTTGAAATCTAGGTTAAATTTTACGTTCGCGATGACGGTAGACACCAGATATTCCCCCGTAACTACACACACCGTATTCCCCCATAAGTACACCTATACGGCCTATACCTCGTCGGTTGATAAGCTAACTAAGTAAATGATGAACGAATTTCAATTTTCTTGTTTCGAATGCGCTCTTTAGAACCATCAAACCATGCGCTCTTTAGAACCATCAAACATCACCATTTTGTAAGCTCTAGCAAATCATGGTGGTGGTAAGGAATATAAAATTCAACGTAGGTATTTACCAGAAGTTCAAGTCTTTGGAAAAAACCGATTCCCAAGCGAAATGACATCAATTTCTCCACTAATTACGAAGTAAAATCCCGTATTTATGGGCATTCTCCTGAATAGACGACTTTTCTAATTATTGGAATGAACTTACTGAAATCCGAAAGGTACCTAGGTATTTGGAAAAATCAATCGCACTCTGTTGTTTCAGAGGAATAAACTCCACTGTTTCGGAGGGAAACACATGTATTAAACAATCTGTGAAAAGGGTTCAGAAATAAGAACTTGAAGTTAATCGTGAACTGAATGAAAACTGAAAAATTGGGCAAACAGTAGGTTTATTCATGTTTATTCATTTTCAAGTAAGTAATTACGACCGAAGCAGGTTCTACAGTTACACCGTTCACACGGATAGGATATTTTCACACAAACTGATGGCGATTTCAGATCACTTCCCAGGTTTTTGACTCATAAAAAATGAATTTTGGGAGCTGAACCTTCGTTCTCCTCATTTCTAATCGACTTCATATTCGGTCTCCTCGCCCTAAAAAACATGGAAAACGATACCTCAAAAGCTCATGTTACTAACACGTTACTAAAACACAAAAAGTACCTATTTTTATACACATTTTCACTCATAACACCCCTGGGTATATTCCGATCGGGCTGCAAAGTTTCGGGACACAACTAGGGCCCAAATGGAGCATGTGTGCGAATGAACGACTTTTTTAGACAGAAACTGAAGCCGATATGCATGATACGGCGTATGGCGGACGGACATCGTATTTCCTGAATCTACGCACCTTGAAACGCAAAATAAAAAAATTTGAGGGGGTGCTATACAATTTTTGCTGAGCAAATACATAAGTGTGTTATTCGCAGAATAATAAACCAAAATGGCGTTCGCTTAGTGCTTAGTGCGGCGAGTTTTAGTTCGATTTATGAACAAAAACCATGTAGGTAACCTAGAAGTTTCCAAGGTTGGATTTTGCGAGATATTAATCATTCATTCCAGTTTCATTTAAACTGGAATATCTAGGTACACAGGACACACAACCAAGTCTCTTCCAAAACGCCACACTATCGCTTGTAACCCCCCCCCCCCTCCCACCCATCGCCTCCATTCAAGTCCGATCATCGAAAACCTGAGCCATGATATTCGAAGAAATATTTAGACGTACTACAGACAGGCCGACAAAAATGTATATAATTGTACCATTCTTTATCAAATAGCATACCTAATGACGGAAAAGAAACAACATTTCAGGGATTCAGATCATTGTTCAGTCCGATGGAATTTTGATTCCTGGATGAGCCAAAGAAAGTGAGCGTTTAAGGAGACCCACAAGTCGGTTTTGGTTATTAAAAAAAATCTACCCTGAATCGATTGCAATAACAAATTAGAAAATTCGGTGAACTCTCTGGTCTCTAGTACTCTAAAATGAATTCTAAACGTGAGCTCACCCATAGCAATGAGGAGTACTCATGACTTCTGTTTATATTACTGATTTATATAAATTCGTTTTCTTTTTCGTTTATATCATTCATTTTTAAATGAAAGTAGATTCCATTCTAGGAGTTTCGAGACCAACCGCACTCGCCTACAATTAATAGCTCTTTTTCTATGAGCTTTCAAATTTTCGACAACTGGTGAGGTCATTGTACCCCTCCCCCCTTGCCACGTGTGACGTCACTTGTTGCCGAACCTTTGAAAGTTCATAGAAAAAGAACTATTCATCGTAGGACAGTGGTGTCTGTATCCATTCAAAAATTTAAACAGAAGTCATGGGCACTCCTCATTCCTAGTCTAAGCAACGTTCTCTACAAAGATTACACGTATTACACGTGTAGTGCATACCTATTTCGTACTCAACTTTATTAAATAAAATACTGATATCAAGAAATAGCGAAGGCATCTTTTTCCAATATCATCCAACAATAATAATCATTGTAGTCTGAGCAGAATCTGTTGTCACGTCGACTGAACTTATCGAAGGTTCTGGGGTGCCCACAAAAAAACAGGAACTGCATCCTTCGTCAACCCGTGAAGATTTTTCTCAGTTTTTTTTTTAAAACACCTTTCGGTTTGTCATGACGGAAATAAGCCAGTCATGCAGCATGACTATAAGAGCGAATTTTCAAAGAAATACTCGTTCTATTATGTAAAAAGATGATATAGCGAGAAACCATACCACTTTTCTTAAAACTGTATACTTTTTTCGTGACTGGCTATTTTAGCGAATTTTCAAAGAAAATGAAGCTACTGCAATGGGATCAAAATTTTTAGAACATGAATTTTTGAAATTTGTTTACAAGCAAATCCGTTTCAGAGCATCCTGAATTCATCCATAGATTTCAACTATATATATATATATATATATAGTGTTTTTTCCTGTCTAGTAGAAGTAAAGTTGGGAGAGGTGGTTTGACCAAACTAGACTTGTTTTCGGTTTTTTCACCTTTCTTTAATACATTGCTCGACGTTTCCACCTAGTGAGCTAGGTCCTATTCATGAGTCCTACAATCACAAATGTTAGAATAATGGTTAGTTGTAACGGGTAAAACATAAGTCTAGGTATTATTTGATGTTAAGAGCTACTTACGTATGTAATGAAGATGTTCGAATAACTGAGAGTTGAGTAATTATGCAGATGACTCTTAAAGATTTAAAAATACAACAGGAAACAGAATACAACAGATAACAACAAGCAAGGAGATGCCTGTGGGAGTTGGGTGGAATTGTAATGGATACTATTGGGGTGTGTGTTAAAGATGGAGGAAGGATTTTCTTGTAGTCTGTGATAAGATGGAGGAAGTTTGCTGTAGAATTGCTGTTATTTTATCTACTTTTTAACTATTTTGTGGAATATTGGTTGGGATGACAGTAATGCTTGTGGCTTAGACTAGATGGTATGACAATAATTTCTATGACTTAGAATTACGTGACTTTGTAGGATATAACAATCAATAATTTGGATGATTAGGAATTGAGTGACTTATCATTAGGTAGGTACTTTAAGCTATGGAATGAGAGGTTGTGCGGTTGACAATAGTTGAATATTTACAGTTATGGTTGTGACCAGTATATAATGTCAAGAAAGGATTATGTAACTATGGTATGAGAGGTGGTAATAATTTTGGTGGGGAAATTTAGTTTTAAATATTATTTGAGTAGTTTTGAGTAAACGGTTGACAACCCCTTGACATCTCTCTTAAAATTTATGTTCTTGTCTTCATTTTTTACCATGTATACAACTTCCTTAATTCTACGTTTCTGTGAATTTGGTTCAAGACAGCAAATTTTCCAATTATCTCCTACTACAGGATTGTGTTTTGAGACGGCAATATGTTCGGCTAGGGCAGTTGGATATCTATTGTTATCTGGGTGTTGGGCACTATGTTCTAAGGCTTTTTTATTATCAATTGTGTGGCCTTTCATTCTTTCAACTCCTAGCTGTTTTGTCTCACCATAGTAATGGGCATTACAATCTTGGCATTTTATCTCGTACACTATATCACTGATTTCGTTTTTATTCAGGGGGTCTTTTAATTTGGAAAATATTTTGTTGTTCTTATTATCAGAGTTATTGTAGAAAGCTATTTTTATATTGTTGCTATAAGATCTTACTTTTATCTTCAGCTGTTCAGAAAGTGAGCCTATGTACTTAAGGGATGCATATGTGGTGTTAGTCGGCGTGTGTGTTGTGACTGGAGGGTTACCTGTTCGATTGTTCTGTGTAGGGTTGTTGTTAGAAGGAGGATATGTTGTGGAGCTGGGTTGATTTTGGTTATCATTTTTGTTTATGGTTTGATAGATGATCTTCTTTATTAATTTTAGTGGGTACTGGTTGGCAAGTAGAATGGTTTTAACGTCATCTATGATTCTATTGTGGAACTGGGGGTCAGCAAGACTAAGTCTTCTTGTGAGTAGATTTTTGGCAGTATTAAATTTATGTTGGAAGGGTTGGTGGGATAAAAAATTGATGATGCGGCCTGAGTAAGTAGGTTTGCTGTAATAATCAGTAATAATTGAACCATCTTGTTGTTTTATTAGTTTGAGGTCAAGGAATGTAATGCTGTTATTTTGTTCAAGTTCCATTGTGAATTTCATGTGTGGTTGGCAAAAGGAATTAAATTCTTGTAGGAGGGAGTTTGTAATACTTTCATGTACAATCAGAACAGAATCATCAACATATTTTTTAGCCCAGACAATGTGATTTTTAAATTGATCTAAAATGGTGTTAAAAATATCATCCAAAATGAGGTCAGCAATGATGGGGCTTATTGGGGATCCTTGGGGAACTCCTTTAATTTGGTTGTAATAATTAGATTGGTATACAAGGTAATTGTTATTTAGTACAAAATTTAAAATTTCTTGAAATTGATCACGTTTTAGTTTTGGATTTTTGGTTTGAATTTGTGGCCAGTGTTTATTAATTGTGTTGTATACCAAATCTAAGGGGATGGTGGTAAACAATGAAACAGCATCCATGCTTATGAGTTGGTAATTTGGTGGGACAAAGATATTTTCAAGAGATTGTTTGGTGTCAAATGAATTTTTTGTATTATATTTATCAATTTGAATGCATGGTTTTAGGAGTTGGATTAAGAATTTTGACAAGTTGTAGTTGGGGCTATTAATTGTGCTTACAATAGGTCTCAATTGTTGTGGATCATTAGCTTTATGGACTTTAGGGAGAGCATATATTCGAGGAGCTACACATTTATGTGAGACTAATTTAACTTGGGTATATATATATATACCACTATAAAAATTCCACATTTCACCATAATGTTCGTATTGCCAAACAAAACGGTGAGTTCGAAGATGAGCGATTTTCAAAAATTGTAAGGGGGCCAAATATGAGTTTTTAGGGGTCGAAAATAGGTAAAAAATGAAATCGCGAACAACTGATATAAAATCACTGGAAGTGGTATGAAAGGGTGAGACAAAAAATATAGAAAAATACCATTCCCGTTGTTTTTCATATAGAATAGGGGTCAAATATGGATTTTTTGGGTCAAAAACGGTAGGTATCAAGTGCTAACATTCAATACTTATTTACCTGACATTGTGTGGCATGGTGCACGACGGAGGGACTATATTGGTGATAAAAATATTTTTCTCAAAAAAGAGGAGGTAAAATTTCATACGGGTCAAAAATCAGTGAAAGCGGTTAAAATCTCGAGAAAAATTATGCAGTAGTCAACTTGTAATACTATGTAGACAAACGAAATGTTTATGACGTATGTACTTGACCAGGTCTACGACACGAAACTTGCGTTAAAATTTCATCCACATAGGTTCACTGGTTCTTTGGATGCAGAAAAAAACTAAAATCAGCTCGCGCCCCAAAAAACGACTTGCGGGTGCCCTTAAAAGACATGTAGTAACGGTAGGTATACGGAGAGAATAACAGTAGGTACCTATATATCATGTTATGAAATACCCATTCACTGTGTACCTATCTACAGCCGAAAGTCTGGGAGATTTCTTTCTGATAGGGACAATGTCCCCAAAGATGTTGGCAAAGAGCCTGTAGTGGCCTTTTCGGCAGGACAGGAGGGATGTTGAGAGAAAACGCAGAGTAGGCATTATCACCAGTGTCGCGGCTTGAAGCCTGAGGACGCCTGCGAGTTGCTTCAACTACTTTCCCAGCATCTTTGGTATCATCACACCGGAGATATGTGGTATGTAACAGCTCCGGGGTCGCTTTCGACGCATCTATAGATCGATTTAATGGTTGTGGGAACTTCAGAAAGATCTCACGATTGGTCGGTTTAGGCGGTGAGTTGCGAAAATGGAACAAACTTGTTGAAAACCACGAAAACATACCGGCACAGGGTGAGAGGGGACTACTACATATCCATTTGAGAAACATGTAACCTGGCTATGTCACGGATATCCGATAAGGATATCTGTGATTAAAACGTGTCGAATATTTCTTCCAACTGCGAGTATTGTATGGTATCGATACATTCGATATGCGTATGAGTACTGGTGTCAATTCGGGCCAGATCGGAGAAGCACATGGATTTAGCGCCGGCCTTGTATAAAGTTATGAGCATCCTAAACACGAATCCGGCGATAGGAATGTATTTACCTACATGTAAGGTCAAGCTGAATTTCGGAGAGTATGCTCAAGGTGGTCACCGCACGATCCCATATGAACGTCATTGAAATCAATTTGTTTGCGCGTGCCCAAACGAAGTTCCATTGAAACCCCCACCACTGCAATGGACGAATAAAAAGCCTGGGTTGAATTTTGTAGTAATTGTGTTGTACATGTACACAATAACCTTCTGTAACTTATGTCCGCGTTTGCGCCAAGGTGTTTCTCCTGCGGAACACCATTCATCTTGATGAAGAAACAGGTTGTAGGTGTAAAGAGTTGAAATTTATTCGATGAGAGAGGGTACAGATCGTGAATTTCATAATTTTAAAACCGCTCAGTGGTATGGTAGAAGTGACATGGTATGATATTTTGGGAGCATGCGTAAACTAGATACCTATTATGTCATATAAGAGCCCCTCGGTACGATTTGACTGATGGCCCGATAAAAACTGCGCGCGGTTCACTGCGGCAGGCAATGGCAGGATGAAATCACAGTCTTGTGTCAACAACACGTTCCAGGCACAATGCTCAAGAGCAGACTATAACTTCACCGACTATCAAACAGCCGACCCGGCTTTTTCCGTCCCTTGGGCCACCGACAGCGTAGCCATTGTGCCCTCTTTGGTGTCCACAACTTTATAGCTTTTACATAGGTACCCAGTTAAAGATCCGCCACCCGACTCAGCTTCCATGTTGCTGTTTTAAAACAAAATACGTCGACAGCAACCTTTGAAGATCAGACAATAAAAATCGAATTGGCACAGATATGAACTCATTCCGTGAAATACAATAAATGTTCCAAATTTCTTTAGTAAAAGCTATTAATATAGGTACAGAAACAAAAACTCTGCATTTTGGTCTTTGGTCTAACAAGGTAGGTACAAGCGGATGTCTAGTGATCACTTTTGGGAGAAACACAAGTTTGTCCTTTAAAATCAAGATTTACACTCGCGTTTTAGACCTTTTAAAACAAATATGGTTTCTTGTCTGTCTGTCGTTCGGTGAATCACCACCTTCAAAACACCATCTAATAATAAATAATCATAAGAAGAGAAACACATGCATATACGAGAAGAGTCGTTAACTCTGCGGAACAATTACAACGTAGGGTAAAATTGGTCTAAGGTCAATCACCAGTTAAAAATTATTAATCGAAATTCGAGGGCCGAACCGCACAATAAGTACCTAATTCTTTTCATAATTAGCAGCTCAACGGCATGCAATCTTACTCAAATTGTGCTTTCAATAACCAAACAATAATTCTTCACATAACTTCCAATTTTCATTCTGTAGTTTACTCAAGTGTGGCAAATGAAATGGAATAGTAGTTCTTAACTGTTTGTCTTATTTTTGTTCTATAAAATAAATATTCGAGGAAAGAGCAATGAGCTTACTCAATTGGGTTGCATCTTCAGTTCACGTCTACCACCAGGATTTTGGTGAATCAATACCAAACCAACATATTTTTCTTCCTAACAAATCCTCCGAGGAATTATTTTCATCTGAGAAAAAAAATTAAATAGCCGTCAAAACCGAGCGTGAAAACGGTATCGGGTAAGTAGTGGGAAGACGTTGGTTAGTTTTGAAAAGAAATCACTGGTTTTATGTATCTATGAAATCTATGAGATTGGCAATACGTAGTTTACCTATTGCTGAGAGTATCAAAATTATCAGTACATGAGTTAACATTTCATTTGATGCATTGTAGTAGGAATAGAGAGAAACCTGGTAGGTTCGCCCCAGGAATTAATTCGCATTACGTCCTTATCAACTATGTTGACGAGACCGGTATTATCCTGAGATTCGTATAGGAGGCTGCCGACCCGAATCCGGCAGCAGCTCAATCCTACCGGCGACGAGATGAGGGAGGACCATACGACGACGAACTCAGTGATTTGAACGCGTGTTGTTACGCACTATTTAGGGACGTGGGTGCACCAGTAGGCGAATCAAGGGAGATACCTGGATAGGAATGCCCCTGGACGGGACGTCAAGACCTTAGGGACCCATTCATGAACTTGGTTTTCACATGTTTCTGTACTTATATTCTTCATTATGTACTGAATATGTGTTTTAATAAAAAATTGAATTGAATTGAGGCACCAGCTGAACGAGAACAAAGTGATAAGGGGTCAGGTAAACATCCGTATGAGCGTCGAAGGTGGTACGTAGCAGGAGCTGGATATGTCTTCAAAGGATTCGCTGCGGCCCGAATCTAGGAACCTCGCCTCCGAGAGGTCATTTCCGGTTTCAACTGTACTTGAGATGAAGTGGAATAACAGTAAATCAATAAGTGTTGGTATAAGCTTACCTGCTATCAAGGGAAAGCTTCTGGCGGAGGACACACACAAATACAGAGTGACATAACTACACTGGTGATAATGATAACCACGACTTGTTTAGCTTTCGTGGAGACCCGAGCGTTCCCAAAGGGGCTACGCCAACTGTCTGGTGTCGGGGAGATCATAGGCGGGTCCCCCCTCCACGATGTACCCCCTCCAGGACCATCCGGAGTGTTTCAAACGGGAAACGAGTCCTGGGGAGAAGAACCTGTAGACCAACAATAGGGGGATTTGCCCCGGCTGTTGTGCTAATGGCCTGTCAAGCTGCCTGCACAAGCCTGCAGTACTCGTCGTGCAACACTGCAGATTGGTGTTATGAATATTTCTATGCTAGAGGAAAACAGACTCGACTATCTGCACAACTCTGTTCAACCTGTCCGTGTGAAATCAACACTAGTGTGTTGAGGTCAACGTTTAAATTCACTAGGTATTGCATCATTGAACTCATCTGTTATACCTAAAAGCAACGCAGGTACCTCTAACCTATAAAAACAGATGGGACAAAGCAGACAAAATTTTACCTACTTTACGAAGGGTCGGAATTTAGCATCATAGAACGCCACATTGCCGATTTTCAGGTCGGAACCACGTGTATCATGGAAAAAAACAACGGATAGAAAGAACATGCAATGACGCCAGAGTCTAGGAACTGAGCTTGAACCTCCTCCAGCGAGTGAGGTCATTAGCTATGACGACATTTAGCCTTGTTTCCACCCGTTTTGGTTTATTATTCTGCGAATAATACACCTATGTAATCGCTCAGCAAAAATTTTTTATGATAACCCCAAAAAATTCTTTATTATACGTTTCAAGGTGTGTAGATTCCAAAACTGCAATGTCCGTCCGCCGTATCACGTGTACCGGCTTCATTTTCGGTCTAAAAAATTCGTTCTTTCGCACACATGCTCCATTTGGGCCCTAGTTGTGTCCCGAAACTTTGCAGCCCCATCGGAATATGAGTGAAAATGTGTATAAAAATAGATACTTTTTGCGTTTTAGTAACATGTTAGTAACATGAGCCTTTGAGGTATCGTTTGCCATGTTTTTGGGACGAGAAGACCGAATGAAGTCGATTTTGACCAGAGTGGAAAACTGATGTTCTAGCGAAGTTTCAGCCTTAAATTTACGTTAAATTTTGGTCTTAAATCGTCTTTGTTCCGCACACAGTTTGGGTCCCCATTCTGGAACACATTTGGGTCCTAGTTGTGCACCTAAACACGGCAACCCGATCGGCATACACCCAGGGGTGTTATGGGAGAAAAATCGGTGTAAAAATAGGGGTTTTCGAGGTATTTTTGAGGTTTTAGTGAACATGAGCTTGTGGGGTATCGTTTTCCATGTTTTTTAGGGCGAGAAGACCGAATATGAAGTTGATTTTTGAAGAATTGAGGTTGTAACGAAGGTTAAGCTCCCGGAATTAATTTTTTATGAGTCAAAAACATGGGAAATTGTCTGAAATCACCATACATTTGTATCATAACACTAGAAATAGTATCGACAGGTGAATCAAGACAGTTAAATGGTACTCTATCTCTATATATTATAAAAACGAATCTCTGTCTGTCTGTCTTCCCACGGCCTAACGGCTCGACGGATATCGACCAAATTTGGCACGAATATCCAGTAGGCTCCCAAGTTGTGCAACGTCGCATTTTTAATTCCCTCACCATAGCGGAACTATGGTCGACCATGGTCAACTTCGTTAATTGAAATGGTAACCCCTATTTTTTATCGCGTATTCGTAATCTACGTGAAATTCTATCTACGATCGACCCTTCGGACTACCCCCGCGGTCGACCATAGCGCATCCATGGGCCCCTCCATGGTCGAATCCCGAATTGCTCAACGGATATCGACCAAATTTGGCACGAATATCCGGTAGCCTCCCAAGTTGTGCAGCGTCGCATTTTTAATTCCCTGACCATAGCGGAACTATGGTCGACCATGGTCAACTTCGTTAATTGAAATGGTAACCCCTATTTTTTATCGCGTATTCGTAATCTACGTGAAATTCTATCTACGATCGACCCTTCGGACTACCCCCGCGGTCGACCATAGCGCATCCATGGGCCCCTCCATGGTCGAATCCCGAATTGCTCAACGGATATCGACCAAATTTGGCACGAATATCCAGTAGGCTCCCAAGTTGTGCAACGTCGCATTTTTAATTCCCTGACCATAGCGGAACTATGGTCGACCATGGTCAACTTCGTTAATTGAAATGGTAACCCCTATTTTTTATCGCGTATTCGTAATCTACGTGAAATTCTATCTACGATCGACCCTTCGGACCACCCCCGCGGTCGACCATAGCGCATCCATGGGCCCCTCCATGGTCGAATCCCGAATTGCTCAACGGATATCGACCAAATTTGGCACGAATTGCGTTGCATTTGTGCAACGTCGCATTTTTAATTCCCTGACCATAGCGGAACTATGGTCAACCATGGTCGAATCCCGAATTGCTCAACGGATATCGACCAAATTTGGCACCAATATCCGGTAGCCTCCCAAGTTGAACGTAGGCGCATTTTTAATTCCCTGACCATAGCGGAAATATGGTCGACCATGGTCAACTCCTGAATGGCTCGACGGATATCGACCAAATTTGGCACGAATATCCAGTAGGCTCCCAAGTTGTGCAACGTCGGAATTTTTCGGTCCCCTTCACCATAGCGGAAATATGGTCGACCATGGTCAACTCCTGAATGGCTTGACGGATATCGACCAAATTTGGCACGAATATCCAGTAGGCTCCCAAGTTGTGCAACGTCGCATTTTTAATTCCCTGACCATAGCGGAACTATGGTCGACCATGGTCAACTTCGTTAATTGAAATGGTAACCCCTATTTTTTATCGCGTATTCGTAATCTACGTGAAATTCTATCTACGATCGACCCTTCGGACTACCCCCGCGGTCGACCATAGCGCATCCATGGGCCCCTCCATGGTCGAATCCCGAATTGCTCAACGGATATCGACCAAATTTGGCACAAATATCCGGTAGCCTCCCAGGTTGAACGTAGGCGCATTTTTAATTCCCTGACCATAGCGGAAATATGGTCGACCATGGTCAACTCCTGAATGGCTTGACGGATTTTGATAAAATTGGGCACAAATACCAGGTAGGCTATGGGATTTTTCCGTCGTTTGTTGGTTCCACGATACTGCGTACAGCGAATCTCGGATAGCGAGCGAAGCGAGCGGTCAGGCTAGTATATTATAAAAACGAATCTCTGTCTGTCTGTCTTCCCACGGCCTAACGGCTCGACGGATATCGACCAAATTTGGCACGAATATCCAGTAGGCTCCCAAGTTGTGCAACGTCGGAATTTTTCGGTCCCCTTCACCATAGCGGAACTATGGTCGACCATGGTCAACTCCTGAATGGCTTGACGGATATCGACCAAATTTGGCACGAATATCCAGTAGGCTCCCAAGTTGTGCAACGTCGCATTTTTAATTCCCTGACCATAGCGGAACTATGGTCGACCATGGTCAACTTCGTTAATTGAAATGGTAACCCCTATTTTTTATCGCGTATTCGTAATCTACGTGAAATTCTATCTACGATCGACCCTTCGGACTACCCCCGCGGTCGACCATAGCGCATCCATGGGCCCCTCCATGGTCGAATCCCGAATTGCTCAACGGATATCGACCAAATTTGGCACCAATATCCGGTAGCCTCCCAAGTTGAACGTAGGCGCATTTTTAATTCCCTGACCATAGCGGAAATATGGTCGACCATGGTCAACTTCGTTAATTGAAATGGTAACCCCTATTTTTTATCGCGTATTCGTAATCTACGTGAAATTCTATCGACGATCAACCCTTCGGACTACCCCCGCGGTCGACCATAGCGCATCCATGGGCCCCTCCATGGCCGAACCCCGAATTGCTCAACGGATATCGACCAAATTTGGCACCAATATCCGGTAGCCTCCCAAGTTGAACGTAGGCGCATTTTTAATTCCCTGACCATAGCGGAAATATGGTCGACCATGGTCAACTCCTGAATGGCTTGACGGATTTTGATAAAATTGGGCACAAATACCCGGTAGGCTTAAATATCCGGGAAGCTATGGAAAAGGGAGTTGGCGCATTTTTAATTCCTTCACCATAGCGGAAATATGGTCGACCATGGTCAACTCCTGAATGGCTTGACGGATTTTGATAAAATTGGGCACAAATACCCGGTAGGCTATGGGATTTTTCCGTCGTTTGTTGGTTCCCCGATACTGCGTACAGCGAATCTCGGATAGCGAGCGAAGCGAGCGGTCAGGCTAGTGGTACTATAAAAAATAATCTGCTGAAAGGGAAAGCCGAGCCTAATTCGTGTTTTGGGGGCAAAAACTGGTGGAAACCATCAAAAATACTTAGCCATTTCAATAATTGCACATGAAAGAAACAATAAATGAACTGCCAAAATTTCTGTACGTCTGTCCTGTAGAATGATGAACCCATGTGACAAGGACTTTGCAGCGTTTTGGAATCTACGCACCTTGAAACGCAAAAGAAAAAAATTTTGAGGTGTGTTATACAAATTTTTCACTGAGAGATTACATAGGTGTGTTATTCGCAGAATAATAAACCAAAAACGCTGCAAAGTCCTTATCACATGGGTTTATTATTCAACTGGACATACCTACAGAGGTGCTGCTGTTCATTTATTGTTTCTATCATACGCAGTAATTGAAATAGCTATTTTAGATGGTTTCCACCAATTTTAGCCTCCAAAAAAAAAACACTACTTCGGCTATTTTTTTACAGATACCTCACAAGCTCATGTTCACTAAAACCTCAAAAAAACCTCGAAAACCCCTATTTTTACACAATTTTTCACCCATAACACTCCTGGGTGTCTTCCAAACGGGCTGCCGAGCTATGGGGACCCACACTGTGTGCGGAAGAACGAAGATTTTAGACCAAAATTTAACGTAAATTTAAGGCTGAAACTCCGTTAGAATCTCAATTTTCCATTCTTAGGTCAAAATCGACTTCATATTCAGTCTTCTCGTCCTAAAAAACATGGAAAAACGACTCAAAAGCTCATGTTACTAAACACAAGTAACACAATAAATACCTAAGGTAAGGTGGGGCAAGTGCGTTTTCGGGGCAAGTGCAGAATAGCCCCCCCCCCCCCTGCCATTTCAGATTTAAGTCAGAGAGCTGCCATCTTTGGGTTCTGTTCCTAACTATATAAGCTTCAAATTGTATCCACTAGGTTGCTCCAGTGTGGAGCATTGTAGTAGAGTGGAGGATTCAAACCAACTTTGCTGTGTGGTCGCACATGTCAAGTTACAGTGAAGTTAGTGCATCGGATTTCATCCACCCCCATACACCAGTTTTGGAACTTCTTTTATGGTGAGTACATTCTTCAGATGTTATACCTACTATTAGAATAAAACACTGATTTGATTTAATTGTTAACTTTGCCTTGAGGTAGGCCATACTCTGCACTTACCCCAAAAACTGAGGGGCCTGGGGCAAGTGCGCTAGTCAACAATAGGGCAACTGCAGGATGCTATGCACTAGCCCCTATTTTTTAGGGGTAAGTGCATAATATGATTTCAAAGTTGAACCTAGATGTATAAAATCAACTATTATTTATTAAATAATACAATGCTAATGGGTACGATGGCCAGAATTCCCACATAAAATTTGAGAACGTTTCCAAATAGTGGACGAATAGGTATTTACATAGGTACGTGTACCCATGTACCTATGTAAATACCATGTGTGTGTCTTACTCTTCTTTGATTGGTGGGCATTTCCACTATTTTCTCCTACCTTTTGATACAGAGACAACTACCATTTCATTGGATATCTTCTTTCCTTCATTTGTTGTAGAACATTCAGCGAATCTGTGTCTGCCATGGTAAGAAATTGTAAAAGAAAAACGGAGAAGGGGACCAAGTACACGCCAAGTACCGAGAAAAATTCGTTTGTGATTGTGTGTAATAATCTTTGAAAGGTCTTTGTTTTCCAAATAATTTTCGATACATTTTCATGGTGTAGGTACATATGGTATTTTTCTTGTTGTGTGTTGTTAGGTGCCTACCTATATTTCAAGTTCCTGCTTTACAAGCCACTTACTTTTCCTAATCATTTTTGGTACCTGCTAGTCTTTCGACTGATTAATGATGTAATGCTACCTATAATTTTTTCACAAAGCCAATAAGTCATACTTCTTACGGCTATGTATGTGACTGATTCTTTAATTAATTTAAAGATTGCGATACTTTTCTGTGACTGAAATCTCGCACTTTTGTAATATTTTATAGTACTTCGTTACATTTGTTCAATGAAAATAATAATAATGTTTATCACATGTTTTGAATTCAGTCTTTTTTTTCTCCACCCTGATCGCCTATCCGACAGGCTACCAAACTCCATTACTTGGCGAATTTTGCTTTGATTTCAAAAATTCAAAGAGCCTTTTAAACGTCAAGAGTCGGACTATTTGGTACATGCCCCGTCGTTTATCTATTGGTGTTTCTATTGGATTTGGAGGCCTGGTAATGCACTTGCCCCTTTTAGCGGGGTAAGTGCAGTTTAGGGACCTATTTTTTCCTTTTGTTCGTAGAACGCATAAATTCTGGACAAACGTTAAATCTGACTAGAAGGAACAAAACAGAAGAAGTCTTCTGCAAAAAACATCATCCCTCTGGCATAAATAGCAACTTTTCTGTAGCCACTTTAAGTTGAACTCGACAAAATGTATATAGCGCACTTGCCCCACCTTACCTTATCTTTATACCCATTTTTCGCTCATAACACCCCTGGGTATATTCCGATCAGGCTGCAAAGTTTCGGGTCACAACTAGGGCCAAAATGGAGCATGTGTGCGAAAGAACGAATTTTGTAGACCGAAAATGAAGTAGATATGGATGATATGGCGGACGGCGTACGGACATTGCATTTTCCGAGTCTACGCACCTTGAAACGTAAAAGGAGAAAAATTTTGAGGGGGTGTTATATAAATTCTTTGCTGAGCGATTACATAGGTGTATTATTCGCAGGATAATAAACCAAAAACGTTGCAAAGTCCTTGTCACATGGGTTTATTATTCTATTGGACATACCTACAGAAATGCTGGAAATACATTCATTGTGTCTTTCTAGTGCAATTATTGAAATACCTACTGTTGATGGTTTCCACCAATTTTGGACCCAAAAACACAAATTACGCTCCTTCTTTTTTTTCCAAATTATCTTTGATCATTGATAGTGCCATTTAATTGTCTTGATTCACCTGTTGACACTTTTTCTAGTGTTATTATAAAAAAGTTGATGGTGATTTCAGACCATTTCCCATGTTTTTGACTCATAAAAAAATGAAGCTTAACCACCGTTAAAACCTCAATTCTTCACTCTTCAGTCAAAATCAACTTAATGTTCGGTATCCCCGCCCTAAAAAACATGGAAAACGATTCATCACAAGCTCATGCTACTCAAACACAAAACCCTGCAAAGTCCTTTCCACATGGGTTTATTATTCTACTGGACGTACTTACAGAAATGCTGGCTGTTTATTTATTGTTTCTTTCATTTAAATAATTGAAATAGCTATTTCTGGTGGTTTCCACCAATTTTGGCCCCCAAAACTTGAATTAGGTACGCTTTTGGTTTATTATTCTGTGAATACACCTATGTATTTGCTCAGCAAAAAATTTTATAACACCCCCTCAAAATTTTTTCTTTTCCGTTTCAAGGTGCGTAGATTCCAAAAATGCAATGTCCGTCCGCCGTCCGCCGTACGCCGTTTCACGTGTACAGGCTTCATTTGGGGTCTAAAAAAATCGTTCTTTCGCACACATGCTCCATTTGGGCCCTAGTTGTGTCCCGAAACTTTTCAGCCCGATCGGAATATATCCAGCGGAGTTAGAAAATGTGTATAAAAATAGGTACTTTTTGTGTTTTAGTAACATAGTAGTAAAATGAGATTTTGAGGTATCGTATTCCATGTTTTTGGGGACGAGAAGACCGAATATTAAGTCGATTTTGACCAAGGAGTGGAAAATTGAGGTTGTACCAGATGTTCAGCTCCCAAAATTGATTTTTCGTGAGTCAAAAACCTGGAAAATCGTCTGAAATCACAAGCAGTATGTATAATAACACTAGAAAAAGTGTCAACACGTGGATCAAGACGATTAAATGGCACTATCAATGATCAAAGATAGTTTAAAAAAAAAAAAAAAAAAGTGTACCTAATTTGTGTTTTAGGGGCCAAAATTAATGGAAACCATCAGAAATAGCTATTTCGATTATTACGCATAAAAGAAACAATAAATGAACAGCCAGCATTTCAGTAGACCAATAAAATAATAGAATAATAAACCCATGTGACAAGGACTTTGCAGCGTTTTTCGTTTATTATTCTGTGAATAATACAGCTATGTATTCGCTCAGCAAAAAATTTTTGTAACACCCCCTCAAAATTTTTTCTTTTCCGTTTCAAGGTGCGTAGATTCGAAAAATGCAATGTCCGTCCGCCGTACCACGTGTACAAGCTTCATTTTCGGTCTAAAAAAATCGTTCTTTCGCATACATGCTCCATTTGGGCCCTAGTTGTGTCCCGAAACTTTTCAGCCCGATCGGAATATACCCAGGGATGTTATGAATGAAAATGTGTATAAAAATACGTACTTTTTGTGTTTTAGTAACATAGTAGTAAAATGAGCTTTTGAGGTATCGTTTTCCATGTTTTTGGGGACGAGAAGACCGAATATGAAGTCGATTTTGACCAAGGAGTGGAAAATTGAGATTGTACCAGATGTTCAGCTCCCAAAATTGATTTTTTATGAGTCAAAAACCTGCGAAATCGTCTGAAATCACCATAAATTTGTATAATAACACTAGAAAAAGTGTCAACACGTGGATCAAGACGATTAAATGGTACTATCAATGATCAAAGGTAATTTGGAAAAAAAAAAAAGGAGCGTAGTACCTACGTAATTCAAGTTTTGGGGGCCAAGAGTTGTGGAAACCACCAGAAATAGCTATTTCAATTATTTTACATGAAAGAAACAATAAATAAACAGACACACACACACACACCCACACACACACACACACCCACACATACATTTCTGTAGACCAATAAAATAATAGAATAATAAACCCATGTGACAAGGACTTTGCAGCGTTTTACTTCGCTGTGCTATGTTGACGCGGAACACTATACACGACGCAACCGCCTCGTCTCTGCACAGCTGAAATGTAATCACCTACTCGCCCCATCGAAGTAGCTCGGCCGAGTACTCCACCGACTACTCGGCCGAGCTACTCCACCGACTACTCGGCCGAGCTACTCCACCGACTACTCGGCCGAGCTACTCGGTAGGTGTAATTAGGCCCGGCGACGGGGAGACGTGTACTTCTTTAACCGCTCCGTCGATCGGTTAGTGGAGCCTTTGAGCCAGTGGACGTCTCTCCCGTCATCCTCAGTCGCTCGTCCGTAAAGGGTTCTCGGTAGATGGTTACGGACCCTTTACGGACGATGAGGGAGAGACGTGCACTGCCTCAACGTCTCCGTTAAACGGTTGACTGGGAGGTGAATGTGGTGCGCGTCTCTCCGCTGCACGTTCATAAAGGGCCCATAATGTTTCTTCGGGGGAATCCTCAATTCCTCAACGGAAAGGCAATGGAGGGTTGTGCTTCCTTAGCCCATCCGCCATGATTCCCTCGACCATCAGTCAAATGTGTTACGGAGTGATCACGGATCATTGAAGGAAGGGCACGGAAGCATTAAGGATAGTGAAGGGCGGGCTACAGAAAATCCACGGAAGAATCAGCGGTAAGCCACTTAGGGCGGTATTCATAGTCCTCACTTTATTAAAAGTAAATGCTTAACTAGCTATTCATAGCCTATTCATAGTCAGTGATAAAGCAAGTGCTTAAGCCGTCCTTCAGCATTTCCTCTATTCGTGTTTCGTAGACAATAAGTAAAGTAAAATCTTTACTTTCGAGCCAAAATAAGTACCTAGAAAAAACCGAGATACGTCGAAAGTTACCTTAAGCATTTCCTTATTGATAGTTTGCACAGTTCTCTTTTCATTTCTGTCATCTTTTAGTGTCGGCATTCTCGTTTATTTTCCCAAGTATTCCGGGTTTTTGGTTTTGATAAGATGGATTACCAAATACTCTACTACTTTATATACGGAGTCAAAGAGCGAAATAAAGCGGCGGAAAGCAGTTATAGGCCAAAAACCGAAACAGTTACCGGAAATCGACTATACTCTCAAGATGGCTGCGCTCGCCGAGCATATCAACAATCCAGAACTACCCGACCTTTGCAGAAAACCCCTCGTTTTGGTTTATTATTTTCGATAATGAAACATTAGAATCCAGCATGAAAAAAAAAGTTTAACGCCCCCACTCCCCACCCCTCAACATTTTATGGTTTTTGTTTCAAGGTATACGTAGAATCCGAAAATGCAATAAAAACGCTGCAAATCCCTGAACAATGGTTTACTCGTATTATTTTGTACAGAATACCCTTCTGTTACAGATCACAGCTCTCTGTATAGATAACCCGTCTATATAATATAATATGTACTATTCTATACATATTATGTAGATCGCAGACCCTCCGTAGGTTAGTACCTAACCCCGTACTCGTTACTACGTAACTATCTAAATCACGAGTTAAATGTTGCTAAAATAATTCTGTCGATGACAAACAGTAACTAAAACGGCAAAAAGAAACACAAACAATGAAGTTCTGAAGGTGTTGATGTGGAGTCAAATAGATGCCCCTTCTGCGTAGATCACTGTTTTCTGTGGTCAATACCTATAATGAACCGTTGTGTAATAACCTGCCCATCAATAATACTTCAACGGTTGTTCAAGTTGCAAAAGTACCGATCAACAAAATCCAGCCCCTTCTTGGTAGATGAACCGTTGAGAAATAATTTACCGTTGTGTTATAATTTACCGTTATGAAATAATTTATCGCTGTGAAATAATTTACCGTTGTGTAATAATTTGCCGTTGTGTAATAATTAACCATTGTGTAATAATTTACCCATCAATAATACTTCAACATTTGTTCAAGTTTCAGAAGTACCTACCAACAAAATCCAGTAGTCCATCACTTATCAAATGATCAAGACGATTAAATGGCACTACCAATGATCAAAGATAGTTTAAAAAAAAGGAGCGTACCTACCTAATTTGTGTTTTAGAGGCCAAAATTAATGGAAACCACCAGAAATAGCTATTTCGATTATTACGCATACAAGAAACAATAAATGAACAGCCAACATTTCGGTAGGTATGTCCAATAGAATAATAAACCCATGTGACAAGGACTTTGCAGCGTTTTTTTTCTTCCAAATTATCTTTGGCCATTGGTAGTGCCATTTAATCGTCTTGATCTACGTGTTGAAACTTTTCCTAGAGCTATTCTACAAATTGATGGTGATTTCAGACGATTTCGCAGGTTTTTGCCTCATAAAAAACATGGAAAAAGATATCTCAGAAGCTCATGTTACCAAGATGCTGCTAAAACGCAAAAAGTACCTATTTTTACACACAATATCACTCATAACACCCCTGGGTATAATCCGATCGGGCTGAAAAGTTTCGGGACACAACTAGGGCCCAAATGGAGCATGTGTGCGAAAGAACGAATTTTTTAGACCGAAAATGAAGCCGGTACACGTGATACGGCGTACGGCGGACAGCGTACGGACATTGCATTTTCGGAATCTACGCACCTTGAAACGGAAAAGAAGAAAGTTTGAGGGGGTTTTATAAAAATTTTTTGCTGAGCGAATACATGGGTGTATTATTCACAGAATAATAAACCAAAATGCAATGTCCGTCCGCCGTACGCCGTATCACGTGTACCAGCTTCATTTTAGGTCTAAAAAACGCTGCAAAGTCCTTGTCACTTGGGTTTATTAATCTATTGGACATACCTACAGAAATGTTGTCTGTTCATTTATCGTTTCTTTCATGCGTAATGATCGAAATAGCTATTTCTGATGGTTTCCATTAATTTTGGCCCCTAAAACCCAAATTAGGTACGCTCCTTTTTTTTAAAGTACCTTTGATCATTGGCAGTGCCATTTAATCGTCTTGATCCACGTGTTGATTCATTTTTCCAGTGTTATTATACAAATTGATGGTGATTTCAGACGATTTCCCAGGTTTTTCACTCATAAAAAATCAATTTTGGGAGGTGAACACCTGGGTAGAACTCAATTTTCCATTCTTTGGTCAAAATCGACTTCATATTCGGTCTTCTCGTCCCCAAAAACATGGAAAACGATATCTCAGAAGCTCATGTTACCAACATGTTGCTAAAACGCAAAAAGTACCTATTTTTACACACATTTTCACTCATAACACCCCTGGGTATATTCCGATCGGGCTGACAAGTTTCGGGACACAACTACGGCCCAAATGGAACATGTGTGCGAAAGAACGAATTTATAGAGCGAAACTGAAGTAGATATGGATGATATGGCGGACGGCGTACGGACATTGCATTCTGGAATCTACGGACCTTGAAACGTAAAAAAAAATTCTGAGGGGGTGCCAAAATTTTTTTTCTTCTGAGATTAAAAATTGTGATTACATAGGTGTATTATTCACAGAATAATAAACCAAAATGCAATGCCCGTCTGAAAATTCGTCCGGCTTCAATTTCCGTCTAAAAATTTTGTTCTTTCCTCCATTTGGGTATTATTCACAGAATAATAAACCAAAATGAGGTTCTACCGTAGTTTCAACCTTAAATGTTAGAATTTTTCTACAATAGCCGTTCTTCTGCACACAGTTCGAGCCCCCATTTGGGAACACATTTGGGTCCTAGTTGTGCTCCGAAACACAGCAGCCCGATCAAAATACACCGAGGGCTATTATGGGAGAAAAATGGGTGTAAAAATAGGGTTTTTTGAGGTTTCAGTGAACATGAGCTTGTGAGGTATCGTTTTCCATGTGTTTTTTTTAGGGCTAGAACACCGAAGTCGATTTTGACCAAGGAGTGAAGAATTGAGATTGCAGCGAAGGTTCAGCCTCCAAAATTCATTTTGCATGAGCCAAAAACCTGGGAAACTGTCTGAAATCACCATAAACTTGTATAACACTAGAAGTAGTTTCGAAAGGTGAATCAAGAAAATTAAATGGCACGATCAATAATCAAAGATCATTTGTCAAAAATAGGAGCTTATATCGTGTTTTTGGGGGCCAAAATTGGCAGAAACCACGAGCAATAACATGAATGAAACAATAAATTTACTTATTTCCAGAATTTCTGTAGGTACGTCCAACAGAATAATACACCCACCCATGTGACAAGGACTTCGCAGGGTTTTTTTGTGATTTAGTAACATGAGCTTGTGAGGTATCGTTTTCCATGTTTTTAAGGACGAGGAGACCGAAAATTTATGAAGTCAATTTTGATCAGAGTGGAAAATTGGGGTTCTAGCGAAGTTTCAGCCTTAAATGTACGTTTTTTGAGGTTTTAGTGAACATGAGCTTGTGAGGTATCGTTTTCCATGTTTTTTAGGATGGGAAGACCGAATATGAAGTCGATTTTGACCAATGAGTGCAGAATTGAGGTTGTAACGAGGGTTCAGCTCCCAACATTCAATTTTTATGCGTAAAAACCTGTTACATTTTCTTAAATTACCATAAATTCGTATAATAACACTAGAAGTAGTATCAACAGGTGAATCAACACAATTAAATACCACTATCAATGATCAAACATAATTTTTCAAGAATTGGAGCTTATTTAGTGTTTTTGGGGGCCAAAATTGGTGGAAACCATCAACAATAGCTATTTCAATAACTGCACATGAAAGAAACAATAAATTAATGTATTTCCAGCATTTCTGTAGGTGTGTCCAGCAGAATAATAAACCCTTGTGACAAGGAATTTGACGCGTTTTAACTTTTGGTTAATTATTCTGTGAATAATACACCTATGTATTCGCTCAGCAAAAAATTTTTTTAACACCCCCTCAAAATTTTTTCTTTTCCGTTTCAAGGTGCGTAGATTCCAAAAATGCAATGCCCGTCCGCCGTATCACGTGTACAGGCTTCATTTTCGGTCTAAAAAATTCGTTCTTTCGTACACATGCTCCATTTGAGCCCTAGTTGTGTCCCGAAACTTTTCAGCCCGATCGGAATATACCCAGGGGTGTTATGAGTGAAAATGTGTAAACAAATAGGTACTTTTAGTATTTTAGTAACAGGTTGGTAAAATGAGCTTTTGAGGTATCGTTTTCCATGTTTTTGTGGACGAGAAACCACCATCAATTTGTAGAACAGCACTAGGAAAAGTTTCAACACGTGGATCAAGACGATTAAATGGCACTACCAATGATCAAAGACAATTTTGAAAAAAAAGAGCGTACCTAATTCAAGTTTTAGGGGCCAAAATTGGTGAAAACCACCAGAAATTGCTATTTCAATTATTTTACATGAAAGTAACAGTAAATGAACAGCCAACATTTCCGCAGGTATGTCCAATAGAATAATAAACCCATGTGACAAGGACTTAGCAGCGTTTTTGGAATATACGCACCTTGAAACGGAAAAGAAAAATGTTTCAGGGGGTGCTATAAAAATTTTTTGCTGAGCGAATACATAGGTGTATTATTCACAGAATAATAAACCAAAAGGAGCTTACCTAATTCGTGTTTTAGAGAGCAAAAATGGTGAAACCATCAGAAATAGCTATTTCAATTATTTCACGTGAAATAAACAAGAAATGAACAGCCAACATTTCTGTAGGTATGTCAAATAGCTATTCAATTATAGATTCCAAAAATGCAATGTCCGTCCGCCGTACGCCGTCCGCCTTATCACGTGTACAAGCTTCATTTTTGGTCTAAAAAAGTCGTTCTTTCGCACACAGGCTCCATTTGGGCCCTAGATGTGTCCCGAAACTTTGCAGCTCCATCGAAATATACCCAGGGGTGTTAGGAGTGAAAATGTTCACAAAAATAGGTACATTTTGTGTTTCAGTAACATGTTCGTAACATGAGCTTTAAAGGTATCGCTTTTCATGTTTTTGGGGACGAGAAGACCGAATATGAAGTTGATTTTGACCAAAGTGTGGAAAATCGAGGTTCTACCAAATGTTCAGCGCTCAAAATTGATTTTGGTTTATTATTCTGGGAATAATACACCTATGTATTCGCTCAGCAAAAAATTTTATAACACCCCCTCAAAATTTTTTCTTTTCCGTTTCAAGGTGCGTAGATTCCAAAAATGCAATGTCCGTCCGCCGTCCGCCGTACGCCGTATCACGTGTACAGGCTCCATTTGGGGTCTAAAAAAATCGTTCTTTCGCACACATGCTCCATTTGGGCTCTAGTTGTGTCCCAAAACTTTTCAGCCCGATCGGAATATACCCAGGGAAGTTATGAGTGAAAATGTGTGTAAAAATAGGTACTTTTTGCGTTTTAGCAACATGTTGGTTACATGAGCTTTTAAAGTATAGTTTTTCATGTTTTTGGGGACGAGAAGACCGAATATGAAGTCGATTTTGACCAAAGAGTGGAAAATCGAGGTTCTACCAAATGTTCAGCTCCCAAAATTGATTTTTTATGAGTCACAAACCCGGGAAATCGTCTGAAATCACCATCAATTTGTATAATAACACTGGAAAAAGTGTCAACAGGTGGATCAAGACGATTAAATGGTACTATCAATGATCAGAGATAATTTATTTAAAAAAAAAAGTATACCTTATTCGTATCTCTGTAGGTATGACCAGTAGAATAATAAACCCATGTGACAAGGACTTTGCAGCGTTTTTTTCTTTTACGTTTCAAGGTGCGTAGATTCCAAAAATGCAATGTCCGTCCGCCGTATCATGTGTACAGGCTTCATTTTTGGTCTAAAAAAGTCCTTCTTTCGCACACATGCTCCAATTGGGCCCTAGTTGTGTCCCGAAACTTTTCATCCCGATCGGCATATACCCAGTGATGTTATGAGTGAAAATGTGCACAAAAATAAGTACTTTTTGCGTTTTAGCAACATGTTAGTAACATGAGCTTTTGAGGTATCGTTTTCCAAGTTTTTGGGGACGAGAAGACCGAATTTTAAGTCGATTTTGACCAAAGAGTGGAAAATCGAGGTTCTACCAAATGTTTAGCTCCCAACATTGATTTTATATGAGTCACAAACCCGGGAAATCGTCTGAAATCACCATGAATTTGTATAATAACACTGGAAAAAGTGTCAACAGGTGGATCAAGACGATTAATTGGCACTACGAATGATCAAAGATAATTTGGAAAACTCGGCGCTGCGCGCCTCGCCAGGGGGCAAGCCCCCTGGACCCCCGGATGCTTACTGCTTAGAGCCTACGGCTAAAATTCAAGAAACATGGAACATGCTTTAGCCGACCTTTTTATGATCCTGTAGCCGCACGGTTACTGTTATGATTTCACTTCGTCACCAGGATATAACCAACTGACAACCAAACAAGCGTCATTGTTTACTATCCATTTATAACATCAATTTATATAGTTATAGTATGAAAGTACGAAATAAATACCAAGCACAAATACGAAATAAATTTGTGATAAATCAAGAGCTTTCCAACGAATGGAAAACGATTTTTGTCCGATGAAAATGAAAGAAGTTTCATTTCCCTAGCAACTACTCGGTTGTACGTGAAAATCATCGTTAAAATTTCGTGACACTTCCGCGTGACATTTTTCGGATAGTTAGTCCAAGGCTAAAGCATGTTCCATGCTAAAATCAAAAAAAAGGAGCGTACCTAATTTGTGTTTTAGAGGCCAAAACTGGTGAAAACCATCAGAAATAGCTATTTCAATTATTTCACGTGAAATAAACAATAAATGAACAGCCAACATTTCTGTAGGTATGTCCCGTAGAATAATAAACCTATGTGACAAGGACTTTGCAGCGTTTTTTCTTAATTTTCAATAAAACTAGAGAATCTTAATTATAAGCAAAAGTATTTTTTTGTCCTCATTTCAAAAACCATCGTAAGATGGTGGAGAAGTGATGTTTATCCCATCTTGTTTCTACATACGAGTAGGTATTTCAGATCTGGAACAATGAAGAATAGTGCCTAGCCATTACCATCAAAGATATGTTTTCATTCAGTGATACGCGATTCTGAAGTTATTTGAAGTTCTTTTCGATAAATACACGAGTAAACAGTACGTAGTACGTACACAACTGGATTTTTCTCTTGATAGAGTAGCTGTACGTACACAATCTGCCATCCAACACAAAACTTTGTTTCTTTTTATAGTACAATATACTGATATAGTAAGTAAATACCTGGCAGTATAGGTATATGTAGCAATTATCGAAGAAATGACGGCTGCAGAATGCTTTCCCATTTTCAGGGATCTTTCCCAGGCTGCACACTGGACCCCTGTCTCTGTCTCCACACTTCTTCACTACAGACAACATACCATAGAATACTGATACTAACGTCAGAGGGCAATAATAGGTAGCACACAGGTACGAGTAAGAGTAACTCACCGGTTTTAATCCTTCACTGGCAGATGGAAGGAAGACGTTTGTTGTCCAGAGGCGGGTGATCCACAATTATTACGGATGAAACATTTTCTTTTGTTATGCCCCGGCATATTAATGAGCACTCACAAGTACATTCAACAAACAAACATAGGTAAGTAAATAAATGCACTTTTATCATACAGTATTAATAATTTAACAACGAAAGATGATGATGAACAAAGGTCCATAATGATCGCAGGAAATGGTAGCAAGCTCCCTAACTACTACTGCCAACTTAACACGACATAAAACATTTACTCACTTTTAGCATAATCTTGCACATCTGGTGTTTAGTTACAGAATAAATTATGAAAATTATGTATTTAAATTATTTATTACCAAGTTTCATTATTAAACAATGAAAACGGGCGATATTACTGCTCCCATGCGCTGAGTTCGCCCAACTACAAAGTAGGCTTTACATGGCAGAATAAATATACTCGCTTTACCTTTTACCATGGGCTTTACCATTACCATTCCCATTGGAGTGTGGGCAACATACCTGCTTAATAATAATAATAATAATAATACTATTTTTATTTCCAAAATTTTTTCCAAAATAGGAAAAATTTCCCTGGAACATTGTAGCATGGAAGAAGAGAGAAGGAAAAGTCACTCTATGTAAAATGGGGTGCAGCCTTTTCTTCGCCTCGACGAACCCGGTCCCTAGTGGAGGCGAGTGTAAGCTTGTATCCTTGTAGTACTACTAATCATCACGAGCGCTGCTAGCGCATCACAAGACCTCCACGTCCACGCTCCGCCCCTCACCTTTCCTTCCTCGCAGTATCCACGTTTCAACGGCTTTTTCTCGTTCTTGTTTTTCTCCGCGATCCACCATTCTAGCTTCGTTCGCGGTGTGTTTTTCTGACGGTCAGGGAACCGTCTGAAGCCACTTTTCTGATCGTGCCAACACGCATGCGCCACCAATACCAACTTTCAAACTCACAATGGACCGGGTACACCGCGAACGCTTGGGAAGGAAATGTGACTGCAACCGCTGTGCAACCTGCAAAAAATGTCTAACCTTCCTGATTGTGTGGTGTGGTGTCGTAGGTACTATACTACGGTACCACGTAGTATAGTAGGGTTTTCTGTGGTGTGGTGTCGTCGTCGATCTTGATTTTTTTCTCCTTTCTGACGTTTGTTAATTTGTTATACAAATCATACCTATTTAGGTTTATTGAAAGGCTGTGACTTGTGCATGTGTGAGAAGTTCATATGTTATCATTGATCTCTGCTAATTTATTTCTTCTTTTTATAACAATAATACTAATCAACGATGATTTCGGCTAATTTATTACTTTTTTCATTCTTCTACTTACTCAAGTCTTATATTTCGATTATTCCTATGCTTCTATATGTTCCTAGTTGTGATATAGTTCCATGTTTTGCTTCGAGTATTCATCTCTTACCAATGTTGTGCATTCCTTTATCTCAACTTGTACTTAGTCGAAGTACTTTTAATAAAAATAAATCGAAATCTCTGTAGTTTTCTTCCTAACTAATGACCTAATGGGATGTTTATCAAATTCGGTGATACCAGTGTACTTCTGTGGAATAATTGGTGACTGAAGAAATACCTAATCGAAAGTTTGAAGTTCGTTGTTAGGTAGGTACCTAACTAATTTTGCCGATAACTGACTACACATTCTTCATTTGCTCATTTTTTGTTAATATAGCTATGCATTCGGTTTCCTCAAGGGTCAATAATCTGATAAAACGGCTGAAATCACCGGAAACGTCTACAAAAAAAAGGTAGCATAAACTGAATTCAGCCAGAAAAATACAATTTCAACAATCGAAGATAATTTTTCAAAATTAGGAGTCTTCGAGTGGGCCAAAATTGGCAAAACCAACAATAAATTGCTAGGCCAGTTCTTGGAACACCCACCGTAATCGTAAAATTAGGTAGGTAAGTGGCACTAAGTTTTTCAATTGGGATATTCAACCGACCACCGACGCACGAAATAAATCTATAGGCAGCAATTTTGTATGTCCATTACAATTTTTTTGTTAACCCCTCTAGTTATTTGTGCCAGTAGAATTTGCGGCGTTTATCGTTATGGTAGGAAACTTGATTCAGGGACATACAAGTGCTCACTATAAGATCAGTCGTTGAAGGATATGGTGATTGAAATACAAAAGCTTGGGTAGTTATGTAAACAATACTATAATAAATGAATTCAAGACGCTAGTAGAGATGCCAATCTGTCCCTAACAGAACGGCCAGTGTAGTACTACGTAGAATGCTGAGAAGTGGGTAAGTAGGGTTATTAGAATGAACACACAGAACGAATAACGACGAACGACGGTGCGATGAGAAATGATTTGATTGGCTTAAACGGGCGAGCGGTAGTGGGGGGCGAGCAGTCAGAAAGGAGTACATCGGAAAATCCGCGGACTGATCTGACGGTCTTGGAACTGTCTTCGAACTTCGAACCGCCAGAAAAACACCGCGAACAGCATCCTATGGATGCTATACAGTCCGAGACGAGTCCGCAAGACCACCGCGAACGCCAAATGATGGATCTGACGGTTTGAAGACAGTCAGATGGCCACCGCGAACGAACCTTCTGATATGTGATCTTGTGCCTTGCCTAGTATTATTTTACTTTATTACTTCTCATTTCGCGTCGTTCTGTTTTATAATTTTTATCGTCTTCATCATTCCTAATGTAGTACCTAGATAGTTCTGTGACGTAGTTTTCCACTGCTTGCATCCAGGAAAGTGTTGTGTGAAGTGATGCAAATATCTAACCCCTTTTTTTAGTGTACATAACAAATTTAATAAGTATTTCAACTGTATTAATAAACTATCAATTTTAATAACCTGTATTAATTCAATTGGGTGCCTACCTACTCATTTTCGTTATTTACCTACTATTTGTTGGGTACCTAACTACTTGGTAATTTTTTTTTTCATTTCACGAATTTTTGTCTACATCAACTCCTATTGTCGTGAGTCCCTCCCGGGAACACTCCACTAGCAACCTTAAAGCTCTCACCAATATCCGTATGTAAAACTTACTTTCCGCTAATAAACATCTGAGTGGGGAGACAGGCAACAGAATCCAGGGGACACAACCTGGAGCCCCACTACCAGCTCCCAACAGGGAGCTGGAGGGAGAGGCCTCCAAGTCCTATATAACCCTGGATCCTGGAGCTTTAGCTTCATTCGACACTTCCTCTAACCAGCTCTCTCTTCTCTCTCTTACCTTCCTCCTCCCAGATGCTCGGTGGAATCCGCCGCCTGGGAATTTACCTTCTACCTTTTCCTCACCTACATCGGTGGATTACCGCCGCCTAGGTGAAATTCCCTCACTCACCTACATCGGTGGATTACCGCCGCCTAGGTGAGATTCCTTCACTCACCTACATCGGTGGATTACCGCCGCCTAGGTGAAATTCCCTCACTCACCTTTACCTCCTCACAGAGGCGTAGATGATCGGTGGAGTACCGCCGCCTGCGTCTCTCCTTACCTCTCACCACGCCACCGTGATGATAAATTTAAATTCATCACAGTGGTGAACCCGACGTTCATCCAACCTTCTACCCTTCCTACCTTCTTACCACCTCATGTGTCGCCCCCAGTCTAGTTCGGTGTCCCCAATTTTAAATTCAAATGCAGCTTAAACAGTCAGTGTAAATTCGCAATTTTTGGCCCACCCACAACCGCTCACACAGCTCTCAACTCTCCGCCACAAGCACCTCCGCTACCGCAAATTGCGAATTTAAAATTCAAAACTCACCCAATTTGAATTTTAGTTACAGACCTCAGCCATGGACCCGAACTCGCCGACGCCGCCGCTCCTCCGGCCATCCCTACTGCAGCCGCAGACCGCTGCGACAACGGACGCAGCCGACAACCCCTTCACCAGCCTCTCGCCACCCGGCTCCTCCGCATCCGCCGCCGCCGCTGCCGCACACGCCGCCGCCGACGTCACGACGGCCTCGGCGTCATTCCCGCTGTCGCTGCCCCCCTTCTACACGCACGACCCCGCGCTGTGGTTCTTCCAGGTCGACGCTGCGTTTTCTGCCGCCAACATCCGCAGCCAGCGAACCCGTTACTCCCGCATCATATCTCTGCTTCCGTATGAGATCCTCCTGCAGACGTCGGACATCTCTCCCGACGCCACGGCCGCATACGACGACCTCCGCAACCGCCTCATCACTTTATACCAACCTTCCAAGATCGCACGTGTCGCAGCACTCTCCCAACCTCAGCATCTCGGCGATCTGAAACCCTCCCACCTCTACCACCGCCTGCGTCATCAGCTGCACGAAGTGATGACGGCCGACATCGCGCGGACATTCTGGCTGCGGGCCCTACCCCACCCCATGCAGATGGCGCTCGCCAGCTACCTCGACGGCCCAGACGAACCGCTTCTACGTCTCGCCGATACGGTCCACGACCTCACCGCAGCCGCCGGCGTCACGGAAGTCGCCGCGCCCCGCACCCCCACCCCACGCCGGGACCGGACGCCGTCACAAGAACGCCGCCGGCCCCCCTCCCTCCACCGGCGCCGCTCCCTCTCCATCGAGCGCCGGCCAACCCCCTCCGTCGACCACCGACGCCAGCGCTCGTCCGAACGCCGCAACACTTCCCCCCCTCAGCAACGAAGGGGGAGGTCCCCAGCCGCAACAGCCCCCTCCACCTCCGCGCGCCCCACCAGGACCTACCTCCCAGCGGAACCCCCCCACCGATGTTTCTATCATGTCAACTTCGGTGGGGAGGCCCGCAAATGCCAGCCCCCCTGCTCCTACACCTCCAAGCAGGGAAACGCGGACGCCCGCCGGTGAATCCGGCGGGCCCCCCTCCTCGCCAACACGGGGGGGACCACCACCAACCCCTCCCCGCCCGCATTCACACCACCACCACGAAGCCTCGTTACCCCTCCTACGCCGCCGCCACGGCTGCCAACCTCCCAGCCGCACCTGCCGGCGCCGCCAAAACCCTCACCTCGCCATCAACCGTTCCCCCACCCCGGAACGGCCCCTCCAAGCCCGCCTCCAGGGCAGCCACCCTTCCGGCCGCCACTCACGCCGCGGCTACCGTTCCCCCACCCCGGAACGGCCCCTCCAAGCCCGCTTCCAGGGCAGCCACCCTTCCGGCCGCCACTCGCGCCGCCGCTACCGTTCCCCCACCCCGGAACGGCCCCTCCAAGCCCGCCTCCAGGGCAGCCACCCTTCCGACCGCCACTCACGCCGCCGCTACCATTCCCCCACCCCGGCGCGGCCCCTCCACGCCCACCTCCAAGAGGACCAGCCCCCCAGTCAGCACTACCGTTCCCCCTCTCCGGAACGACAAAGGACCTCCCCGTGTCTCCTTCGCGGGGGACCAACCGCCACCGTCGCACTCGCCCATCACCTCGGACGGCCCAAGCCCCTCCCTTCCGCCAGACCCCAACACCTCCGCCATTTTACCGCACTCCGCCCCAGCTCACCAGCGCCTCTTCCTGAAGTGTACGAAAACAAATGTCCCATTCCTCGTCGACACAGGGGCGGCGCTCTCCATCTTTCCAAACAACATTCTCCGGCGACAGGCGCGTTGTTACCGGCAACTCCTCTACGCCGCCAACGGTACCACCATCCCCTCGTACGGGACGTACCGCTCATCCATCCACATGAGCGGGCTCGCGTACGAGTGGGAATTTACCGTGGCGGACGTAGAGAAAGCGATCCTGGGGGCCGACTTCCTCGCTTATTTCGGCCTCCAGGTTGACGTCCGTAACGCGCGCCTGCTCGACCCCTCCACCCAGAAGCCAATCCCCGGCTTTATCCACACGGTCGATCGCCCCCCAACTCAATTCGAAAACCTCCTACTCCAATACAAACCCCAGCGCCGCCCCTCGGCACATATCTCACAAACTCAACATTACATTGAGACCTCTGGTCCCCCAATCTCCGCCAAAGCACGACGCCTCCACCCCCTCCAGCTGTCCCAAGCCCGGAGACATTTTGACAACCTCATTAAGGAGGGCATTATCCGCCCCTCCAAATCCCCGTGGGCTTCACCGTTACATATTGTACAGAAGCCCAACGGGGATATCCGCCCCTGCGGCGACTACCGCCGCCTGAACGCGAAAACCACTCCGGACCTCTACAACGTCCCACATCTCCGAGACTTCTCTTCACACCTCCACAACACGGCCATATTTTCAACCCTCGACATCTCCAGAGCCTTCCACCACATTCATATATACCCTCCCGACGTGCCCAAAACCGCCATCATCACTCCTTTCGGCCTGTTTGAATACATAAAAATGGGTTTCGGCCTCCGGAACGCCGCCCAGACGTGGCAGCGTTATATGGATAACATTCTGCGGGGACTACCTTTCGTGTTCTGTTTCCTGGACGACGTATTGATCGCTTCCCGGGACCCGAAGGAACATCTAACACACCTGAAACAAGTACTCGACATCTTCGCCGCCGAGGGCCTCACCATCAACTCTCAAAAATGTGTTCTCGCCCAACCCTCAGTCCGCTGCCTCGGCCATCAAGTCTCGTCCGACGGGATCAAACCTCTCCCGGACAAAGTGCACGCCCTCACCGACTTCCCACAACCCCGCACTGTCTCAGAACTCCGCCGTTTCCTGGGTATGTTGAACTTTTATCGTATACACATAAAACACCCGGCACAACACCAACAAGCACTCATACACGCTATCCCACAGCCGGCCAAAAAAAACGACAACCGCCCCATTTCCTGGACCCCCGCCCTCACAACCGCCTTTCAAAATTGTAAAAAGGACCTAGTAGACGCCGCTCTATTGGCCCATCCCGATCCCCATGCCCCTCTCTCCATCACCACCGATGCGTCTGACTGGGCCATCGGGGCAGTACTCCACCAACACACCGGCGCCACCCCCCAACCCCTCGGTTTCTTCTCAAAAACTCTGTCCCCAACACAAAAAAATTACTCCACCTTTGACAGAGAACTCCTCGCCATCCACGAAGCCATCAAACACTTCCGTGACTTCGTGGAGGGCAGGCAGTTCTCTGTCATCACTGATCATAAGCCCCTCACACATGCACTCCTCCAAAACCGTAAATCTGCCTCCCCCCGTCGCCTCCGGCAACTCGAATTTATCGGACAATTTACGTCCGATATTCGTTATTTGCCGGGGGCCGACAACTGCGTAGCAGACGCCCTCTCCCGTCCCACCCCCGCGCCGGTGGCGGAGTTACTGCCTTTCCCTTCCCCACAAACCCTCAAAAATCACCAAACTCCAACTTCCGACCCCGCACTCTCCAACCTCATCTCCGCCTCCAAATTGGAACAACTGCCTCCCCTCGATCTCTGGTGCGACGTAACGGCCGATTCACCGCGCCCTTACGTCCCACCGGAGCTGAGGCGGCAGTTGTTCCTCCATTACCACTCCCTCCATCATCCCGGCATTCGGGCGAGCCGGGATCTCATCAAGACGCGGTACTTCTGGCCCCACATGAACACAGATATCCGTACCTGGGTTCTGGGGTGCCAGAAGTGCCAGCAATTTAAGGTCTCGGCTCACCCCCATGTACCTCCTCAACCCATTCCCAACTCCCTCCCGTGGGAACATGTCCACCTGGATCTGGTCGGCCCTCTTCCCCCCTCCGAGGGGAAGAGGTACTGCCTCACCATGATCGACCGTGCGACCAATTGGGTTGAGTGTATCCCACTCGCCCACATCACCGCGGACGCCGTCGCCGCGGCCTTCCTCAATCAATGGATCAGCCGCTACGGCTGTCCGCGGACACTCACGGTCGATCAGGGGAGGCAGTTTGAATCAGCCCACTTTGCCGACCTGCTCCGTTCCCTCGGGATTCAAAAAATCCGCACCACTCCCTATCACCCCCAATCCAACGGGAAAATAGAGCGGTGGCACTCGGTCCTCAAGCAAGCCATCTCCACATCAGCCACATCTCCCTCATGGACAAAAACACTCCCCTACGTATTACTTAGCCTCCGCACTTCCGCCCGTCCTTCAGACAACACAAGTCCCGCACAACACGCTTTCCGAGACCCTATTCGTTTACCGGCCGACATTTTCCCTCCACAAAACACCCCGTCCATTAACAGAGAACCGCTACACACCTCAACACCGACAAACGACACCACTTACCCCAAACGCTTTTACACTTCCACGCACATGTACTTGAAAGAGCCCGGCATGCATAAAACCTTTCAGCCCCTTTATGCCGGGCCCTTTCAAGTCATCCGCACAACACCGACCACCGCGACCCTGCTAATGGACGGGAAACCCCACACCGTACCTTTCGCCCGCTGCAAACCCGCCCCTGTTCTCCCTCAACCAACATCAGCCATCAGTCTCCCGCCGTCTGTTAGCCATGAACCATCTCTCTCCACCTCAACAGTCTCCCCCGTCGCCGTTTCCGGATTTCGATTCGGATCCGGAAATGGCGGCCATACTCCGGGACGTTTACGTCCCGGACCCGCTCTCCCCCCTACCCCCTTCGCCAGGGCCAACATCATCGCTTCCATTTTTTCCGCCAAGGATCTCCGGGTTACCTCCCCGGCCCCGGCGGTGGAAGTACCCCCAGTGGCGCATACTGCGCGAATTTCGCGCAGCGCAAGCCACCGGGGTACACCCTCCCTATACCCCCATAGACCCTCTCATGGCCCCGCTCCTCCACGATTTTCGCCTCGCCCTACTCATGCCACCCCCACCACCCCTTCCACACATCCATCCCCCCGCCTTCCGCAAACCCCCGCCCCCCGCAGTTCAACCCCCTCTTGCTACCCCCCCATTTTCAATTTTCGACCCCCCCATTTCAAATTCTCCCCCACCAACACCCCAACCCACCAAACCCACAACACCCCCTCTCCCCCCACCACCGCCGGGGATATCCCCAATAGTTTCCGCCGGGACAAAACGGCCCGGGCGGCGAAACAGACGGAGGGAGCGTCCCTACATCCCCCGCGTCCCGGCGGCCAAGTCCTCCGCCCCGCTCTGAGCAATCACGGCGGGGCCTTGAGATTTCGGGACAGTGCTTGTGTTTTATTAACCCACACGCACTGTACCGAACCTCACAGCCCCGCCGTGGCCGCCTCGTCGCAGCGGACACCACCCACACCCCACCACACACTTCAATCACACACTTCACTCCACCCATACACTCACTACAACTCACCACACACTACCCACACCCAGGGAACGGCGGATTTCAACACCCCGCTCCAATCTGTAAATAATTTGTAAATTTTTGTAAATACCAACATTGTATATAACAATCCTGTACATATTAAGCCTACTATCTCACCATCATCATTCTATTCATGATCTTATAACAACCCTGTACATATTACCCTCCTATTTCACCGTCTCCACTGCAATCATAACGACCCTGTACATATTAATCTACTACCCCACCATCATCGTTGTAATCACGCATCCACGCCTATACTTATCATACTAACTAGGTCACCTATCTATATGTCAAGCTATGCTACTCCTATGTAACTTCTACTTACCTCTTACTACCTTTGTCAGCTATCTATGTTACTCCTATGTTGCTCCTATGGTTACTTCTACTTACCTCTTACCAACTATGTCAGCTATCTATGTCACTCTATGTTACTCCTATGTTACTCCTATGTTACTTCTACTTACCTCTTCCTAACTATGTCAGCTACCTATATGTCAATCCTAGGTTTAAGTCACGACCTGTCACGTTTCTGCCTTCAGCACTTCAATTGTTTGCATCAGCCTTCAGCTTCTGTCACCCTGCGCCTTCAGCTCCCCTTTTGTTTTCCGCAGCCCTCAGCCCCTGTCACCTTGAGCCTTCAGCTATCTCAAACATTGGTTCGAACTGGGGGGACCTCTGTCGTGAGTCCCTCCCGGGAACACTCCACTAGCAACCTTAAAGCTCTCACCAATATCCGTATGTAAAACTTACTTTCCGCTAATAAACATCTGAGTGGGGAGACAGGCAACAGAATCCAGGGGACACAACCTGGAGCCCCACTACCAGCTCCCAACAGGGAGCTGGAGGGAGAGGCCTCCAAGTCCTATATAACCCTGGATCCTGGAGCTTTAGCTTCATTCGACACTTCCTCTAACCAGCTCTCTCTTCTCTCTCTTACCTTCCTCCTCCCAGATGCTCGGTAGAATCCGCCGCCTGGGAATTTACCTTCTACCTTTTCCTCACCTACATCGGTGGATTACCGCCGCCTAGGTGAAATTCCCTCACTCACCTACATCGGTGGATTACCGCCGCCTAGGTGAGATTCCTTCACTCACCTACATCGGTGGATTACCGCCGCCTAGGTGAAATTCCCTCACTCACCTTTACCTCCTCACAGAGGCGTAGATGATCGGTGGAGTACCGCCGCCTGCGTCTCTCCTTACCTCTCACCACGCCACCGTGATGATAAATTTAAATTCATCACACCTATGAATAGAAGAAGTTACGAAATCAAGCTGTGTTAGGTAAAGCAAAACAGAAACATAACACGCCATGGCAAATAGAACATTAAAATAGCCTCAAAAAATATAATTTTGATATCAAATGACAAAAATAGGTCAGGTTGTCTCGTGGTGGGGGGGGGGGGGGGGATGTCAGGCACACCGCGCTCTATTGATGCAGGCATGCACTGTGAATAGTTCCACTCGCCTCCGTTAGGTTGCTCTGAAAGCTTCTCAGCACGCCATTTTACGTGGAGTGAAGTTTCCTTCTCTCTTCTTCCATGATTGTAGGAACCTGTCATGATTTCCCCCATCTTTAGAGATGGGACATCGAAACAAAAACATCGATGGTGACATCGATGTCAACATCGGTAGCATGACATCGATGTCGTAAACATCGCCCATTCAACCATCGATGTTTGAAAGGCCGAAACATCGATGTTAACATCGATATTTGATGAAATTTTCTTTTTTGTGCAAATTCAATTTTAAAAATTAATTAAAATTAATCAACAGCGTTATCTGCAATAAAGTTTAATAAAATTAACTAGATGAGGGAACAAGACTGCAGGTTACATGATTGGTAGGCATGTATTTATTCGAGATTCCATGATTTCAAAATCTAACTTTTTGTTCTTCAATCAGTACCTACATGAACTTCATGAAGAATCAGGTCAAACAAATATTTATTTGAACGTATTTATCAAATTAATTTTATTTCTGAATGGAATAAACGTATAAAACACCAAACAATACATATTTTTATACTAATTCAGTATATTGCAGTAAGTACTGTAATCACTTAATATGCTGATATGAATATGAATGGAATGAGCAGTAAAGGTATATAATTTTTTTTAAATCTTCTTTTGAACTGCAATTAAGAGGAAGATGAAAAAATCAAAGGAAAAACTCCTTGCTGAGGCTCTGGAGAAATAGGAGTTTGGAGAGGTTTTCTCCCTTTATTCTGTTTCTCTCCTGAGTCAAAATGTTTCCAGCCTTGGAGAAGAGCCTTTCTGCTGGAACGGATGTGCACACCGAGCTTAAGTACGTAATAGCTATTTGACTCAGCGTTGGGTAGGTTTTTCCAAGTAGTGACCTCGATGGTAACAATCGATAGAAACATGAGGGTAAATGATCGCTGAGGAGGGTTAAAGAAACAAGGCATTCTTGGTTTCCATTATATTTCATAATATATCAGAAGCAAATCATCACATCAATCAGGAATCAGAGCAAAAAATCATCTTACGCTTACGGTAAGGTAACATCGATGTTGGGGGAGGCAACATCGATAATATCGATAACATCGATGGGGCGAACATCGATAGCCGATAACATCGACCCTTCTCACCATCGATGTTCAACATCGAACATCGAGCGCAAAACATCGATGTTTTGCTAACATCGGATATAGGAGAGTCTGGCCAGAGCCCATTCCGGCCGTGGGGGTTCGGCCATTTCCGCCCGTTTCCGCTGCCTCCTACTGCTTTACAGCATGAGATACCTGTTTTTTCAGAAGCCTGCCTCTTACGAGGTAATTTGATAGCTCAGTGGTATCGACACGTTTCCTCGGACTGTTAGATCGCAGGTTAGAGGCTAGGAACGTAGGTAGTTTTTTTGTCGCTGACACTTTCGTAAGATCAGTTTTTGTTGCGTTAGGGCTTCGAAACCATGATTTTCTTGACAGATTATTGATTTGAACAGTTTCTATAATTTATTATTACTTAATAAGCGATTGATGGAGTAGTACCTAGGTACTTAACTTTATATTTACAAATAATAATCGCTGCCAGATTATGTGACCAACATTTAGTGGCTATAACCGTAGTGGCGACTAAATTTGCAAGGAAATGGTATATTTTTAAAAAGCCATTTTGCCCGCACAAAAATTAGGGGGGGCAACGAAATGAAAATAATGGTAACATAAGCAAAAAATATATATTTTATTAATTTACGAGATTACAATTCACAGCTTATTGCCTATGGAACTTCTGACTATTCCCATAATTATCACAAAATATATAGGTATTTCCCTTGGAGAAATTAACGATAATGACAAAATTATACACTAGTCTCAGTATTACCCACCCTCTTGAAAATTTTATTCTAGAGAAAGCTTATCAAATCAAAATACTTAGTACAATTTAGTCTCTTTTAGGTTATAACTAGGTACTTAGATTAGTGTCACAAATACTGAACGTGGAGAGAAAAAAATCGAGAGGAAAATTGCCCAAGGCAACGAGTTCATTTTTATATTATAATATCACGACAATATCACATTTAATCAACCTTTTAATGAATATTTAAATGCATTTTACTCATTTGCGAGATTACAGCTTATTCTTGAGAAATTAGGTAAGTACCTATGGAACTTTTGACTATTATAATAACTATCACAGAATATTATTATAAATGATAATAGCATGACAATATCACATGTAATCAACCTATCACGACTGTTTTGTCCAGCAATTCTTTATATTTATATTGACTTCGAATCATGCTATAATCTTATTACTATTTTATAAAATTTAGCTCATTTTGGTTCATGGTAACTAAGGAAAGTGCGAAGTACGGCGGACAGATAGAAATTTGTTTATTCATTTGCGGAGTCTACGTACTTACCTTGGAACGAAAAACCATCAAATTTTGAGGGGGCGTTAACATTTTTTTTATCATGCTCGATTCTAAAGGAATAAGTTGAAAATAACCAAAATTGAATGTAGTTCGATACAGTTGAAAATAGCCAAAATTAATGAAAATAACCAGAATATCACGCTAATATCAAAGAGTTGTCAATAATATAATATCTAGTGACTCGGAACAATGTTATGTTAATTTTGTAGTTAATGTTGTAGGGTCTTCTTTTTCAATGCTGGTTAATGGGAGTTTGAAGGACGACTGAGATCCAGGTGTTTTTGAAACCGTTATTTACTGAGAAACACAAGCTTTCAACTGCCCTCAGTTGTTCCTGATAAGAAAACTTATCTTAATTCTGGTAACGTGAAGACGACTGTCTGAGGGCAGTTGAAAGCTTGTGTTTCTCAATGGTTTCAAAAAACACCTGGATCTCAATCGTCCTTCAAACTCCCATTGACTACTCCGGCACGCCTCGAATCCGCTGCATAAAAAGCAGGTGTATGATTTCCGATCAGCCATGACTATTCTCATGTTGTTTTAACGCAAATGACTTGTCACTGTAATCAATGATAAGTAAACTGATAAGAAAGTGATAAGGATACGAGCCGATCGCGGGGGGGGGGGGGGGGCGGAACCACGGAACAGCAAATACCACGCGGAAATAGGCGGAAATGGCCGAACACCCACGGCCGGAGTGGGCTCTGGCCAGACTCTCCTATCGGATATCGATGTCCCATCCCTACCCATCTTATCTCGCCAGTATCCAAGAAAGTAGAGATCTAGAGATCTCTCAACACTGAGAGTGCATCACCTTGAAAACAAGAAACATCTATTATAAGTCGGGAGAGAGGACACCTACTCATACTCAGCAAAATAAATAAGAAAAAACACGAAAAAATTAAGGGGGCTCTGATTGATGGGAGATAGGTTAGCCGGAATTCCTCCCTGTGGAGGCTATTTTCCAACTGAGGATTCAGTAGGTACTATGTGCTGTGGACTCAGTATTTTCCTAGGCATTCTAGGTTGTACTATTTTTCTAAAAGTTCCAACTCAAAATACAAAAGCGACCTAGCTATTTCTACTATCTGACGAGTAGGTTAGGTTATGTTGTAGGCATGCGTTCGAGTTTACCTCCTACCTTTCCGATGACCAACAATATTTATGGTGCGATATTTTCTTTGAGCTGATCTTCTTCATATGCCCCAACGTCAACTAATTGTGTGCCTTGTAACTTAGTTGTTTGACTGTGATGAAAACGCACCCAAGAACTAAATAATTAACAAGGTCTTCCCTCGTCATATTTGGGATGCGAATAACGTCGTTTCCCTGTTCAACTGCAAAAAGTTCTTTTTTAATTGGGATACATTTCTTTTAAATTAATGTAGGACTAGATTTAACAGCAATTTTAGGAGAACGAGAAACATGATGGGTCTCTACTTAGAATGTGTGGAGTTATTGATTCTGAATGTCATGGACAGTTTAGGGAATTCAGAAATTCCAGATATGGGATGCTCTGACCATAGAGAAGAAGTAACCCCATTTGTTGTACATTATACATTACTATGAGAATTATATCTCATAGAAGAATACAATAAAATACATACCTATAAGCCAGAAATCGAACTAGCTTCGGAAAGCCCGCAAATATGATTGATATTTCATGAATTTATGTACCTACCCCTAATTTCCGAAGGATACAATCATTTTCTATTTGATTTTTGTTTATATGACTAGTTACTACTCAACAAATTGGGAATAGATACCAATTTTCTAAGGTATAATATTTACCTACACTACCTACTTAGTAATTTCATTCTATTCCATCCTACACCCTTATCATTATCAAATCATTTATAATATCAAATAACCTATATCAAATAATATTGATGATTATGAATGATGACCAAGGGCCCAGATTTCTAGGTTTTCACCTATTTTTTTTCTCCTTATTACATAATTCAGAAGTACTTATAGGAATACATAAATTTAGGTACCTATTAGTTTTACTGTTTGGAATATATACCTATTATACATGTTGTCTAATGTAATCGGTATACCTACGTGAAAGTGTTTAATAATAATAAAATTAATACTTGACCATTAATATTGTGTTCAATAATTACGTAAGTAATTAGATAGGTACCCACCTGCCTACTCAATCTTATTTTGATGTACCTACGTATCATTTTTTGTAAGCAGTATTTACCTAATCGCAAAATTTACCTTAGTATGAACCCAAATTGCTATAAAAAGATAAAAACCCTAGTACCGAAAGTAAAGGCGCCCATACACTGTCCAACCGTCGGGCCCAACAAGGGGTGGGGAGAGGCGAAAACGCGCCCCCCTGCCAACCAGACGGCGCTTCACACACGATCCAACCAAACAAGCACCCAATCCGACCAAGTTTCCCGCGTTTTTTTATTTTTCCCGAACGTGAATCCTATAGTTTTCCAATAACTCCGTTGTTGCATCAACTTCGGTACAATTCATTGTTTCACCTCTCATGATAATAACAAAACAGTAAAGCTAGGTTCACATGGAGACGCAATTCCGGACGGCAACCCGGCACGGCAACGCATTTGCCGGAATTTTTGCCGCAGAGGCGTTCACATGGCAGCGGAGTCATAACAAAATGCAATCGCAAAAAACAAACAGTTGCTCGAACTCGAAACCGCAAAATCAACCACAATGTCGAATTTCAATATGGCTGAACAACCAAACAAGAAAGGTGTGCGCAGTAACCTCCGCGCAGATCCGGCAACTGATCCGACAGCGGAAAATATCTGGAGATTTTGATATAGTATCCAAGGCACTGCGTTGTAATAATCCATTTTGCGTTGGCCAATAGAATTGTAGAACGCATAGCCTTGCCGGACTGCCGTCCGGAATTGCGTCTCCATGTGAACCTAGCTTAACAGTAAACACCAATTATCCAAACTCCAATATCTTGAGGTACTGGCACAACTGATAACAGGAGAAACTGATAAAAATTACGTAAAACAACGTGTGTCTGCTTCAGACGAACAAAAAATTACAGGAGAAGAAGAAGAAGTTGGTCCGACAGCGCCACACAAGGTACAACTTGGTCGGGAGTAATGGAGGGGGAAGGGCACAACCATGTTTGTTGGGCGGTTTTGCCATCCGACCACACCCAACCAGGTTGGTCGGATCCAACGGTTGGACGTCCTCCCACACACGATCCAACAGTAGGGAATGGGAGGCGTTTTCATCTCTCCCCACCCCTTGTTGGGTCCGACGGTTGGATAGTGTATGGGCGCCTTAACCTAATTTTTTCCTAATCAAAAACCTATTTGTAACATAAAACAAAGCGCCCTACTAACCTATGTTGTAGGGCTCCATTCTTACCTTACCCTAATACTCTTTTCAAAGTTTAGACTTCTTCACGTCGGACACCACTCGAGAGATGTGCAGTTGAGTTTCATGTAACTTGTTAGACGATTGGCGAGAGCTGTTGGTGAAGTGAGCCTATCCGGCCAATAGGGGACCAGCTCTGTTGGTCGGGAGCTCCCCTCAACGACCAATAGGAGCACTCTGGCGGTCGACCCCGCCACCTTTCGAACGCTTCAAGCTCTCCCTTCACAACATCCAGATCGCGCATTGGGGTGAATGATTGTGAAATGTGAGATTTGAAAGCTAAAGGAAATCTGAGGTAGGCCTACAAAACCAGATTGTGTCGTCTGTTGGGTTAGGTTGGTACTCGACCCAGTTTTTCATATCTGGAAAAAAGCTATCTAACAAACATATTGAAGTAATTTTTCTTTTTTTTGTCTAAAAAAATAAACAAAACAATACAATAATTCAACAAACAAACAATAATTTTCTTTTTTGTTTTGCTTAAGGTCCATTTAAATTGATAAATAATGCATTATATGGTATACTCGTGATCATTGTGCACTCAGATCTCCGGTTCTCCCAACCGATTTCGCGGGAATTTTTGTGGTTTGTTTAACCTGAGTATTTCATTACGAACGAAAACTTTTTTCAGATCTCTCTCCAGATTTCTGATCTTGTTTGACGATAAAATTATGTACCATAACTTCCGGGAAAACTGGAATTTTACTTCTAACACTAGCGGTAATAAACCTTAGATTTATTTGACGAGGTTTGATGGAGAAAATTATTCAGTGTCTATTTTAAATCAATCTGGTCATTTTGAATTCAATTTGACCCACTGTTTCTCAGCCGGAAGTCGAAAAAATTTGTTTTTCCTCAAAAATCCAAACTTTTGCTCGCTTTTACTTCCACGTTCCTATTATGTAGAAATGTATAGTTACGTAAAGTATGGTGATACAGTCGAAAATAGTTGTTCGAGAAAACCATGGAATCCCGAAGTGCTCGAGTTTCTAGACGGTTTTCCGCTTGATGTCGCTCTGTATGTATGTTTTAATTTCAGATGGTCATAACTTCCTCAAAATAGGGTCTTTTTCAGATTTTCTTTTTGATTTTTGTTCAGCTCTTTAAACTCTCCAGTTTGAGATAACGAGCTTTCTAGGTGGAAAGTAAGGGAGTTGTGATGGGTTTTCTGATTTTAAGATTTTCAACGATAACACTTCCGTAAAAATTTAAACAAAAAAAAATGTACCGAAATTGGTGCGGTTGGTACCACCAAAATGTCTCTTAGGATGTCTAGCTCATGTCTATTGATTTTGAACTCGATCGCATTTGATTTGGCTAAATGACCAAAAATATGTCAATGTTCCCCATCATTTCCAAGGCAACCTACTAGCTAAATGACGTTAGTGTGGTGTCATTAAGTGAGATTTCTATGCAAGTTTACCGACTTCGACCGAAATAGGCGGCCCCTGCCGCCAAACTTTTATCCATATCCACCTACGTAGAACATAAAATTGTTGTGTGGTACCTCATCTCCACACAGGAACTTTGCGTTGCAGTCATCCGACTTACGCAAACACCGCAAAACTTGTAACCTCATAACCGGTTTCAGTTCGGTCTATTCGAATTAAATTTTCAGATCACACCCCACAGTGATTAGAGGAATAGTCCCTGCGCATGAAGTCCAAGTTGGGAACTGAACTTTTCGGAGATAGGTAGGTACCTACCTTGTTTGATTTCGCCCAAATTAGAGAGGTGTGGAGTGCTACGTCTATGTAGGTAGGTGCCCACTCATCTTGGGTCCTGATGTAGTAAGAGAAACCAACTAATTAAGTACGATAACCATAGGTACCTAGGTACTAACGATGTGAGGAAACTACAACACCCACATGGACACTTTTTGTTTCCGAAAATTGCTTATCATTCTTTCGTTTTGTAGTTAAAACATTTGGACAATCAGAATTTTCTATTTTGAAGCCGATGTCAGCCTATCGTATGGAAGGACGCCTATTTATTAATATATACATACATATATAGACTAGGACCTACCTACCAAAGAAAAGTTAAAATTCAAGCATAGATTCAGAATAGGTAGGTACTGAACATCGAAAGATTTTCCACAAATACACGTACATTGAACATTTTGGACCGATTTTAATAATCTTCACTCCAAAAATAAGCTTAAAAACATAAAACCTGAACATCTGACACAAAACTGAACAAAAAAAACTTGATTTTGATGTAGGTACGTACAGGGTGGTCCAGAAGTAATGGTTCACCCAGATCAGATGATGGACTTTATTGTTGAAATTGTGATGGATTTTGTGAATTCCAAAAATCCGTATTCTAAGATTTTTGATAAAGAATCAAAAAATCATAGTGGCGCACTTTTGCGCTCGTACCTACATAACAGCTTTTTAAAAAAATAACAAAGCGAGTTGTTGCACCCTGGGCCCTGTTTCAATCTGGGGGGGAGTTAATTTCGAGATTGGTTAGGGGAGAACCGGGTATATTACTACTGAAAAAACACATGGTATGCTTCCGAAGGTGTTTTTATTTAATCTCAACCAAATTACTTAAACCAATTTATAATAACATTTTGAAAAAAGTCAGTCATTTCTTAATCAAATTGGGTCCAATTTAATCAAATTTCAATTATTTAATAATTAGACACCGACTAGACTTTGACTAAGTTCAACTTTAATACATATAACTCAAATCCAGCTGTGATCCTAAAAATTGCCAATTGTCTTACTCCATCAGTAAAGTGCAAAACACGAAATACCTTGGAATAGTTACGGACGAAAGACTGTGTTGGCAAGAACAATGCTCAAAATTGACCCGTACTGCTCGTTATCTTGTTTATTCATTCCTGAGACTAAAGAAAGTCTTCAAAATTGAAAAACTCAAGGTTTTCTACTATGCACTAGGGCAATCCATTTTTTCCTACGGAATTTTGTGATGGGGAGGGTGTTCGGATTCAGCGTTGAACAGTGTCGAAATGTGCCATAAGAAAATAATAAAAATAATGTTCAGTAAGAGTAAATTTTATCCACCCAGTATACTGTATAAAAACACTGAAATGTTGAGTATTCGGCACCTATACTTACTTGAAATGGCGAAGTATGCTGTGAAACACCAGGCAGGATTCTATGGCACCATCCCTGACCAAGGGATAGGCCCCATTACACGGTCAAAAATGAAAAATCCCGTTTCAGTCTCTTTCAGGAAGAAATACTTAGGACAGAGGCATGCCTGCGATCTTGCCCCTCGCTTATATAATAATCTCCCAGACCATCTCAAATCTTCTAACAGCAATTGTATTAATAAAAAATGGAATTCTGAATGTAAGACCTGGGTTATCCACATGGAGGGAGATCTTATGAACTTCCTCATCCTGAACACAAAAACCCCTTTACCTGCAGAGTACAGAAGTACTGTTCCTAAGTACTAAAGTTGCTCTTGCTAATGTCTTTGTGAATTTATTAAGCACTAAAATGTAAAATATCCAAGTCTTTTATATTTTTTATATTTATTTTATTTTGTAAATGTTTTATATTTTATATTATATTCGGACATGGCAATCATATTGTATAATACAACTTTGCACCTACAGCAAGCATGGTGATGCCCACGATCAGGCCATGTCTGTCTGTGGGTTAAGTTACGTCCCACATTTTTCCAAAGCTATGCGATGCGGGCAGGTAGTAGATAGGTTTTTTTTTGTAATAATACATAAATGGTTCTCTTAGTAAATCAACTACTTACTACCTACCTGACTTAAATACTATAATAATTACTTGTGTTATGTACATTATTGTATCTGTTTTGTGACTTCATAAACATATTTTTTCATTCATTCATTCAACTTTAAATAGTTAACTTTACTTAAATTCCATCCTAATCAAATTTTAATCATTGAATAATTCAAATTTAACTAGACATTTAACAACAACTTCAATTTAATCATTTAACTTCACTTGGAATGAAATCCATCATCACCAAGGTAATAAAATTTGAATTATTTCATCATTTAAATTTGATCACAACTACCTATTAGAATAATTCTCTGATATTTTCGAGGCATGCCTGCTAACCTGAAACCAATAAGTAAACCAAAAACAAAATATATACATATACAGGGTGTCAGGGTTAAGGTCGTACCAACGGCCGGAGGTCGATTCTACAACTAATTTCTGATGAGGTGTCCTACAACTTTTTTGGTCAAAAATCAACAAAATTGGTTTTAATAATGAATAAAATTTTCAAAAACGGGAGGGGTAAAATTCTAGTTTTTGGGGTCAAAATAGCTAAAGTGGTAAATACGGCTATAATCGATATATTAATAATTATATAGATACCCCACCCCTTTACAAGAAAGACATGAATATTTCATTGCTTCAAGAGTTGAAAAACAGCATACAAAAGAACAGGAAAAAACTCCCTGATTTTTCACTAATCCAAGAACTTAATTCTTTACCCAGTAGAGTAGGTTGTGTTTGATAAGTGCAAACGGAACCTAGTTCAGCACAACGCTTCCACAGCATCTGGTCTATTATTATTGTAGGGAAGCGACGGGCCAGGTGAACAGGACCTAGGAAACAAGTTGTTGCTTTTAAAACAGTCAGTCTGAAATTGGTTGTCGAGACAAAGGATTCCAAAAACAAGATTAGTTTATGGTAATTCAGATTTTTGTGTTCAATAAATCCGTTCGTTCATTCACCTACTCTGGTAATTTCTAACAACTGGTGTCAGAAGTGGGATTGGTGTCACTGATGTCAACTCGTTCAGGAAAGAATTTCGGGCTGCCTGAAGAGACAATGGATCATAACCCAGTACCGACAGGTCAAGATACAGGTGAAGAGCACTGGATAGGGGAGGACCATTCGTCCACAGCGCCCGCACATCCCTTGCCTCCTTCTCCAGGAGACCACCTGATGTCGTCGGAGGTGACAGTTCATATTACAACAAAATGACCAAGTGAGGAGGGAACTCCGGGACGATATTGCCGAGTTATTTGAGTCTTTCCTCCCTAGGCCCCAGACAATGCCCACAGTTGTGCCAGCAGCCTCAGACAGTATTCCTCCAAAAACCCTGGAAACTAGGAAGCTTAAAACAAAACAATTTGACGGTAATTCGGATTGGGAGGCGTACCATCGGCAGTTTGAATTGGTAGCTGAGAGCAATGGATGGAGCGAAACAACAAAAGCAATGGAGCTAGGTGCCGCTCTAGTAGGCCCAGCTCTAGCTATGATAACAGAGGTTCCTTTGCCTGTAACCTATCCAGATCTTGTTGCTGTATTAAGTGCCAACTATGGCAATAGGAATAAGAAGGAACTGTGCGTGGCTTTACTGCAGGGGCGCAGGCAACAACCAGGTGAGACAGTTACTGAGTATCATCGCCAGGTGCAGGCATTAGCACGGAAGAGCCGACGAGGGGGAGAGGCCGAGGAGCTCCTTACCCTCCGTTTTATTGATGGGCTGCGGGACCCTACCTTAAAAGAGAAGGTCCTCACAACATGGCCACATACCCTGCAAGAGGCGTTGACCATTGCACTGCGCCTAGAGGCTGTTGCAACGTTAGTACGCCCCAACAGCATCAGCACTCCTATGCCCCGGCTGCATGTGGTACAGACAAATGATCAAGGACAGAGGCGGGTAGTGTGTTGGCGCTGTGACCAACCTGGGCACTTTCTCCGGAAGTGTCCAACCTGGGGATCAAGAAGGAGATTTCAGGAAATGGGAGAGGAGGCCAACAACCCCAGGCAGCGTTCGGGAAACGAGGAACGGCCAAACTGAAGGGGAGCACCAGTTTGAAGCCCTCAGTTTCCCATGCTCCCAGACATACGGAACTTTATCAAGTCGGTGGGGGAGCTGCGCTCACAGTTATAGGTTCAGTGGCGCTCACAGTTCACGCTTATAGGTTCAGTAGCTTGCACCTGCATCATTGACACAGGTGCATCTGATACCTTCATCAACCCACAGGTTTTAGCACGGGCAGGGCTGATGATGAGGAAAGCAGGATCACAGGCACTGTTACGGACAGCCACAGGGGCCACAGCCCCAATCTTGGGGAAGGTTAGGACCCATTTGCAGTTGGGAGGAGGAGTCATGGTCCCAGTTGATATGGTGGTGGCCCACATTGAGGAGAATGTATTATTGGAATGGATGTCCTGCAAGGGGAGCAATGCATCATAGATGTGGGCAGTGGGACATTGGGGATTAAGGGGACACAACTGCAAACTAGGGGACCAGGCAACGTTTCCTCTATGGAGGTTCGGTGCACAGACAAAGTTCCATTCCCATCACACTTAGCCCCCCTCCTGGAAAGGACAGCAGAAAGGGTGAATGCAAAACAGCTGGGAGAGTTCCAGGATTTGATGCTCCGCTATGCAGATGTGTTTGCAGCAGATAAACAGGAGTTGGGAAGATGCACCCTTGGAGAACACACTATTGATGTTGCAGGTCATCACCCAATCAAGCAGCAACCCCGACGTACCTGCCCAGCCAAGGATAAATCATTAGGGAAGAAATGGAAAAGATGAAAAGACAAGGGATGATCCAGGAGTCCAAAAGTCCTTGGGCAAGCCCAGTAGTGGTGATCCCAAAGAAGACAGGGGACTGGAGGTTCTGCATTGACTGCCGGAGAGTTAACGAGGTAACAGTAAAGGATGCACACCCCTTACCTCACATAGGAGACACCCTATACATATTAGAAGGCAGTTGGTGGTTCAGCACACTAGACCTCCAAGCAGGATACTGGCAGATTCCCCTAGCCAAAGAGGCACAAGAGATTTCGGCATTTTGTACACGGGATGGGCTGTGGGAGTTCACAGTAATGCCCTAACCAACACCCCCGCCACCTTCCAACGAGTCATGCGCCAATTACTACAAGACCTCATTGCCAAGAATGTGGTGCAGGTGTACCTAGATGATGTACTAGTGCACACAAGTACTTTTAAGGAACAGCTTAAAATCATAGAGGATGTCCTTAAGAAACTAAAAGAGGCTAACCTCAAGTTAAATGTCAAAAAGTGTGAGTTCTTTCGGGAGACCGTCACTTACCTAGAACATCTCGTCACTCCAGAGGGGATATGCAAAGACCCAAAGAAGGTGGAGGCGGTGGTCAAGTAGCCAGTCCCCCAGACAAAAACAGAGTTGCGTTCATTTGTGGGGCTCTGCTCTTATTACCGACAGTTTGTGCCCCACTTGGTAAAATCAGCAAAGCCACTGTACCAGGCAGAGAACCTTCCCAAGTTAGAGTGGACTCCTAAGTGCCAAAAAGCTTTTGACCAGCTTAAGGTTTGTCTCCAGGAGGCACCTGTACTGGGCCATGTTGGGTCTGGGGTACCATTCATTCTAGACACTGGTGCTAGTGATGTCTCAATTGGGGCGGTTCTTTCCCAGATTCAAGAAGGAAAGGAAACAGTATTAGCCTGCTTCAGTAAATGTCTGTCTCTCTCGGCCCCAACGCAACTACTGTGTAACTCGGAAGGAACTATTAGCTGTTGTAGAGGCATTGAAGTTTTTTGACTCATATGGGCTAGACAGGGGTTGCCTCACAGTAAGAACTGACCATGCTTCCCTCACATGGCTACTAAAGTTCAAGAATCAGGATGGACAGATGGCACGCTGGCTTGATCGGCTGAGTGCTTATAATCCAGACATCAAGCATGGACCAGGCACAGCATAGAAAAGCAGATGCCCTATCTCGCAGGCCGTGTGCTAGCTCTGGCTGCACCTATTGTGCTAGACGTGAAGAAAGGGAGATGGGACAAGAGAAAGAAGGGGGCCAGGAGACCACAGCAGTTCGAGTGGCAGCTCTAGAGGAGAAGGAGGTAGAAGAAGAGGGCAACTGCCGCAGCTGGCCCAAGTGTTGAAGTGGGTTCAGGAAGGCAAACGACAAGACTGGGAACATGCAGCTGGGCAGAGCACAGAGATAAAAGCCCTTTGGGCAATGTTTGACTCCCTACAGGTGAAATGAGGGATTCTTTATCAGAATTGGGAGAATTTAACAGGACAACAAAGCAGAGAGCAGGTGATAGTACCCACCCATCTCCGAGAAAAACTCTTGAAGCAAGCCCATGTGAGGGACAGGCGGATGGTGGCACAATTGAGGCGGATGGCTTACTGGGTGGGACTTCATCGGGATGTGAAAGAGTGGTGTAAGGGTTGCCAGGACTGTGGAACACGTCATGGGGGAGGCCAACGAGGTAGGGCACCCCTACAGAAGTACGTTGTGGGAAGCCCCTTCCAACGTGTGGAGATGGATGTGGTGGGACCGCTTCCTGAAACAGAGAGAGGCAACCGGTACATTCTGACAGTAGTTGACTACTTTACAAAATGGCCGGAAGCAATTCCCCTCCAAGATCAAAAAGCTGAGACAGTAGCCCAGGCCCTCTTGGAACATGTCATTTAACGTTTTGGCATCCCACGAGAAGTCCACTCAAACCAAGGCAGAAACTTCCAATCAGACCTGATGAAAGCAGTCCTGAACCTACTAGGGGTACACCAGACTCGGACAACTCCACTGCGGCCTCAAAGTGATGGGCAAGTGGAACGGCTCCACCGGACGCTGTATGAGTGGCTGGCACAGATGATTGCAGACCACCAACGAGACGACCAGCAGCTACTTATTGCTCTATTAGCATACCGAGCTTCAGAACAAGCATCAACTGGGTATTCTCCAGCAGACCTGCTATTTGGCTGGGAGCTCACCCTCTCTCTGGAACTTCTGTTTGGGCGTCCTCCAGTGGAGAAGGAAGTTCAGGAATATACGGCCCAGGTCAGGAGGAGGATTGGTCAAGCCCATAGAGAGGCCCAGGAAAAACTCTGATGGAAGGCAGAGGACATGAAGAGGCGGTATGACCGTACTGCCAGGGGTCGCTCCTAACAAGTGGTGGATTTGGTGTGGCTGCACAATCCGAGACGGGTGCGGGGACGAAACCCAAAGCTGATGTGCCCCTGGGAGGGACCCTATGAAATTCGGAAGTGCCTGAACGACATGGTGGTCCGCATCCAACAGCGCTGGGGGGTGGTCAACGGCCTTCAAGGTGGTCCACATTGACCGAATTACACCCTATTGCAGAGGTCGAGGGAAGGGGGAGGAGTGTAGGGAAGCGACGGGCCAGGTGACCAGGACCTAGGAAACAAGTTGTTGCTTTTAAAACAGTCAGTGAAATTGGATGTCAAGACAAAGATTCCAAAAACAAGATTAGTTCTTTTATGGTAATTCAGATTTTTGTGTTCAATAAATCCGTTCGTTCATTCACCTACTCTGGTAATTTCTAATATTATATTATATTATTAACATGAAGAGGGACAGCACAACTGAGGGATAGCCTAATAGTTCTAGGTTTTCTAGTTACAAAGAAAAAAAAAGAAAGAAATCCTATTATGATACTCTGCATGATATGTTGTTCATAACTAGTACCTATAGTTAGTTCAGTTTATCATCTGAATTCAAGTTACGCAGATCTGAACCAAGTGATTTGAATCCAATGATACTATGAACTATTAGTTAGACCTAGTCGGCCATAAGAGAACGGGAGTTATATCAACAACTACAGCAATCCACTTCTCGATGTGATGAGTCCGACCATCCCATGGGCTGAGTTTGTACGTAGACAGGTACATGAGAATATGCAGTAAAGTTCCTAGATTTACAGCAGTGGTAAAAAGGTCTTTATTTCCAAATATCAATCTCTACAATTCTAAGTTGGTTCGTTTCAAATTAAGTAGCAATCTCAAGGAGATGGAATTTGATTTATCTTTTTACTTCTCTCATAGGCCTCGGTTTCGTCTTCAAATAACAAAATTGTGTGGAAATCCGGATTACTGCTCCAGTAGCTGGAAGCCATCTAAATTGAACGAAAAAAATAAATAAATAAAATAATAATGGTGTTGATTATCTAGGGAATAAATTTATGAAATCACTATACTAGGAACTTATTCTCACCTCACGTATGCATTCATTAGAAGCAGGATCGTCAATACCATCCCCAGCTAGAGGCTCATCAATATCAACTGTCGAAATTTCGGCAGTGGGGAAGGCAGAAGATCTAGAACTAACAGGAACCTGTTGACATAAAGAAAAATAAATTTTCCCATTGTGGCTTGGTCCTTCACTTCAGACTTGTGTTAGCTGCATCAAGTTTCATACCTCACACATTCACAAAATCCTAACATAGGTACACAAACAAAGAATATCATAATTAAGCGTATCAACAGTAACACCCAAGATAACCAGATCAGAACATATTATGAAGAATCGAAACTGCTGAAATCTATGTAAACTCGCAACACTTGGAAACATTGCTTTTCTCTGTAATAATAATAATGGGATTGTACCCATTAAATTATTGCTGGGGATGAGTAGTAATATAGGAATAATTTCGTTATCCGTCATTTTATTCCAGTCATGTTCCAAAGTCATGTGTTAATCCATGTCCCTAGATTCCATCCTAGATCAGATGTGATGATGAAGGTAGCTATTCATAAAATTCGTTTCAACATATTGTGACGACGGGAGCCCACAGAGGGGTTACTGACATCAGCAGCAAGCCCGTCCCAAGTGCCCCTTGAGCTTCGCTCTTCCCTCTGGAGTCACCTGCAAGCCACCAACTACAATGCTGTGACACCTACCTCAGACCCGCACTTCTTTAATCAAGACGACCTTTCAACGAATCAAACTTCAACATTTTATTTTTCGAAACCCCATACAATGATCTAGCTCCCCAAGCCTGGGAAGCAAGAGACAAAGTCTTTAGCCCACCCACAGAAGGTGGATTTGAAGAATGTACCAAAGAAGTGTATTTTGCGGTTGTGCCACAGAAGATACAGTGGATTTTGCGGTTGTCCCAGAATGTGAACTTGAGATAGGAACCACAGAAGGTGGATTTAAAATAGGTAGGTTTCATGGAGATAACACCGACTTTCTGAGTCACACTGCTTGGCCACCTGGACATAAAGACGAAGAAAGGTGAATTGGATATTTCAGTTTTGTCCAAGATGAATGCCCACTGAAGTAAGGCTGGAAGGTTGCAGGTGCAGACAAGGAGAGATTCTTCCTAAGTCGAAAATTTTGACAAGCATCGAACATGGGGGCACTTTACCTGCAGAAGAAGCCTCCAAAACCATTCCACCATAGACATCAACTGCCTTTTGATCATGGGTGTGATGTAGACGTTTATCGAGTGATATTCCACCCCGTTACCAACATGCCACCTTGAAAGTAGTTCATTGAACTCATATGGGCTCAAACAAGATGAAATCAGTTGGCCGATCATACTTCTGGGGGCCACATCTAGATGCAGAAGCAGAACCAGAAAACATCGCAGCCAGATGTGAACCATGCCCCAAGGTTCGGGGAACTCAACTTACAGCCATGGCCTAAGAAAACATGGACAAGGCTCCTCCGACTTTCTAGGCCCAATCCAAAACCATAGACCACGAGGTTGATGCCACATAAAAGTGGGAGGAGAATTTCTATGTATAGCGCTATCAATACTGCTATACAGTGTTTAGTGAAAACGTTCAATCGAATTGGGCACCCCAGATGGAGCAAAATGTTTCACAGAGCAGGAAGCTAAGTTTGCATGCACTTGCTAAAAGTGCTGACCCTAATAAGCCCTAATGCTGAAGGAACAATTGATCCAAGTGCATGTGATAGCCAGAAAGCCGATATTGCTAGCCTCTGACAATGAAGTGGCAGAATTATGTGCACACTGAAAAGGCTCGATATCAAGCAGATTGAGTTGGCTACAGGCCTTGGTGCAGGATTTACCCAAAACTCTGGTCATCATGGACTGGTCCTTGTCAGGTTGTCAGTCTTCGATGTCGTCTCTTGCATACAAATGCCAAACCGGAAGGAGAGGAAACTTGTTTGTTGAACATCCAGATATTCAATAAAATCTCAATTTTTGGTTGGAGAGTTGTGACAACTTCCCTGATCTCATTTTTCCTTTGGTTCAAGGAGAAATTTGGGTTGGAGGACAACATAAGTTTTTTATGAAATTTCGATGATTTTAGCCAACTTTGGAGTCAGTACTTACAATGGACTATGTTTAAAAAATTATGTGAGAGTCTAGTTGACAGGGAATGAAACGTTATGGGATCGACTGTCCACTTAAGGATGTTAGAGCTCAAAACCTGTGTTTCAATACCTGAGAAGTCAAGCATTCCTAAAAGTAGGGGGGAAATAATCATAAGAGGTACACTTAGCCTATGACGGCTAAAGACAAGCAATGACTGTTTTTCAATAGTCATAAACATTTTGCTCCGGAAAAGTGGATCAAATTCGAGTTTCTGAGAGTCAAAAATTGTTCAAGAGCAAAAAAAGCTGCCACGCAGTTTGAACATTTGATCATATGATTACGCTTCACGACTGGAACGTTTTACTGGTTTTATATCAAGCTAGGAGACCTTTAGCCACTGTTACAGATTTCTATTGATATTTTTCAATACCCAAATTTTGCCCACTTTGTGGTGGTATATGGAAATCCCGTCCAATTTTATATCGGATCCGGGCTCTTTCCCGATCTTTTTGACATGCTGCTAATGGGGCGGTAGGTTTGCGAAAACGAATCGTCAGCTCCGGGAAGCAAAGCATAATAATCAACCCTATGTCTCTCCAGGAGCAGCTGTCACACTGCCACCCTATCTCTCTGAGTGGAGAGGGAGAAACTACGCTGTATGGGCTGTATGTTTTACCTCCCCTATCCATTGCAACTCACTGTTTCATCCTCGACGCCATTCTTCCATTTGCCAATACAAACGTTTCAGTAAAATTCGGAATTTATTACCTAGTACTTATTGCCATAATATATTATAATAATAAATAATAACTATAATATATAATAATGTAATTATTATAATGCAGAAACAGATCTTTTCAGAGGTAATCCCATCGAGACACACAAAGAAAGTGGGGTGCACGTTGTCTTGTAGTAGTAAGCGCACTGGGAATCCGCTGACTTGCCAATCCTTGCTAAAAAGGATTGAAGTACCCGTGTCCAGTAAGAAAATGGGTCAAGTAGTACCCCACCTCACCATGTCTCCTTTCAGTCCATTCCCGCACAGCACGGATCAGTCGGGCAGTTCATCGACCCCTGGTTTCGCCATCCCATCTACCCTGCCATCTCCTTAAGGTCTCTCCACATTCTTCTCCCTTCACACTTTGCAGCGTTCCCTCGTTTCTCCTATCATAAATTCTCAGGCATTCCTTGGCCAGCAGGTCTATTGGGATTACTCCTGAGACAACTTGCGCTGCAGAGCTCCGAGACTGTTCTGTACGCACTGTAAATTCTTAAAGCCCCTCTCCTTTGGACTACTTCAACCTTCGCCCGATACTTTTCAAACTGCAATGAGTTGACTCAGACATCGGATCCATACAGCATGATCGCTTCAGCTGTTCTCATCAGCAGTTTCCATTGGCTTGGCGACAGGCCCCCAATGTTGGTCATAAGTCTACCCAATCTTCCCATAAAGCCTGCTGCCTTACTAATGCGAGCACACAATGATAACTTACTATCAAGGATCACAACAAAGTACCTGATGGTTTTGACTCTTGGAAATCAGGAGCATAATCTCTGTTTTGTGCATAGATAGGGACAGTGACCAACCATTCCATTAGTAGCCCAACGGCCTTATCAGGTGGAATAAACCGGTTCCCGTGAGATCACCGAAGTTAAGAAACCTCGAGCGTGGTTAGTACTTGGATGGGTGACCGCCTTGACACGTGGTGACACGTCCAAGTATGACCCATGTAGCTGTTGGGCGAACCCCTCTCCACTCAAGGGGGCGAGGCAATGAGTGGCCAAGTAAAGAGCGAAATGATCAGATCGAATTCTGATCCTCCATTTGGAGGACAGCTGACTACGTCTGCGACGCTGGCAGGGCAGTCGGACGAAAAGCCCCAGCCTTAAATGGCTGTTACTTTACTTTACTTTTCCCATTCCATTAGTTGATGCATTATCAGTTCAGCTTAAGCTGGAGGTGCTCTACCGTGCGTGCGGTGACCAGTACAACCAGGTCATCCGTGCTTCCTACCAGCAAAACTTCGCTCAGCATTTCCACATGCAATACCCCATCATAGTTCATGTTCCAGAAATCAGCCCCAAGAACCGATCCCTGTGCCGCACCTGAGGTAATCTTCTTTTTCTTTGTTCCCTCCCGTGCCTCCAAACACTACCCATCAATCTGGCAGGTAATCCTGGAGGACTCAGTTGAGGTGTGCAGGCATACAGAACTGGTTTCTCAGGGCTTAAAAGATGTCCTTCCATCTGGCAGAGTTAAAATCATTTCTCACATCCAGTGTCACTGCCATACATAATTTTCTGGACTGGCTAGATTGAATTTCTACTTTTTTGGCAGCAGCACCACCTCTTTCACCATGTCCAAAGTTGACTTTCTTGCAGTGGAGCCATATTGCCTTGGGACAATCCTCCAGCCTCTTCTACCGCCCTTTGAATCCTGGACTTCAACAACTTCTCGTAGAGCTTTCCAGCAGGATCTAGCATATTCATCACCCTTCATCCCCTACCATCCAGCGTCGGCATGCTCCATTCTATTGTCTTGGCATTAAAGTCTCCTTCCACAAGTACATTTCCTCTAGCATAAACGATCTCATCCCTAGTGCCAGCCAGTTTCTCTTCAAAATCCGCAACTGTTTCATTCGGTGTAGGTTGTAATGGATGAGGGCTTTAACTTCGCCGCCCATACAGCGTAGTTTCCTCCTCTCCATTCTCAAGAAAAGTAGGGAGGCACTGTGACAGCTGCCCCCGGAGACACTGGTTTGTTTATAAAGCAATGCCCCCAGGAGATGACGATTCGTTTTCGCGAATCGACCGCCCCTTCAGCCGCGTGTCAAAAAGATCGGGAAGAGCCGGTTCCAATATGGACAGGATTCCCATATACCATCACAAGGTAGTAGCAGCTAATACAGGTTACACCTTTACTCCTGATCCAGGTGTACCCAGGTCCTGCTAAGTTTGCTTCTACAGGGACTCCAGGTCGATTCACCACCCAAATGGCAGCAGTGCCTGTTGGGTCCCTGAACCATTCTGGCCCTGCTTAGTCACGATAAGGTTCACTAATCAACGACTTGCTCTTTGAGGGAACTGGCCGTTCTACTCCTGGTTCAGATTGATTTGAAGGACTCTGGACAAGTAGTCTTTTTCTTCTCCAATTCTAAAGCTATCCAAAAAGCTGTGCACCCCTTTCTACCTGCAATATGACTTGCTTCTACTTCCAGCTCCATACACAGAGCGCATTTCTCTGCTTCCCTATGTGTTGTACCTCGATGCCCTTCACGAGACATCTAAAAAACGTCTACCAATTCGAGTAGGCAGAATAGCTTCCTCACTTGAATCACATGAACGTGTAGAGTAGTTGGGTAGGTTCATTTTGATACGGGACCATCTGCGATCCAACCCACGTGTACCCTCAAAATAACAGCTCTCTACGACTATTTTTCGCGTAGTTAGAAGCATTACAAGGAAAGGGTCAACATTTCATGCTCGCGCATGCGCAGACGAATGAACGTCACATGCAATTATCCAAGTGTTATTCCTGATCGACCCTCCAAATCCGAACTCATTTCAACGATATTTATGGTAGTTACGGGCGTTTCAAGAATTTCACGTTTGCGCATGCACAGACGGAAAGATTTTCATGATTTTGAAACGGGATCATCTGCGATCAAACCAGCGTGTACCCTCGAAATTTCAGCTCTCCACGACTATTTTTCGCGTAGTTGGAAGCTTTACAAGGAAATGGACAACACTTCATGTTCGCGCATGCGCAGACGAAAGTTACATTACGATTCATTCATTCATTGAAATTCATTCGGAACTATCAATGTATTATTCCTGATCGACCCTCCAAGTTTGAACTCATTTCAAAGATATTTAGGGTTGTTATGGGCGTTTCAAGTATTTAACGTTTGCGCATGCGTAGACGAAAGTTGCAGTACTTTTCCAATGATTTTTGTATGGGACCATCTGTGACCCAACCCGCACCCACCCTCCGAATTTCAGCCCATTTTTTCGGATAGTTATGGGCGTTACAAGGATTTACCACAGACAGACAGACACGGAACCAAAAACGTTCCTCGATGTCTGAAACGCAAAATGGTTGTGGAAATTTTCGTTTTGGAGGACATAAATTTTTTTTACTCAATCAAGAATCCAAGGCTTCCCTACCTTCGGTAGTGAGGAAGCAAAATATGCCAGTTTGATCGGTGCCTTTACATTTCCTTGCCCGATGCCCATACCCGAGACCTCGAGACCTCTGTAGCACCGGATTACCTGGGCCATCTGCCTCACCCCTGCAATTATTCCAGCCAACTTTAACCTTCTCTGCCTGAGGAAGACAGACAGTGCCTTTATTAGGAAGTCAAGTTTTGGTCGTGATGACACACAACAGTTGTTTGACGCTACAAAACCTGTTGAATTCTTGATGCGTGTGTTAGGACGTTGTAGAAAAAAAAAATTTCAATCGATTGTATTCATGCATCGAGACCTATGATTTATCAACATAGTTAATGATAAAAACACTTGACATCTAAACAGCACTCTGCAATAGGTTATCGGTCCACACACAAGTTTGCGCGCTAGGAAAAATTAGTCAAACGTCATTCCCTATAAGCAAAAGCAAAGGTGAAACGAAAGTATTAGATATAGTGCACTCACATATTTGGAGACAGGCACAAGCAGCATCGCATGGTCATTCATTATATTATATGACGTTTATTGATGACGCAACCCACTGGTGTGAGGTGAAGTTTTTGAAAAAGAAATTGGATGCAAAGCATTTAAAGAACTTAGAAGTTTTGGTGAACATCAGAAGGGGAGACAAATTAAGTGCCTACAGTCGGCAATGGGGGGAGGGAGGAGTATATGCCTAATGAATTCAAAAGGAATTTCTAGCTGACGCAAAAGTTGACAGAAGGCTGACTGTCCCAGGAACACCTCAGAAAAATGGTGTGGCTGAAAGGATGAACCGAACCATCTTAGACATGGTGAGATCCTCCCTGATCGAATCCGGGCTGCCCAAGTTTTTGGGCTGAAGCAGTGGCCTCTGCAGTTTACATTCACAATCGACGCCCCTCTGCAGCACTCGATGGTAAGACTTCTTTTGAATTATGGGTAGGCCGACTGCCGGTAGTGGCTCACTTGAAAGCGTTTGGTACTAAGGCTTGTATGATGGACAAATCCACAAAGAAAAAGCAAGAACCTAGGTCAAAAGAGGGTGTATTTGTTGGATACTCTCTAACCTCAAAAGCTTATAGAGTGTGAGTTCCAAGAGACCGAACGATACACACGACGTGTGATGTGAAATTCTTGGACGAGGAAATCAAGACAAAATCAGTGGACCAAGTTGAAAATACGAATAGAATTTTCGCAGATACTAATGAGCAAGAAGAATTGGAAATATTGGTGAAGATTGGTGCTGAATCTAGTGCAACACCCGGCACTCATGTGGACTGAGGAGTAGCCTCCTTTTCCTGCAAACGAAGCGTGCCCAGAGCGACCTGAAGACGTTCAATCACAATTAGTACAACCAAGGAGTACAACATGGTGCCAATACCCAGATCATCAGAAAACCCTCAGGTAAGTGAACCTCAGGATGAAACGTGTCCTGCTGATGTGCCTGTGCGTGAGACATTCTCAAGTGAAAGCGTAGATGATTGGAAAAAGGCAATTAGAAAATAATTTTCTTCCTTGTTGCTGAATGGGACATCGGTGATGGCACAACCATCTCAGGACCGAAAGCCAGTGAGTTGCAGGCTCATCCTCATTAACAAGTATAAGGCAAATGGGGAGATGGATAGGAGGAAAGTAGGCTACTATTGGTAGCCAGAGGATTCAGTCATATACCAGGGGTTGACTAGTTTGACATTTACTCCCCAGTGGTCAAGCTGAGTTCACTAAGAGTACTAATGGCACTATCCGTTCAGCATGACATGGAGGTCGAATAAATGGATATTGCGAAGCTTATCTGAATGGGGGATTTAGACGAAGACATATTCATAGAGGCTCCAGAGAGTTTTCAGGAAACCTTGCGATATATGGTTTCAAACGAAACTGGGGATGTCCAAGGGATTGCTAAAGGTATGTTGAATGATTGGGAAAGAGGGAAAACAGTCTGTCATCTGAAAAAGTCGTTATATGGATTGAGGCCGTCAGTAGTATAAAAAGCTCAACAAACGATTAATTCAGTGTTTAGGCATGAAACCCACAGACACTGAGCCTTGTATTTATAAGATAAATGATGGGGATGATACTGTCTGTATACATGGTGGTGTACGTTGATGATAACACTCAGGTGTCCAAGAATCCGGAAAAATTAAGAGGTAAAAGATAAAATTAAGGCAGAATTCAAGGCAAAGGACATGGGGCGGATCATTGCTTGGGTACCGAGTTCGAATATCAGAAAAAAGGGGAAATGCACTTGTCCCAGAAGAAGTATATTTTGGAATTACTTAGGAAGTATGACATGGAAGATTGCAAGCCGATTTCATTGCCTCTTCAAGTAAATGCAAAATTTGATGACATCACTGCCGATGAGGCAGAAATGGTGCGGATACCTTTTAGATTGTTGATGGGCTCTTTGCTTTACATAGCTATAGCAACAAGACCGGATATTGCTTTTGCTCTCAGTACAACAACAGGTATGCAGAGGCGCACTGGAAGGGAGCAAAGCGGATCCTCAGGTACTCAAAGGGCACAGTTAAGATTAAGTTGAGGATTAAGAAAACGGGTCAGCTCCTGATAGGTTCGCAGATGCGGACTGGGGTGACTGCTCGATTGACCTCAGATCTTTCAGTGGTATGGTGTTCATAATGCCAGGAGATGCCACTACGTCGGAGTCACGAAAGCAGCAAACGGTTGCTGCATCTACTACCGAAGCTGAATATTATGCTTCAACTGATGCTATCAAAGAAGCACTTTACTTGAAAAGACTTTTGCCAGTCTCGAACATCAATTAAGGAGGCACTAGTGGTAAAAATGCCAAGGCGCACTTGACTAATTTGTAAATCCCATGCATCATGGGACGGAACACATTGAAATACGACAAGCATTCATCCGAGAAGCCATTGAAAATAAAATGGTCAAGGTGGAATACATGCCTACAGAAAATATTCCAGCGGACTTCCTGACGAAGACTACACCCCGCTTGAAGCATGTTCCCAGGCACTAGGCCTCGCGACCCTCACTTGAAGGGGCGTATTAGGATGTCAAGTTTCGATCACGTTGACGCGCTAAAATTTTTTGACGCAACAAAACCAGTTGAATTCTTGATGCATGTGGTAGGACGTTGTTTAGAAAAATGCATTTTTCATTAGATTGTGTTCAAGCATCTATAATTGAGATTTATCAACATAGTTAATGATAAAAACACGACGTCTAAACAGGACTCTGCAATAGTCTTTCCCTCCTAGTTCAACTATTGCAAGTCTTTGGGAGGTAGGTACTTGAGAAATTTTGGACGCATTGGTTCTTATCTAGTACCTAGGTTATCTAGTATTTCTAATTAAAGCCTTTTTAATAGCTCACTTCCTTGTCTGTCTGGTACAAATCTTGTAATAGATTTTTCGCCCACTTTCCGAAGTCCAATTGAGCTGAAACTGTGCACAGCACACCACCTATCTTCGATTATAATACATGAATCAATTACAGGAACATTTATAGTCATTAATTAATCAATTTGTGCTATGCTCTCACACAGTCAAATCTTGGAGGAAATCGATTTTTTGCCAACTTCCCGATGTCCAACTGAGCTGAAATTTTGCATAGTCATCTATCTTAGATGACACGCTAATAACTACCTAATGTATTTTCGACGTCGCTAACCTAGCCCAACGCAATTTAAAAAAAGGAAGGAAACAAAGACTTGCAAAGTCTTTTGAAGAAAGTCGAAAACCATTTTCTTCTTGATGCGATTTTTATGTTCGGAATTAATAACTATCCGATGAGCTGAGACTTGAAACTTTAAACATAGCTCAGAACTGGATGACAATGCAACAATAACATGCTTTCTTGTGTTCCATTACACATATACTATCAAGTGAAGAGAAACTGAAATAAACCTGAAATTTGCCATAAATGCATCAAGATATTTAAACTCAATTGAAAACACACACACAAGACTAAAAAAAAATAAAAAAATAATTATTTGAATTAAAATAAATTTTTTTAAACAACTTTTTCAAACTGACTCATCATTTAGAGTAGCCATACAATAATTTCTCGTAGCCATATAATCATTTCTCGTAGCCCCCATACAGATTTATAACCCCATACAGATTGTTATTAAAAACTGTGATTGTGAATTTTCAGTACCTATGCAAATACTTGTTAGATTTAAAACGAAAACCGTGGTGGAAGACGCCCCACGTTTTTCGGTTTTACATGTTGGGTTCATATGTGGTACTTTTTAGACAGTTTTAAAAACGAGGTAAAAAAAAATATAAAATAATTATTCAACTCTTAATTCCAGTAGGTATTTTACTCCTATTTTGCACAAACACAAGGCTTCTGTCGGATGGGTTTTAAAAAACCTCTCACCTGATGTCGAGAACAATAATCACTGATCTCTCCAGCAAGATTTTCAACATCTGCCAAAGTAAAGCATGGAGTTGGACTACCTGAAGATGAACTTGACGGAGCCGAGATAGCAGCATCCTGTTGACAAAAATCAATCTTCTCATGGGTGGTTTGTTCTCACTGTCTATAGTGCAGAAGTCCCATCAATAGGGTAAGATTCTTTGAAAGATCTGCTTATATATCTAACATGGAGATCGGTTTCTGTTATACAAACTATAGGGCTTCAAACCAAACCAATGCGACAGGAAGGGACTGATGATGGCTGCAATACCAAAAGCAATCTTCCAATTCACGTCAGTAAATTTTAAGCAGAAGAGGTTACCATCTTTCGAAAAACCTCACTCTTCACATTGTGGAATGATCCTCTACAAATTTAATTCGAGATGGCATTAGTGTGTTCATGTTAGGTACGGCAACGTAACTAAACTTATCCTAACTTAACTATCTCAATATCTTAAAGGCTACCACAAGGTAGCTACTACAAAGCTGCAACACCTACTGCCTCGCACTTGGTCCTTTCATCAATAAGACCTTTCAACTAATCGAACTTCATCATTTCCTTTATGTGAACCCCCACACAACCAACTTGTGTCAATATCAAATACGTTTAATTAAATTCCAATGATGCCTGGATCTTGGAGTCAAGAAAGCGGTGGGAGGCTACAGTTCAGGATCTGCGCTAGCTGATTTATTGCAACCTACTTACCTACTTTATTGGCGAACAGTAACCGTGAATGAGAGTAGACTTAAGCAAGTATGATTGTTCTTTCTTCACAAAACACCATCCTGATGTCGGATTTGAAGGTAAAAAATGGCCTAACTGCCAAAAATAGCTGTCATTCAGTCAATAGCTCAAAAGTTAATAGCTGAAAATTCAATCATATTATTATGATTCATGACCTTTACTCATTTTTACAGATTTCTAGTGATTTTTCGGTACTCCAGTTTAGCCCACTTCCTACTGCTTACAAATAATACTCATCCTCGTCATTCTTTCATTTGCCACACAAACATTTCAGTGAAATTCTTAATTTATTTACTTATTGTCAGATATCGTCTGGAGTAACACAGAAATAAATACATGATTAACTTCATTACAACCTAGGGACTATGAATGCTGTGAAAGGGATCTGAATTGAAAAAAATAGTATAGGTACCTAGTACCTACCTAGGTACTTAAAATTTTGGACGCATTGCAATAGCTTATTTTTTTCAACTATTAATTCCAGTAGACAGTTTACTCCTATTTTGCACAAACACAAGGCTTCTTTCGGATGGGTTTTAAAAAACCTCTCACCTGATGTCGAGAACAATAATCACTGATCTCTCCAGCAAGATTTTCAACATCTGCCAAAGTAAAGCATGGAGTTGGACTACCTGAAGCAGAACTTCCTGGAGCCGAGATAGCAGCATCCTGTTGACAAAAATCAACCCCCATCAATAGGGTAAGATTCTTTGAATGATCTCCTGCTTATACCTACATATATCTAAACTGGGAGATCGGTTTCTGTTATACAAACTACAGGGCTTCAAACCAAACCAATGCGACAGGAAGGGAATGATGATGGCTGCAATACCAAAAGCAATCTTCCAATTCACGTCAGTAAATTTTAAGCAGAAGAGGTTACCATCTTTCGAAAAACCTCACTCTTCACATTGTGGAATGATCCTCTACAAATTTAATTCGAGATGGCATTAGTGTGTTCATGTTAGGTACGGCAACGTAACTAAACTTATCCTAACTTAACTATCTCAATATCTTAAAGGCTACCACAAGGTAGCTACTACAAAGCTGCAACACCTACTGCCTCGCACTTGGTCCTTTCATCAATAAGACCTTTCAACTAATCGAACTTCATCATTTCCTTTATGTGAACCCCCACACAACCAACTTGTGTCAATATCAAATACGTTTAATTAAATTCCAATGATGCCTGGATCTTGGAGTCAAGAAAGCGGTGGGAGGCTATAGTTCAGGATCTGCGCTAGCTGATTTATTGCAACCTACTTACCTACTTTATTGGCGAACAGTAACCGTGAATGAGAGTAGACTTAAGCCAGTATGAGAGTTCTTTCTTCACAAAACACCATCCTGATGTCGGATTTGAAGGTAAAAAATGGCCTAACTGCCAAAAATAGCTGTCATTCAGTCAATAGCTCAAAAGTTAATAGCTGAAAATTCAATCATATTATTATGATTCATGACCTTTACTCATTTTTACAGATTTCTAGTGATTTTTCGGTACTCCAGTTTAGCCCACTTCCTACTGCTTACAAATAATACTCATCCTCGTCATTCTTTCATTTGCCACACAAACATTTCAGTGAAATTCTTAATTTATTTACTTATTGTCAGATATCGTCTGGAGTAACACAGAAATAAATACATGATTAACTTCATTACAACCTAGGGACTATGAATGCTGTGAAAGGGATCTGAATTGAAAAAAATAGTATACCTAGTACCTACCTAGGTACTTAAAATTTTGGACGCATTGCAATAGCTTATTTTTTTCAACTATTAATTCCAGTAGACAGTTTACTCTTATTTTGCACAATTACGCAAGGCTTGTGGCGGATGGGTTTTAAAAAACCTTTCACCTGATGTCGATAACAATAATCATTGATTTCTCCAGCAAGATCTTCAAGATCCGCCACAGTAAAACATGGAGCTAGATAGCTGGAGCTGGACTTACCGGAACTGGACTAGCTGGATCTGGACTAGCTTGATGGGACTTCTGCACTATACACAGTGAGAGCATACCGCCTATCTACCAACAATGAGAAGATTGATTTGTATCAACATGATGCTGCTATCTCCGCTCCAGCAAGTCCAATTCAAAACAGTTTCAGAGTGGCTTGAACTGGACTTGCTGGAGCGGAGATAGCAGCATCCTGTTGACACAAACCAATCTTCTCACTGTAGGTAGATAGGCAGTGTGCTCTTACCGTGTATAGTGCAGAAGTCCCATCATTACGGTAAGATTCTTTGAAAGATGAAGCCCCCTCTTACTTATACGAGTATATCTAAACTGGGAGATCGGTTTTGGTTATACAACCATCATAACTTTCTGTCGCCGTCGTTTGGTCAGCAAACTGAACTACTGGGCTTCAAACCAAACCAATGCGACAGGAAGGAACTGATTATGGTTGCTATAAGAAAAGCAGTCTCCCAAAAGAGCCAGTCCAAAGAATATCCAAGTATCCAAGGAATAGAAAAAAATGCCTCATATTGGGCTGTCCACAGCCGAAGTTTCCAAAAACATTGTGTAGGATTTAAAATAATTAAACATGTACCTACATACTTCAACACAAAATATCGAGTCTGATGTTGAGTTTTTGTTGCTAATTTAAACTGCTAACATGTATCCCCTATCAGCAAACACCGGACTTGATCAGCACAAGTATTTACTGTTGGTGGACATACTTACTCCTGGTCTGGAAAGACATGCTGGTGGTATAGCTCTGGGATCTTGTGATTTCCTCATTCCCATGAAAATATTCTTGGCGTAGACTACTTTAAGTGTAGAAGAACTCTGAAATTTATAATAAATACTACAACGCTCACAATGTATATTGAAAATGATAAATTCCTAACACATTTATTCTTTTTGAATTCTGCTTGGGTTCATGTAATACCTACTACCTCTATTCAACCCCCCCCCCCCCCCACTGCACCACTCCCAAACATAATTTTACTCCTCATCCGGCTCTAATCTCGACCACTGTTACAAACTGGGTATTTACCCTGACAACGAATAAATACCCAACAAATTGGGCATTTATAATTTTTCGTAAAAAAAGGAAAAAATTAAACATAGAACTTGCTGACTTTCAGCACTCCTATTTTTCTTTCCTATCCCAGTGACGTGATTATTCTATTGGGTGTCCAACATGGCTGCGGCCAGGATTTCAACAATGAAGGGAAAAAGTTATGTAGGCGTTCTGAATAGCATTTGGAACATAGAAACGCCGCCAAGTACTTGTCACATGGATTTATTATTCTCGACTGAATACGGAACAATTGGGACCTTACTGAAGAGACCCACAAAAGCTAATTTGACGGTTTTAAACTCGAATATTAGGTTGCTATTTCTGACAAATTATTTTCGATGAGTGAAATTGTCTGTGAATATTGTCTTGATTCACCTGTTAATACTACACAAATTTCTGGTGATTGCAGCCATTTTCACAGGTTTTTGACCCATTGTTGTAATGCTGGTCAACAGTTTTATGAACAACAACAACTAAGCGAGTGTTACCCCCAACAGTGACGGTTATTGGCAAGGAAAAGAACACTGAGATGGGATTTGTTTGAAGTCAAGAGTAGGCGTACATTTGTTCAATAAATTTGATTGTTTCGATCGTGTTTATCTGTCATTTTAGAAGGTATTAAAACATGGTGATAGCGGTGATGTTTTCTCGCGTCCTCAGTGCTTGAGTGTGTTGTGACTCTCGAGTTCCTTGCGGTGTTGCTGTACCTGCGGGCTCAATCTTCACTCGTGTGTCGGCGTTTGCTGTCGTGTTAAGTGCAACAGGTTGTGATTTTTTTGATTTTGAGATGTCTACCGCGTTCCCGACAGACTCACTGGCTCCTATGGAGCAACAGGGCGACATGACGTTGAATTGGAAGAGGTAAAAATGACGATTTCAAAGGTTTGTTGACGCTTACTGTGACAAAGCATCTGACAAAAAGTAAATTGCAATATTGCTCAATGGTGCTGGATATCCAGCCAATGACATGTTCGACTCGTTTATCTTTGCAATGGAGGATGACGAAACCAAATTGGATATGGTGTTGGAGAAGTTTGACGACCATTATTTACCACAGAGTAGTATTTTACCTGTCGCCGCTACGAATTCATTTCTGGGAAACAGAGTACCTACTGATGAGCCTTTTGAAGAGTATAATATGGCGGTTTTACGAGATTTAGGCAATCTGTGTGAGTTTAACACATTATATGATGGTTTGGTGCGGGATATATTCATTTGTGGTGTAATGGATAAGGATGTGCAGGTCAAACTCTTGGGCCTTGGTGATGTGGACAGTAACATGGTGTTGGATACGGCCAGAAATCAGGCACTTATTAGGAGACAGGTTCTAACTGTCAAATCTGAGAAATTTGACAGAGTGTAACAGAGGGGGTGGACCCTCGAGAGTCCTCCTCATAGACCAACGAGATTATCAACAGTTAAGAAGGGATATCGATTAGGCTTCCCCAAACCAATCCCGTCTCCACCGGAAGAAAAAATGTATCGAGAACAGCCCACACTGTTACACTCCTCCCCACATGACATACGTAGCAGAAGTATGAGAGGGAAAAGGGGGAATGAAACGTAGTATGAAGTTCTGGTTCAGGAAAAGACATCTGAACAACTTCAAGGTGACTAACCTCCACCGTAATGGTACCTACTACCTCAATAATATTTTACTGGTGAAGAACAAAGCTCCTACACACGAGTATTGGCGGATAATGTTGACAGAGGTTGTTGTCCAGTGAATTGTGCTCATCTGGACAACCTCTAGGTGATCAACCTCCATCGTTGGGATGGAAAAACTATTGGGACATAGCATCAATCGCCTTCTAATGAGCTCAGTATATTTTAATTATACTGACACTCTAAAGAGGGAAAGGGGGTGGGGAAGCCAATAGATGTATGTATTATCAAAGGGACAGGTTGTTAGTAAAGGAATCCTTCTGGGAAACCTTCGGAAAGCTCAGCGCATGCTACCATGTGACAGAGTGTAACAGTGGCGATGGACTCTCGAGAGCCCCCCTCCTAGACCAGTGAGATTATCACCGGTTAAGAAGGGATATCAATTAGGCTTCTGCTCACCGATCCCGTCTCCACCGGAAGAAATAATGTATCGAGAACAGCCACACTGTTACAGTACTCACCTGTCTAGGTACATTTATCTGATTACCTGAAACAACAAAGAGGGGAAAGGGGGTGGGGAAGCCAATAGATGTATGTATTATCAAAGGGGCAGGTTGTTAGTAAAGGAATCCTTCTGGGAAACCTTTGGGCTTATCCTTCTGGTAAGCCCACAAAAAGAGGATGGAGTATCGTGAAGTGCTCAGCGCATACTACCAAACCACGCTCTGCTACCATGTGACAGAGTGTAACAGTGGGGGGTGGACCCTCGAGAGTCCCCCTCGTAGACCATCACCAGTTAAGAAGGGATATCGATTAGGCTTCCCCAAACCGATCCTGTCTCTACCGGAAGAAAAAATGTGTCGAGAACAGCCCACACTGTTACAACGCCAAGGAAGAACCAGTGGATTTGGTTCGGTCCAAGTCGCACTCTGGTTCCACGAAATACATGGGTACAACGCCAAAGGATAAACGTTTGGATAATGGGGGTTCATGGGAAAAATGTGCCGAAAAAGTGCAATGCAGATTTTGTAACTATGAGCACGTTAAAGGTCGTTGTCCAGCATAAAATAAAAGGTGTGCTGTTTGTAACCAGCTGAACCATTGTGCAAAATCGGTTCTGTGCTAACGGAAGGCTGTAAATGAAATAGACTGCCGAGATGGGATTCTCAAGAGGACTTTTGGATGGGCATCTTACAACTGGATGCTATTGATTTGGAATCAGCAAGTTCCCGCAAGGTTCGAGACTTTATGGTACACGGTGGAGTTGAAGATAAATGGAAACACTTCACTTTTCAAGGTCGATACTGGCACTCAATGTACCGTTATAGGGATCAATGAATTCAGACGTCTCGGTTTGCAGAAGGTCGTGTCTTTGAGCGAGGTAAAAGTCAAAATAACCTCTTTTTCCGGATGTAGTTCCAGTTACCGGAAAATGTATTCTTGATGTTCTTTATGACGGAAAACGACAGTCAATTCCAGTTTATGTTGTGTCAAGAAACTGTGTAAATGTCCTTCGTTTGCATACTAGTGAGAGCTTGGGGTTGATAACGTGAGTGAATATGCTTGACTTGGACTCTTGCTTAATGAAGAAATATTCAAGTTTATTTTATGGCGGAGTTGGTTTGGCCAAAGATCATGTGGTTTCTATTGAATTGGATGTCAGTGTGAGTCCACTAGTTTCTCCTGTTTGGCAAATTCCATTCAAGCTGAGGCCAAGAGTCAAGTTGGAGTTGGATCGGATGGAAAAACTCTGAGACATAACTTGTATGGATGAGCCCAGAATGGGTGAGTCAGATGGTGGTGGTTCGCAAAAGGGATGGTTCACTGAGGCTGTGCATTGATCCAAGGCCGCTTAATAAGGCGATACTGCGGGCTCTTTTCCTTTCCCAAAAATAGAGGAAATTTCTGCACAAGTGAGAAATGCCAAGCTTTTTTGCAAGCTCGATGCACAGTCAGGTTTTTGGGTCCTACCACTAGACAAGAAGAGCTTTCGACTGTGTACCTTTGTGACTCCTTGGGGGAAGGTAGTTACCGACGGTTACCTTTTGGCCTGAAGTCTTCACCTGAGCAATTTCATGCTCTTGTGACCAGTTCTTTTGGGCACATTGATAATGTGTTCACTTTCCAAGAAGATATTTTCCTGTGGGCAGGTTCTAAGGAAGAAATGGATACGATTTTAGGGAAAGTGCTGCTGGCTGCTCAAAATGCAGGAATAAAATTCAATCCCCACAAGTGTGAGTTTTACCGAGATTAGGTTACATTCCTGGGTCATCGCTTTAGCTCAGAGGGAGTTTCTGTTGATCCTGAAAAGGTTCAGGCAAATAGGGCAATTAACGCTCCTACTCACAAAAAATCTTTGCAGTGTGCCTTGGGGATGTTTAATTACGTCTCGAAGTTCATACCCCATAACTCAGAATTAACTGCTCCTTTGCAGGAGCTCCTCAAGGATGATGTACAGTTCGACTGGAACAGTTTGGTTGATCGGCCTTTTAGCCGGCTGAAGGAGTTACTTGCTGTGGCACCTGTTTTGGGCTTCTATGATCCCGGGTGATGAATTGACCTTGAGTGTAGATGCAAGCTCACATTCAGTTGGTGCAGTGTTACTGCAATGTAGCAAGCCAATTGCTTACGCACTGTGCTCTCACTGAAACTCAAATGTGATATGTCCAGGTTGAAAAGGAACTGTTTGCAGTGTGCTTTGGGGCTGAGAAATTCCTCATGTGGATCGAGTAACTGTTGAAACTGATCACAAGCCCCTACTGCGTTTAAGCAAGAAGCCCCTCCACAAGGTCCCGACTCGACTGCAAAAAATGTTGCTCCGCCTACAGCCTTATGATCTATCCTTGGTGTACAAGCCGGGTAAGGAGATGTTTCTTGCTGATGCCTTGTCTAGGGATGTACCTGCTTCTGCTGGTGTTCTGAATCGGGATTTGGGTGAGGACATTGAGCTACAGGTGGCGCTCCTAGTGGATAATCTGCCCACCACTGAGGCTTGGTGGAAGAAGTTGTATGAAGTTTCTCTCGAGGACCCGGTTTTGTCACTCGTTCAGAACTACGTCGTCAAGGTATGGCCCCAATACTATAAGGATGCAGTTCCTGAAGTCAGGCCATATTTTCATTTAAAGGATGATTTAACTGTAATACGTGACATTGTCTTCTGTGGAGTCAGGGAACTAGTTCCTGACAGAATGAAACGAGAAGTCTGGACATCCGGGGGTTAATAGAATGATAGACAGAGCCAAGCTTTCAGTGTTTTGGCTTGGGATGACCCAGGATATCAAAAAGTGGGTTGGTTCTTGCCGAGCGTGTTTGAAATACCAGGATAACAAACAGAACAATGTTTTGATTCCCAAGACTATTCCTATGCTACCATAGGTGGAGGTTGGCTGTGACACGTTCCAGTGGAATAAAAGACATTTTTTGGTTGTGGTGGACTCACTGTCCAACTACCCTGAAGTGACTGAGCTGGCTGATCTTCGGAGTGTAACTGTCATCAACAAGATAAAGTCGATTTTTTCAAGACATGGGGTCCCAGTCACAGTATGCACTGATGGCGCTTCCTATTTTGGGTCTGATCTGTTTCGCCAATTAACGTTGGAGTGGGGATTCAAACAGGTAGTTTCCAGCCCGCATTACCCTCAACCCAATGGCCTCCCTGAGAGTACGGTAAAAACAATCAAGGCAATGTTCCAGAAAGCTTATGAGAGTAATGAGTGTTTGCATCTGGCTTTGCTCAATTACAGAAACACGCCAAAAGGTAATCTGCACTCTCCAGCTGCTAATTTGATGGGAAGAACTTTGCGGACGAACGTTCCTTCGGCTTTTGCTACGTTAGTTCCAAAGCTTACATACGAACAGGACAGGACTGTTAAGATGGCTCAGCGTATGAAGGCTAAAGAGTGACCAATCTGCGACCACAAGGAAACCATTTTCCTCGGGGCAACAGATCATGTTTCAGAAGCAAACAGATTCTACATGGTTTCCGGGCGTGGTGGTTGAAGAAGGACCAGGTCCTCGGTCCAACGTGGTGGAGAGCGAGCTCGGTAATCGGTACATCAGAAATGAACGTCATATTTCTTTTCATGGCAATGCTGGTTCCGGACCAGTGCGTGTTCTGGAAGAAAATTATACGGTTTCATCACCTTCTCGCCACAATACTGCTACTCCTACGCCTTCTGGTCGTCCAATTAGGCCTCCAAGGAGGCTCATCGAGGAAATATGAGTGAGTTAGGTGTAGTGGTGTGTACAAATTGTTGGCTTTGTGCTAAAACGGAGTTTTGTGCTAGAGTTTATTTGGTTGAGTTTATTAGGTATACGAATTTACTTTTTGAGGGGAAAGATGTTGTAATGTTGGTCAACAGTTTTATGAACAACAACGCGAGCGTTACCCCAACCGTGACGGTTATTGGCAAGGAAAAAGACACCGAGATGGTATATGTTTGATGTCAGAGTGGGCGTAAATTTGTTCAATAAATTTGATTGTTTCGATCGTGTTTATCTGTCATTTTAGAAGGTATTAAAACACCCATAAATATTGAATTTTGAGTTAAAACTTCGTTAGAACCTCAATCCTTCACTCAGTGGTCAAAATCAACTTCATATTTGGTCTCCTCACCCTAAAAAACATGGAAAACAAAACCTCACAAGCCCAAGTTCACTAAAACCTCAAAAATACCTAACTGTACGCACCCATTTTTCACCCTAACACCCTTGTGTGTTTTCCGATCGGGCTACCCAGATCGGAACACAACTAGGGCCCAAATGGGGTCTGTGTGCGAAAGAACGATTTTTTTAGACCGAAAATTAAGGTTGATATCGAAGATACGGCGTACGGACATTGCATTTTTGGAATCTACACAAGAAACGTAAAAGAAAAAATTTTGAGGAGTGTGTTCCAACAAAATTTTCCGAACCAAACACGTAGGTTTATTACTCAAAGAATAATAAACCAAAAGCGATTTAATAGCGTTTCAAGCATTTTAATATAAGGAAAGAAGACGCCTAGAGCTGCTAAATTAAGAAGGTATATTATTTTACGGTTGGGAGCTGTGGGTGTAGGTAAAGCGCCATCACATGATCAGATATACCTACGTACCCATTTCATGAGATTTATTTATTTCGAGGATTCTGCAAAAACCATCGAAGTGGCTTGTATAGGTTGGCTTTTCGAGAGGTGAGTACCTTCCATCCCTAATTTTCACCAAAAATGTATATACATAAATACGTTTACCTACATTGCAGGTAAAAGTATGTGGTTCAAAGATGAAATTTTTGGAAATTAAAAAGTGGGTCACATTTGTGTTTTTGTGGGTTAACAATAACTAAAACTCGAAAGGGCTAAACCAAACAACAACTGATAAAACAAATTCACGAAAGTGTTTTGTGGGCCGCTTGTGAAGGAAACTACTGCTACCGGTAGTAAAACACCGGAAAAGCACGGGTCTATCTTTTCTAAGATAGTGGGTAATATCAAGAAGTCGCTAAAATGAATAAAAAATGACTAAGATCACCAAAATTGGTAACTATATTGGTACTTACTCTCTTAAAAGATGGTATTGAATGGTGACTTGAAACAGATCGATTAGCTCAATATACCCTTCATCAGTGTAAATTCAATATATCCGTATTTTTTAATATGAACTATTATAATGCGAACTGGTTGAAATCGACCAAACTGGTGGGTATTTGAACGGTGATTAGACAAAAAAAAAATCATTTCAAGGCTCAAAAAAAAAATTTTTTTTCTCAGCAAGTGAGCAAAATTTGAGTTTTGGGGGACAAAAATCGCTTAAAATGTACTAAAAATAGCAGTCATTATCGTTGAAAATACGCTCATCTGATCATACTACATGACTAACCTTTTTGTCGAACTGCGTCCATTGAGTTTTGCCCTAAATCTCATGAATTGAATCCATAAAGCAGAACCCAATGTGTAACACCTCCGATCGAACTATTGCTGGTTTCATTTGCCCTCGAGCACGGCCGGCTTCAGAGAAGGCCGCCGCAGTAGAGAACTGGCAACGTCGCACTTCAGGCCGGCCGCGACAATCACCCACCAATATTATAAGCCTAGGTTTGTTTATTTCCGGGTTTCGGTAGTTTACCTATAGATCTTCTCGCGAATATTCTTTTCAACAATAATATTGTTAACAAAATTTTTTGTTTTTAATGATAACAAAATTACGGAAAATTGTGTCGTGCCAGGGTGCAAAAGTAATTACGGAAGTACAAAATAATACGTGACTTGGTTTCGTTTTCCCAAGGATGAAGAGAAGAAGTGGATTCGTGTGATTCCCCGTACTAATTGGGAACCAAAACCAAGGTCAGTGGTTTGTATACATTGTTCCAAAAATGATTTAGGTACAGTAAATAAGTAGGTACCTTCAACAAGGAGAATAGAAAGAAAGCAAAACCTGAAGATACGTACATACAGTGCCATCCATCATTCAGCTAAGTGATTGTTATGACAACAGAATATTCTGTGACATTCATCATTGAATGTTAAGAACATTTTAATCTCTCAGGAGTTCAAGGATACGTTTTTGAAGGCTCCTAACCAAAAATACATCCTAATATTTGTCTCAAAGAGATCACTTGATTGTGGGGATTCCACAATAGAAGATGCGGTCAATGTGATTTCGAATAATTATTCCAAGAATTTCTGTGGTCAAAAATCAAAAAACGCGGCAAAATCCTTGCCACTGGGTCTATTGGACATACCTACAGAAATGTTGGCTGTTCATTTATTGTTTATTTCATGTGTAATAATTTTGATATAGCTATTTTTTACAGTTTTCACCAATTTTGGCTCCAAAAACTCGAATTAGGCTCCTATTTTTGACAAGCCATCTTCGATCATTGAACCTGTCGTTGAATTGTCCTGATTAACCTGTCGATACTACCTCCTGTGTTATAGAAATTTCTGGTGATTACAGGGTTTTTCTCAGGTTTTTGACCCATACATATCCAGTTTTGAGAGTTTAAACTTCGTTAGAGCCTTCACATTTGGTCTCCTCACCCTAAAAAACCTCAAAAACACCTAATTTTGCAGCCACTTTTCACTCATAACACCCCTGGATGTTTTACGATCGGGCTGCCGAGATTGGGGACACAACTAGGGCCCAAATGGAGCCTGTGTGCGAAAGAATGATTTTTTTTTTTTGTAGACCGAAAATTAAGGCACGGCGGACGGACATTGCATTTTTGGAATCTACACACCATGAAACGCAGGTAAAAGAAAACATTTTGAGGGGGGTGTTCCAAAAAAATTTCCGAACCGAATAGGTACACAGGTGTAGAGAATAATAAACCAAAATGACAGTCGCAAGTTGAAGAAGTTCCAGAAGTAGAAGACTATAAGCAAACCATAATTCATGTTCCATTAATTTCATTTTCTCCTAGTCATCTTTTTGTTCCTTTCTGTTGTTCTAAGTATTAGTTCAATACCTTTCTTTTAAATAAAGCGTTATTCAGAAGATGTTCGTTTGCATTACTATACCTACTCGTAATATAATAACAAAATAGCTGAAGCATTCATTCATGGAACTAAAAGAACGCAGTGGTTATGAGATATGAGAGAGGCCTGAACCAAGAAGCTATTACAGCGTTGCCAAATGTTGCGCCGTGGCCTTCTCTAAAGCCAGCCGTGCCTCGAGGCATAATTACGATTATAATTTCATCGAATACAAACAGTCGATATTCTTAAATAATAAATTTTCAAATAATAACAGGTCGTTTTCTTCATTGAAATTCCACAAAACCTGCATACCTTTCGCTTGCGGCTGGGAATATTTTCCTCCAGGCGTTTTCGTTTCACATTTTTCGCCACAGTTTCCTGAAATTCATAATCCTCTTAAAGAATAGAAATCAATACAGGGTAACGATACTTGAATCAATAACAAAAACTGCATAAATTAATCGTCACCTTCGAGTAAAATGCCAACGCCAAAACATTAATTTCATTGTGCGGATCAATTTAACGAGGGGCACATCAATTTAACGAATTAAGCAAGCGAAAACAGTTGGTACAAGAGGAATAGGAAATGTGTAGGTACGTAATAAATTGGTATAAGTATTGAATATTACTCACCTCATTTCGGAGAAGAGCTGCTCGCGTTTCGAGCAGTCTGCTCTCAAGTTTAGCGAACATGACGTTTTTTTCTATGTATTCAGGTAATGCAACACCTCTTGCCAGCTCATCACGCAGTTCCTTACGTGACTGCTCAAGTCGAGCAAATTCTAAATCTATCTCTTCCATCTATCAAAATCAAATGAACAGCTCGCACACACTGGATATAAGGAATAAAGAAAACTCGTCTGCAAAATGACGAGACGGAGGAACGATGAGGAAAGCGAAGAGGAATTTCTATCCTCTTAAATTATAGAAATCAATACAGGGTAACGATACTTGAATCAATAACAAAAACTGCATAAATTAATCGTCACCTTCGAGTAAAATGCCAACGCCAAAACATTAATTTCATTGTGCGGATCAATTTAACGAGGGGCACATCAATTTAACGAATTAAGCAAGCGAAAACAGTTGGTACAAGAGGAATAGGAAATGTGTAGGTACGTAATAAATTGGTATAAGTATTGAATATTACTCACCTCATTTCGGAGAAGAGCTGCTCGCGTTTCGAGCAGTCTGCTCTCAAGTTTAGCGAACATGACGTTTTTTTCTATGTATTCAGGTAATGCAACACCTCTTGCCAGCTCATCACGCAGTTTCTTACGTGACTGCTCAAGTCGTGCAATTTCTAAATCTATCTCTTCCATCTATCAAAATCAAATGAACAGCTCGCACACACTGGATATAAGGAATAAAGAAAACTCGTCTACAAAATGACGAGACGGAGGAACGATGAGGAAAGCGAAGCGGGTTGTTATTAGGGTTAGCAAGGTCCACAGAGCAGGTATGCCGTTGCATTAGTTAGCAAGGATCATAGAGCAGGTATGCCGTTGCATGCAGGCGAGGATGGAACCATGTAAGAAGGATCCAGCAAACAGCTCCACTAGTAAGCTCGAAGAGTAGACACTTCAACAAGAAAAATAATAAAAATATTTTACTGGGGGCCTATTCACTAAGCCAAAGAGACATCTCTTTCAGGTCCGACTCTCTCTTTGGGCCAAATAGATTTTTATAGTATCCATGACAGGGTTATTCAGTAACTTTTCAAAGAGAGAGTTGGCGGCCATCTTGGCATTCTCGATCTCTTTCAGAGAGACACCTAGGCCCGGTTTTTCAAACCTCAGTTAACTTTGACGATCGTTAACGCCGCGAAATGTCGTTTTTCAAACCATGGTTACGAGTTGACGCTCCGTCAGTTTGACGTAACCACAACCGCGCGTCGAAGCAAGGTTAACTACGCCGTCAACTGTCAACCACTGTCTTCCGTAGACAAACAGGACATGAAAGTCGAAATTATCATTCAACACATGACTCTCTGTCAATCTGTCATATTTACCTACCTACCTTCATCATTCAACTACTGTCTTTATTTATATCATACTTCCCTACCTTTATTTAATCATATTTACTTACCTGATCATAATTATTTATTTAATTACTTACCTATCAACTGTGTTGTCTACTGATTTTATCTACATTAATATCGGACACGACTCTTCTGCTCCTCCTTCCTTGATTCCTTGATTTTATAGCTCACGGGCTTCAGCGGGAACGCCGGTTGGTTCCCCGATACGAACATTTCAGCCAGTGGAGTGACGACGAATTTGCGACAGTTTTCAATTTTTCTTCTGCCTCGTATAATTAGTATAGGTAATCGGTTTTGAAATTGAAACTAGGAAATATATGTTTTGAACCCTGCATTTCCTCGGTTGTGTAATATAACTTCTCCTAATATCCTCTGGACCTGGTGGTTCAATGTAGAGTAGGTACAATACCTCTTGGTACCATGGGTGTACCTCATTATTCAAATTACCATTCACACACGTTAAAACTTGTGGGTTACAATGAATAGGGCAATAATCTGGTAAACTGGGTTAAATATAATTGAAAAAAAACTTGGCGCTCCGCGCCTCGCCAGGGGGCAAGCCCCCTGGACCCCCGGTTACCTCTATTTACATACTTCGGACGAAATTATAGAAACACAGAATGGGTTTTAGCTCACCCGTTTCACATAAACCGCAACTCACATTATCCGAGGCCTGGGCAGCGTCAAGTTAAAGTCCCAAGGTGCCCACATACCAAATTACAGCTTCGTAGAGTGAATATCATAGAAATTAGCTTTAGGAGCAACTCAGCTGATCCGGGGCCTGGGCAGCGTCAAGTTAAAGTCCTAAGGAGCCCACATACCAAATTACAGCTTCGTAGACCCTTCAGGTTTTTGTCCCCCTCGCTGTATTATAATAAGCTTTAGCCACGCTTATACACATCGAAACAACCAAGTGACAACCAAACAAGCGTCATTGTTTACTATCGATTTATAACATCCATTTATATAGTTATATTATGAAACTAGGAAATAAATACCAAGAACAAATACGAAATAAATGCGTGATAAATCAAGAGCTTTCCAACGAATGGAAATCGATTTTTGTCCGATGAAAATGAAAGAAGTTTCATTTCCCTAGCAACTACTCGGTTGTACGTGAAAATCATAAGACAATTTCGCGCTACTTTTATGTCACTTTTTACTGTCGTTTTTCGGCGGGGGGTCCCATCGCTAAAACACATTCTGTGTTAAAATCATTTGAATTATAGCCCAATCAAATTGTCCCTAAAATCGGCCCCGACCAAAGACTAATATGCTATTTTATTTTATTGTTTTAAATGGTCCATTGGGGTCCTAATAAGAGTAATCTATGGTTTCCCACCAAAATATTTGATGGGGCAAATCTGGGCAGCCCAGAAACCACGAAATTTTGGAGTTTTTTCTTTTTCGATATATCTCAGAAACGAATGATCATATGCATTTTTTCACTATACTATACTTTTTAAAGAGCATTAGTATTAGCATTAGCATTGGTAGTAAGATGGCAGCTCACGAGTAAGACCTGCTCTCGGAGGACTTGCCTTTGTGATTAATTTTAACGTGTTTTGCCGAGTATTTTTGCATGAGGAACTAGTTTATTCGTTCGAACCAGCATCTACCTACCGGGATAAGTGATTTATCGTATTGTGACTAAGTTCAAGATGAGTAACGACGTCTCGAGTGAATACGTTAACCGACGCCCAAGGGCTAAGAAATTGACTTCTAATACAACCCCTGGTAATCGCCACGCCAATATTTTGCCAGAGATGAGCTCGATTTCTGATAAAGTCGAGACTGCTTCAGTTATTTGTGATCTCATAAATGATTTGAAAGCATCCAATATAGACAATGATTTTCTCCAGTCTTTCGAGGTTAAACTTCGTTCGGGTATCCATACTGTTATCGAATCGACCGCCAAACTCTGTTATCAGTCCATGCAGAAGGAATACCAGCGCTCCACAGACGATATTAATCAACGTAGCAGGCAGCTTAATGTTTGTCTCCGCGGTCTGCAGGAAGAGGTCAGTGCGGTTGGTAACGCATCAATGGCGGAACGTGAACGAGCCCTTGAAGCTAAAGTCGTGGCGGTAATAAATGAAAAGGTGAAGCCTTCGATTCCAATTTCCGCCGAACAGATATCCAGAGTTCGTCGCGTTGGCAAATTCGATGTCAGACGCAACCTCGATCCTAATTTGAGTGGGCTCAAGCCCTTGGCGCGCCCCGTTATTGTCACATTCATCAAGCACTCTGTGAAAACGGACGTTTTCACTAATAAGAAAAACCTCAAAGGGTCGTCATTGGTTTTGACTGAGGATCTCACCCCAACTCGTCGTCGTGTTTACCAGTCGGCTGTGTCAAGACTGTCACCGAAGCAAGTGTGGACTCAAAGTGGAATTATTTGGTTTACTCATAAAGGAAAACGCTATTCAGTGAGCACTCAAGATGAACTTGACGAGAAGCTGTCCAAGATAGGGATTCCTGCAGCTACATAAGTATCTACCACCTATATAGCCAGTTCATCATCATGTACTTGATCATTTTAGTTCCTCCTTACTGTTTAGTGAATAGGTACCTCTTAATTTCGTCTAATACAAATACTCATTCCTTAGTGGGTAGGTACGTTTCATACATATACGGTTCGTCTTATACATATACTCATTCCTTAGTGGGTAGGTACCTACGTTTTTGATTTTGTTCTGTACATAATAATATTACAGCTACCTACCCTATGTGGTTGATCTCGGCACACCTGCTTATAACGTCCTTGTCTCGAGCCCTCGCCGTCTTCACCAGTTTTATTATCTTCTTATTTTATCCATGCATTCTTGTCCATTTTTTAAATATTTTCTTATGTTTTTTATTCTTATCCTAAATTTTGTCCATGCGTTCTGTCTATTTTTTAAATATCTTCTTATGTTTCTTCTACTGATCTTAAATGTAGTTGCCAGTTTCGGTTTCACTTCTTGTAATAATGTTTTTCAGTGCGTTTTGGAACCAGTGATTGTGGGGTACGCTGTTTTTGATGATTTATCCTGACAATAGCCTCCCACCCTCCCCCAACACTCCTCCCGATAACCTTTCGTCTGATGACTCATTTTATAGTCTCTCCCTTGATCTAAATAATGGCTCGGACAGTGACTCGTCCTTCCACAGTATCGCTCTGCCCCCATCATGCTATACAATTTCCTCCTCTTTACAATCTAAGCGTGGCTTTACCCTCTGTCATTTTAATGCTCAGTCCCTTGTCCAGCATTGTGACGACTTGAAATATTATGTTGGCAACAATCTCCCTCATGCTATAGCTGTGTCTGAAACTTGGCTGAAGCCATCTCTACCAAACAAATCAGTAGCTTGGGCGGGCTATCGTATTTTCCGCAATGATCGAGCCAAAAGGAGGGGTGGTGGAGTCTGTGTATATCTTAGGAACGACGTTCATGCCAAGGTTGTGAGTTGCAGTAAAAACTCTGTTGTTGAGTATCTCCTTGTAGAGACTAACTATTTTGGCAATAAAACCCTCCTAGGCGTGGTTTATAAGCCTCCCAAGCCATCTTGTGATCTTTCCGAATTCTACCAAGTACTCTCGTCCCTCGTCAGTAGTTATCAGCATGTTTTTATTGCCGGTGACTTTAACACTGATCTCCTGAAAATGGACGGCAAGGCCAGGGACCTCACTGACATGCTCTCTACAATCAACCTTAGGGTACTCCCATCTGGCCCTACGCACAAGCAAGGTGACTCCAATTCGCTTCTCGATCTGATTGTTGTTGACGAGCGAACAGTGGTTTCTTGCTTCGATCAGCATGATGTCCCTGCAGTAAGCCGTCACAAAATGCTTGTTGCCAGCTTTAAAATGCCTTGTGTTAGGAGACCTGTTGCTGCGAAGTACTGTAGAAACCTAAATAATATTGTCAAAGAAGCACTTGCCACCGACCTTGAGCAGGCCGATTGGAGCCCACTGTATTTTTCTACTAAAGTTGATGAAAAAGTTGAGTGTTTCAACAATATAGTTACTACCCTGCTTGATAAACATGCTCCTGCAAGGCTGCACAGGTTTAAACACCCCGACAGCCCCTGGTTTTGTCCTAAGATAGCTTCAGCTTTTCGGGCTCGTGATCAGGCATACCGCGCATGGCAGAATTTGGGAGAGCCCAAGGAGGAAGAGCGCTATCAACGTCTTCACACTTGGTCAAAAAAACTAGTGCGACAGGCCAAACGTGAGCATGCTTTGAGTGAGCTTGATCCAACTGCTCCTTCTAGAACTCTGTGGCGCAACATTAAGAAGTTTGGTCTTGCTCAGGACAAGGAGGTAGAGCTGCCTGCAGTGGATGTTGATGGTTTGAATGCTCATTTTACTTCTGCTCAGCCTGTTGACAATGATGTTGATATCCACGAGTTGTTGGCTCCTAATGACTCACTGGATTCTTTTTCTTTTCAAAATGCAGACAGAGATGACGTCTGTGAGGCTGTACTCTCAGTTAAGTCCGATGCTATTGGGTCGGATGGGATCCCCCGTAGATTTCTGCTCCTTATACTACCGTTTATACTTGATCATTTAACTTTCCTCTTTAATTTCATGTTAACCTCTTCTGAATTCCCCAAGTCCTGGAAAATAGCCCATGTCATTCCATTATCCAAAATTGCAACCCCAAAGTGCTTTGAAGACTACAGACCTATCAGTATCTTGCCGTTACTCAGTAAAGCTTTTGAGTTCATCATCCACAAGCAAATGTCAATGCACATATCATCAAAAAATTTATTGTGTAAGTTCCAGTCTGGTTTTCGGGCCCATCACAGCTGTGAGGCAGCCCTCCTGAAAGTCACCAATGACATCAGGTGGGGGTTTGAACACTTGCAATGTTCAGTCTTAGTCCTGCTTGATTGGTCAAATGCTTTTGGGTCGGTCGGGCACAAAACTCTGATTGCCAAGCTTAGGAACAACTTTAAATTTTCATCCTCAGCCTGTAAGCTGATCCTCTCTTACCTCACTGACAGATTTCAAAAGATTAAATTTAGTTCCGTTAATTCTTCCCTATCTCAGCTGACATGTGGTGTGCCTCAAGGAACTGTACTGGGTCCGCTGCTGTTTTCGTGTTTTATAAACGACCTCCCTGAGGTGTTGAGGCATTGCTCCTACATGCTTTTTGCAGACGATTTCCAAATTTATATCCGATCTACAGTTGACCAATTAGCTAGTGCAATCAGCAAACTTAATTCTGACTTACAGCGTATATCCTACTGGGGGGAGCTGAATGGCATCAGGCTGAATCCTAGGAAGACCCAGTGCATTGTTATTTATAAGCACTCCATCGCTACTGACGCGATCCCACCCGTCTTGGTTAATGGCACTGTAGTACCATACACAACCACCGTGCGTAATCTTGGAGTGCATCTGACAGATCGCTTGTCCTGGGAGGTTCATGTGCGACACATCTGTAGGCGAGTCTACAGTGCGCTCCACCCACTGAGGCGCCTCAAAAATTTCACTCCACCCGAGCTGAAAAGGAAACTAGCCATCGCACTGGTCGTTCCTTCTTTCCTATATTGTGACTCTCTCTTTAGTTCCTCATTAGATTGTAAATCTAAGCATCGCCTCATGGTAGCCTTCAACAACGTCATGCGCTATGTACATAACTTGAGAGCCCGAGCCCATGTCACACACCTCTGCCATTCCTTACTGGGGTTGGATCTATTCACATATTATAAACTGAGACACCTCTTGTTGATTTTTAAAATAATTCATGGCATCGTTCCTCAATACCTTCAGAACCTAATATCCCGAGCAGTCTCTTTCAGGTCTCATGGATTGAGAATAGTCCAACATAAATCTCGGGCGATAAGCCAGTCCTTCGGAGTGGTGGGTGCGAGGGTGTGGAATTCTTTACCTCTTCGTATTCGTATGCTGCCCACCATCACTCGGTTCAGAAACGCGGTCACCTCTCATTTGACTTGAACTGGCTCCAACATCATTCCTTCCCCCCTCCCCCCCTTTTTTTAAACATTATTTCTTCTCCTTCATCTTCCCTTAATTTTCTTTCTTCCCTGTTAACTGTCACCCTTTTAAATTTACAATTTGATTCAGTGAATGATGTGCAACCTAAGGGCCACTGTGCCTAATTGTACAATAAACGTTTTTACTTACTTACTTACTTTTACTTAGATTCTCTACTACAGTTTGCACTACATAAGTTGTTTCTAACTCTGATAGCAAACGAGCTAGAGCTCATCAAAAATTGACAGGTTTTTCCAACTTCTGGAAAAATCACAAAATCTCACAATCATCTCCTTTTTGCTTCCCTATAACTCGTCCAATGTGTTATTAGAACGTAGTAGACATGACTGTATGATAAACACATCCAATGACGATGTTGTAATTGAAATGACAGATAAGCTTTATTAATTAAGAGATGGAGCCAGTTCATTTAGAAGTGGTTGGTAGATGATGACGGTCCCGGAAGACCGTGCAAAGGCAGAGGAAGGGAACAGGCGTGTAGTGGTATGCCAAGAGTAGCCACCTCTACCTACAAGATATGTAGAAGCTGGAATTGACAATGGATCCTTCTGCATATATTACAGGTTCACTGCCAAGGGGCATTTCACAATACGGCGAACAGATAAGCATTGGTCTGGGGGTTGGTCAGAAATAACCAAACACAACTCGAGATTGAAGGCAAAAGAAGCGTAAATTGAAATCAAAATCAAATCACAACAACTACCAAACAACAAACACTGAAACATGAAACTTTCATGATCGGAAAAAAAGGAAACTCGAAGGCGGAAGAGGCTAAAAACCCGCAATGATTGCCAGAATATCATCTGGGGAAACTATTTGGATGCTGTGAGAGAACAGGCGAGGTTAACGGCGTCGTTAGCTAACAACGCCTTGACTACGATTCTGTGGACCCGTCAAGTTGACGCTCGTCAAAAGTAATTTGACGGTCGCTAGCTGACGGCGTGATCTGTTGAGGTTTGAAAAACCGGGCCCTAATTAGGTGTCTTCCCTCGAAAGAGAGAGTCTATTTCTCCTTTGTTTCACAGTGATCGTGTAATATCCTCCTTCATCCGTGTAATATCCTCCTTCATCCGCAACCACATCGGTACTTTTGATCGTGTATTCTTTCATTTCATAAAGGTAAGTCAATTTAAATTAAAAAATATATACATAATCATTGATTCATGAGTAAAAACGTCCAAGTACGGGTTGAGGTAGGTACCTACCTACCTAAGAGGTTCATTAGGTGTAGATATAACACAAGCATTAAAAGCCCCCTAATTCGACTTTTTCTGTTCATAATTGAGACTTTTTTCAATTTCATTTAAACTTTTATCCGATTCGTGAGTAAAAACGTCCAAGTATGGATTGAGGTAGGTAGGTACCCATTGAATAGGTATTAAGAAATGCGTTCATTATTAAGGAATTGAACTCCCGGGGTCACGAACATCTTGCACTTCATGGATACTATGGCATTTTCGTGTATTAGGATCCATATCTCTTTCTCAAGGTCTCTGGAGCTATTCTGTAAAATAGACGAACCCGGAGACATTGGAAGAGACTGTCTTCCCGGGGGGAGACTATCTCTCGCGGGAGATTTTCAAAATAGATAATCTCTTTCCACTGTCTATTTTAGTGAATAGGCCCCCTGCTCAGAAATATAATAAGCACCTATGCTTAAGGAGCAAATAAATACTTCAATTGAATGTATGTTTAAGAAGCAAATAAATTCTTCAGTTGAATGTATGCTTAAGAAGCAAATACATACTTCAGTTGAACGTAAGCATGAAAAAAATGTTTTGTCGTTAGAAAAGGACATTCTTTACTGAGTAAAATATAAATAGTAGGTAGGTACCTAGGTATTGTAGCTGTTGTGACTTCAACGATGACGTGATTCCTTTCCTTCTTTATGATGTATTTTAAAAATTCATTTTTCTGGTTTTTCATAGCTGAAGAAAAGGATGATGAGAAGCATATTCTCCACGGAAGTAAACCTACACTGGGATCTATCTCCTCATCAAGGAAAGCACATAAGTACCACCAATATAAGAGTTTTGTTTAAAAAATAAATTTATTTGTTGACGAAAAAATACCTGAGACGCGAAGTTTGGTCAGCGATTCTCTTGTAAAAGAAATGTTGGAGGATGAGTGAAACACTGAGGACAAACTGATTGAATCTGCACTACCTTTTGGATAAATTCTTGTAAATAAAATAAAACCTTACCCAGTGGACGTATCACTCCATACGTCTTCGTCTGGCGGCATGCCCTTTTGCACCCTATGTAACTGGAAATGAAACAATTCGATGGAGAAATCGGTAGGTACGGAACTGGATTGACTTATGGTGGACACAGTTTCAGAATATCCATGGTGAGTGAACTCGAGAGGAAGACCGATCTTCTTTTACAACATAGGTAGGCAGGTAGGTAATGCCAAACCTAAGAAGAATTTGGAAAATAATATTGAAAAGATTTATGCACGAAATTAAGGGATCATAATTTTTTACTGGTTTAGTATAGATTTTCATGTTGCATGTTAAACATTGTGTGAGAGGTAGATAGGAAGGAATTTATGTTCAAACGGATTGAAATCAACCTGAGAAAACATGGAGAAACACGTTTTCTTTGCAGATAGTTTAGCTCATTCGTTACTGTAGGTAGGTACCTACCTAGGTAAGAGAGTCAATGAATTTTGTATTACTTTTGATGGAGAAAGAGAATAACTTGGAAAATCACATTAGGTACATATGATTTTTGAAAGAGGCCAGTCTATATTATCGTTTCAATTGCAATACAGTTAAGCAGGGCCTATTCACTAAAATAGACAGTGGAAAGAGATTATCTATTTTGAAAATCTCCCGCGAGAGATAGTCTCCCCCGGGAAGACAGTCTCTTCCAATGTCTCCGGGTTCGTCTATTTTACAGAATAGCTCCAGAGACCTTGAGAAAGAGATATGGATCCTAATACACGAAAATGCCATAGTATCCATGAAGTGAGAGATGTTCCTGCCCCCGGGAGTTCAATTCCTTAATAATGAACGCATTTCTTAATGCCTATTCAATGGGTACCTACCTACCTCAATCCATACTTGGACGTTTTTACTCACGAATCGGATAAAAGTTTAAATGAAATTGAAAAAAGTCTCAATTATAAACAGAAAAAGTCGAATTAGGGGGCTTTTAATGCTTGTGTTATATCTACACCTAATGAACCTCTTAGGTAGGTAGGTACCTACCTCAACCCGTACTTGGACGTTTTTACTCATGAATCAATGATTATGTATATATTTTTAATTTAAATTGACTTACCTTTATGAAATGAAAGAATACACGATCGAAAGTACCGATGTGGTTGCGGATGAAGGAGGATATTACACGGATGAAGGAGGATATTACACGATCACTGTGAAACAAACGAGAAATAGACTCTCTTTCGAGGGAAGACACCTAATTAGGTGTCTCTCTGAAAGAGATCGAGAATGCCAAGATGGCCGCCAACTCTCTCTTTGAAAAGTTACTGAATAACCCTGTCATGGATACTATAAAAATCTATTTGGACCAAAGAGAGAGTCGGACCTGAAAGAGATGTCTCTTTGGCTTAGTGAATAGGCCCCCAGGGTTCAGATGGAGTGCGGAAACGCCTAGTGGTGAGTGGGTAGTAAAAAGGCCGTGGCGGGGGGGGGGGGGGGGTGCAGAGTCCGCCTTTTGGAGGGTCCTGTGCACATGACTGGGTGTAAATGCGTAATGCGGAGGGCGAAAGAACTACAGGCAGACGAGAAAACATGCTGGAAGGTTACACAGGCCGCAAAGTGACCCATTACACAGACGCGGACTCGCGTAATTGCAGAAGGATATCCTTGTCAAAAGCCAACCTGCTTAAAGATACCTACCTCCCTCTTTACCAACAACCAATCAGGTTGCTTTAGGCAGACTGCATTACGCGTTTCCCCGTCCCATTCCAAAGGGGTCTATTATATGTACCTATACATTCTTCCAAACTTTTAAGTAGGTACCTCAAACTTTTCCTGAATCCAATGAAATACTATGAAACCTTGTTTATTTTTATTTTTTTAAATTAATTCACTAATGCTTAATTGAAGCTCATAATCATCAGTGCTAGAAAAAGACGTAGGTAATTAAGCTTTAAAGTTTGGGCAGAGGCCCTTTTGGCATAAATAGTGAATATAGGTAGTTCAGAACTGATGCCATCAACAGTATAGGCCCATTTGATATGACCATACCTGTAGGTTTACCAGAAATACTCTTTTTATAGTATATATGTTACTGGTGAAGTGTGAAATAAGGTACTGCATACAGTGCCTAGGCAATGAATGAAATAAATCTCATTTCATACAGGCATTGTATATAATAGGTTCGTTCGCGGTGGCCATCTGACTGTCTTCAAACCGTCAGATCCATCATTTGGCGTTCGCGGTGGTCTTGCGGACTCGTCTCGGACTGTATAGCATCCATAGGATGCTGTTCGCGGTGTTTTTCTGGCGGTTCGAAGACAGTTCCAAGACCGTCAGATCAGTCCACGGATTTTCCGATGTACTCCTTTCTGACTGCTCGCCCCCCACTACCGCTCGCCCGCTTAAGCCAATCAAATCATTTCTCATCGCACTGTCGTTCGTCGTTGTTATTCGTTCTGTGTGTTCGTTCTAATAACCCTACCCACTTCTCTCACTTGCGTTTTGGTACTTCTCGCCATGAGTTCATCCAGTGATGAGGGGTCGATCACTCCTATCGAGGTGTCATCGGAAGATGATTTGGACTTACTCCATCCAGTGAAAAAAAATGAAAACTATCTGGAAGAAGTTTTTCCTGTTTACGACGAGGAAACTTTTTTTGTTCATTCTCATCCAGAAGACGTCACTGGCCGTTCTGTTAGGGACAGATCGGCATCTCTACTAGCGTCTTGAATTCACTTATTATAGTATTGTTTACATAACTACCCAAGCTTTTGTATTTCAATCACCATATTATCCTTCAACGACTGATCTTATAGTGAGCACTTGTATGTCCCTGAATCAAGTTTCCTACCATAACGATAAACGCCGCGAATTCTACTGGCACAAATAACTAGAGGGGTTAACCTTCATCCGCTCGCGTGGGCGGCAAATTGGCCGCCTTTTCGAATTTTCCCGTGTATGCTCGCTCAAAGTATCGTGATAGCCCCAAGAGCGCCATGTATTCTCTAGTTAATATCTTTCCTGCTAGACTACGTTGACTTCCGATCGTGGTGGACACGTCAGCCCAGTCAGTACTGCTCCAAAGTTGGGGACATCAGGTTCGAGCCAATTTGCCGCCTACGCGAGCGGTAACGTGGCAGTTTTCGCCTCGCACGATTTTGAAAATGTAAGTAAATATTAATTTTCCTTTCGCATGTATTTTCAACTGTACTAGTTTCACAGTATTCTAGAATATGTGTAGGGCTTCTCATCGATATTTCTTGTCGTACTCTGCTGTATTTTGAACTGAAACATGAATGTTTTGCATCTCGATTTGGAAAGTTCTAATGTTTTGATCTATGGATATTCTAGTTTTGATCTAGCCAGCTTTCCAATGTGATTCAAGTATTTTGAGTTTTAACTCATCTTCCTGAGTATAATTTTTGTATTTTTGTAAAGTTTTTTTTTTTTTACTAAAGTTCTAATGTTTTGAACTATGGATATTCTAGTTTTGTTCTAGCCAGCTTTCGTTTTATTTTATTGTCACGTTAGTTATTTGTCGAAATGAAGTACGTATTATTATGATTATATTCAAACTTTTGTTACCTCCTTTCAATAGAAAAAGTTGCGAACTGCAGAATATTATTTTAGTGCAGAAAACCTTCAAAGATTGAAAATGTGATTTTGATATATATCTACGTTCTTATTGTGATTGCCATTATCTGAATAAAGAATTTATGATAAAAATGTGCTTGTAATGTTGTGCTGGAGTTCCCTGGTCAAAACTAATTTGGAAAAAACGAAGAAAAGTAGTGAAAATTATGAAAAATCAAGGGCGGCCAATTTGCCGCCCACGCGATCGGAAGTGTGACTTCAGGAGAGGCGAGCGGGTGAAGGTTAACAAAAAAAGTTGTAATGGACATACAAAATTGCTGCCTATAGATTTATTTCGTGCGTAATAATGAGGTGGTCGGTTGAATATCCCAATTGAAAAACTTAGTGCCACTTACCTACCTAATTTTACGATTACGGTGGGTGTTCCAAGAACTGGCCTAGCAATTTATTGTTGGTTTTTGCCAATTTTGGCCCACTCGAAGACTCCTAATTTTGAAAAGTTATCTTCGATTGTTGAAATTGTATTTTTCTGGTTGAATTCACAGTTTATGCTACCTACCTTTTTTTTGTAGACGTTTCCGGTGATTTCAGCCGTTTTATCAGATTATTGACCCTTGAGGAAACCGAATGCATAGCTATATTAACAAAAAATGAGCAAATGAAGAATGTGTAGTCAGTTATCGGCAAAATTAGTTAGGTACCTACCTAACAACGAACTTCAAACTTTCGATTAGGTATTTCTTCAGTCACCAATTATTCCACAGAAGTACACTGGTATCACCGAATTTGATAAACATCCCATTAGGTCATTAGTTAGGAAGAAAACTACAGAGATTTCGATTTATTTTTATTAAAAGTACTTCGACTAAGTACAAGTTGAGATAAAGGAATGCATAACATTGGTAAGAGATGAATACTCTAAGCAAAACATGGAACTATATTACAACTAGGAACATATAGAAGATAGTCTACCCATTCATCAGAAGCATAGGAATAATCGTAATATAAGACTTGAGTAAGTAGAAGAATGAAAAAAGTAATAAATTAGCCGAAATCAACGATGACCTAGTACAGGACGAACGTTAGTATTATTGTTATAAAAAGAAGAAATAAATTAGCAGAGATCAATGATAACATATGAACTTCTCACACATGCACAAGTCACAGCCTTTCAATAAACCTTAATAGGTATGATTTGTATAACAAACGTCAAAAAGCAGAAAAAAAATCAAGATCGACGACGACACCACACAATCAGGAAGGTTAGACATTTGCAGGTTACACAGCGTTTGCAGTCAGATTTCATTCCCAAGCGTTCGCGGTGTACCCGGTCCAGTGAGTTTGAAAGTTGGTATTGGTGGCGCATGCGTGTTGGCACGATCAGAAAAGTGGCTTCAGACGGTTCCCTGACCGTCAGAAAAACACACCGCGAACGAAGCTATTACCTTATTTCACACTTTACCGGTAACATGTATAGGCCCTTTTTGACCCCATAATTTCTTATAATATTCTTTTTTTGATTTTATTACCAAATATACTCTCTTTCTTCTTTCAGTTTAAAAAATACCTCCAAATTAGTATACTATTTTTCTTATTCCAATTCCAAAAACCTCTACTTCTAAGTAATAAGCTACCAAAATAATGAGTACATTCATGTATTCATTTAAATGGTCGTAAGTAAATAGTACCTAGGAAGACCCTGATTAAAGTAGAGGTAGGGCGCTACTTCTTCCATGGGAACACCGCTATGAGGTTAGCTATAAAGGAATTTCCACTCCATTCTTGCCGGGTATTAGTTGCCTGGTGCCTGCTAGTCAGTCCACCCAGGCCTCCAGCCCATCTTCAGCCCGCGTTCTTCGTAGTCATAGGTAGTACGAGTGCTTTATGAAGTGATTCTATAATTTTTTTGAAATGTAAAATTACATTATAGGTTATGTTCGCCAGTCCAGGAAAATCGATACCTGTTCTTGTGCCTTCACAATGTAGAATTTACCGCCTACCTATTCCAAGTTGGTGGAACTAGGAAAAGGTCGGGAAATTTACATCTATTTTATCGTATCAGCTTTGGAGAGTGTAACAGTTAAGTCAATTCATGTAAAATTCTGCCTAACTCTTAAGCTATAATTATTGGGAATGTTAAAAAATAATATAATAACGAAAATAGACAACGGGAAGAAAACGTTATTCAATGATAATAAGAAATGCCCATGCACAGGTTTAACCGTTGTGGGTTCTATGGAAAATATTGTTGATATATATTATGAAAAAAATTATTAATAAGACTTTTTTCTATTTTCCTACCAATTGTAATGATAACTATGTATTTTGTATTTTCCATGAATAAAAGCAATTTTGAAACTTGAATTCCCTTTTACTGCCTCCATGGGCTCCAATGACCATGGATACTATACAGAGTGTACATTATCCATGATGTCTAATTTAAAGATATGCTTGTTTATAGTTCGAACTATTCTTCGCTGATTATTCTACTATTGTTAGTTCGATTTTTCTCCGTATTACGATTTTTTTGAGGGGTTGGTGCTTGGTACAATTAGTTGGTGCTTGGTGCAGTCCAATGTGGGCCCGCACTCCAATGGTGAAAGGTATAGCCTACTTTGTAGTTGGGCGGACTCACCGCATGGAGCAGTAATATCGCCCGTTTTCACTGTTTATTCATCAAATAAGAATAAATAATTTAAACACTTAATTTCCATAATTTATTCTGTAATTAAACACCAAATGTGCGAGATTATGCTAAAATTGAGTAAATTGCGGGTTTTATGTCGTGTTAGTAGTAGTAGTTAGGGGTTTTTTTTTAGCTTGTCATTTCTAGAGATCATTTTTGACCTTCGTTCGTTCGTTCATCGTCCTCTTTCCTTGTTGGGTTATTACATTATTGTAATTGTATGATAAGAAGTGCATTTATTTACTTACCTATATTTGTTGCGAGCTGCAATGAATGAGGAACATCATCGTGTGCTTTTGTGAGCTACACATGAGGAAGATCGTCGCAAATATAACTCATTTGCTGGTACACTCCTATCAGTGATCTGCTCGGGATATCATATTGACAGGATTCAGGTAATTAATTCATTTAGTGGAGCTCTTGAGATTCGCTACGTATCCTTTCTACTGTCGAAAAGAATGGCTCATAGTGAATAAGTTGCAGTCATGCAGTCTGATATAATGAGCGAATCTTCAAAGTCAAATTACTGAAGTCGAATTATTGAATTCGACAGGAGCTATGGTTTGCAATTCATTGTAATTTGTAACTTACAAACTTCTTGGTAAGTGCTACTAATAGATCTTGCCATAGACACGGCCATGTTGCAATATAAACTGCACAGAAATGATGCAGCTTTTACTCAGTTTTTTAACTGAGAAAAGGTGAAAAGTGCCAAGAGATTCAGCCATGTCAATTTCAATTCAATTCTTTATTCAAAAACATATTAAGTACATAATGAAGAATATAAGTTGTACAGAATCATGCGAAAACCAAGTTCATGAATGGGCCCCTAAGGTCTTGACGACCCGTCCAGGGCTGGTTGTCACTGAACTAGCTTATTAGTTTGGATCGATACTTTTAGCTGGAAACAATATATTTACAGACAATATTCAACTTGAGTGGAAAGAAAAAAAAAGTATATATGAATGGGTATGTAGCACCTATGCCATCCATATTCCAAGATAGTAATTACCTAACACATAACACAGTTACAATTACAAATCAAACCTATTCAAGAAGTCAGTGTGCAGTTCAGATTTGTGCATTTGAAGCAGGTATGCGCCTATTCTTTTTTTGAAGGAATTAGTCGACTGATCTGATTGTAAGGTAGTCGGAAGTGAGGCGTATATTGTGGGAGGCAGCCATGGAAATTGTCTTGTGAAAAAATCAGTGGTAGGGCGGGGAACTAGAATTTGACTACCCTCGCATGTTGCTCGGGTGACTCGCAAGACAATGCGGTGGGGTAGACATTTTTTAATCTTGTGGACACGAAGCAGGGAGCGATAGACAAATATCAGTCTTGGTGGAAGAATATCAAATTTTTTAAAAAGATCATTGATTCGCGTTCGGGAATGCGACCGAGTGATGATCCGAATGAGGGAGTTGCACACAATATTGAGCGAGCGGAAGGTTTGGGCATATGCTCCGCCCCAGAATTCTATACCATATATTAGGATACTGTATACATATGCGTAGTAAACCATCTTTAAATTACTTTTGGAGAACCATTTTCGTAGTATACAAAAAAAGAAAAATGATTTCCTTATTCTCATTACTAGGGTCTCTATTATGTGCATCCTCCATTTTAGGTGCTGGTCTAGTTGGAGTCCTAGATATTTAATGCTATTGACTTGCTCAAGCTTAGTACAATTACATGTTCCATAATTTAAGCATGATGCTTTGTGGATTTTTAAATTGGTGGAATCAGGTTGACCTGCGGAGGTTATAGAGAAAGCAACGTAGTTGGTCTTAGAAATGTTCATTGTTAGGCTATTAATACAGAACCATAATTTAACTTCAAATTATCAGATTTCACTCGATAAAAAGTAGTAGATACCTACCCACTAAAAGGAGAACCTGGACATCTGTACATAAATATAAGATTAGGTCTTACCTACTACATAAATGAAGTTGAAATGAAAATAATTCCTTTGATCTTTGAAGATTGTGGTTATTCTAAGTATTATGCTTTCCAGGTTGTTATCCATCCATGGTTTTGTACTTGACAACATGCTGCCTGCAAAACTGCACCACCTGCTCAATTTTTGCTGCATCGTGCCTACTTCAAAACTTCACTACCTGCGTTATCATACTGGTAATTCTTTTTGAAATGCTAGGCCAAATGAACGTAGTATAAGTCTTATATTACCTACCCACTCTGACAGGTTTTCTTGAATTTGCATAATACTGAATGCATTGTAATGGTGCGTTTTTATGGTTGTCTACAGTGTAATGGTGCGGTGGGGTATGAGTTAGTGCCGTTAGATGGTGTTGCATAAAATATTAGTGTGGGTTATTGTTTTCACTATCACAATGGTATAAATAACTGTTATGGTCAACAATTCGTTCTATATATGAGGGTGGCTATTATTCACCAGACCCCTTGACTGTCATTATTGCAGTTGTCGTGACCACTGTACTGTACTGTTCACCAGCACCATGATAGTTTGTGCATGGCTGAGTAACTTGCATAGGAATTATAAATGCTAAGTTTATTCAACATTCTGTGAATGTTGTGTGAAATTAGATGTCACCACTGGAGCGGTGGAGTCACCAAATTTGATGTCACCACTGGAGTGGTGGTACATTGTAGGTATCCATAACAACTGTATATATTATCAGAATAGTAATGAATTCATTGTCAACATATAAGATTAGGTCTTACCTACTACATAAATGAAGTTGAAATGAAAATAATTCCTTTGATCTTTGAAGATTGTGGTTATTCTAAGTATTATGCTTTCTAGGATGTTATCCATCCATGGTTTTGTACTTGACAACATGCTGCCTGCAAGACTGCACCACCTGCTCAATTTTTGCTGCATCGTGCCTACTTCAAAACTTCACTACCTGCGTTATCTGGTAGTGGTGGTACATTGTAGGTATCCATAACAACTGTAGATATTATCAGAATAGTAATGAATTCATTGTCAACATATAAGATTAGGTCTTACCTACTACATAAATGAAGTTGAAATGAAAATAATTCCTTTGATCTTTGAAGATTGTGGTTATTCTAAGTATTATGCTTTCCAGGTTGTTATCTATCCATGGTTTTGTACTTGACAACATGCTGCCTGCAAGACTGCACCACCTGCTCAATTTTTGCTGCATCGTGCCTACTTCAAAACTTCACTACCTGCGTTATCATACTGGTAATTCTTTTTGAAATGCTAGGCCAAATGAACGTAGTATAATTCCTATATTACCTACCCACTCTGACAGGTTTTCTTGAATTAGCATAATACTGAATGCATTGTAATGGTGCGTTTTTATGGTTGTCTACAGTGTAATGGTGCGGTGGGGTATGAGTTAGTGCCGTTAGATGGTGTTGCATAAAATATTAGTGTGGGTTATTGTTTTCACTATCACAATGGTATAAATAACTGTTATGGTCAACAATTCGTTCTATATATATGAGGGTGGCTATAATTCACCAGACCCCTTGACTGTCATTATTGCAGTTGTCGTGACCACTGTACTGTACTGTTCACCAGCACCATGATAGTTTGTGCATGGCTGAGTAACTTGCATAGGAATTAAAAACGCTAAGTTTATTCAACATTCAGTGAATGTTGTGTGAAATTAGATGTCACCACTGGAGTGGTGGTACATTGTAGGTATCCATAACAACTGTAGATATTATCAGAATAGTAATGAATTCATTGTCAACATATAAGATTAGGTCTTACCTACTACATAAATGAAGTTGAAATGAAAATAATTCCTTTGATCTTTGAAGATTGTGGTTATTCTAAGTATTATGCTTTCCAGGTTGTTATCCATCCATGGTTTTGTACTTGACAACATGCTGCCTGCAAGACTGCACCACCTGCTCAATTTTTGCTGCATCGTGCCTACTTCAAAACTTCACTACCTGCGTTATCATACTGGTAATTCTTTTTGAAATGCTAGGCCAAATGAACGTAGTATAAGTCTTATATTACCTACCCACTCTGACAGGTTTTCTTGAATTTGCATAATACTGAATGCAATGTAATGGTGCGTTTTTATGGTTGTCTACAGTGTAATGGTGCGGTGGGGTATGAGTTAGTGCCGTTAGATGGTGTTGCATAAAATATTAGTGTGGGTTATTGTTTTCACTATCACAATGGTATAAATAACTGTTATGGTCAAAAATTCGTTCTATATATGAGGGTGGCTATAATTCACCAGACCCCTTGACTGTCATTATTGCAGTTGTCGTGACCACTGTACTGTACTGTTCACCAGCACCATGATAGTTAGTGCATGGCTGAGTAACTTGCATTGAATTAAAAACGCTAAGTTTATTCAACATTCTGTGAATGTTGTGTGAAATTAGATGTCACCACTGGAGCGGTGGAGTCACCAAATTTGATGTCACCACTGGAGTGGTGGAGTCACCAAATTTGATGTCACCACTGGAGTGGTGGTACATTGTAGGTATCCATAACAACTGTAGATATTATCAGAATAGTAATGAATTCATTGTCAACATATAAGATTAGGTCTTACCTACTACATAAATGAAGTTGAAATGAAAATAATTCCTTTGATCTTTGAAGGTTGTGGTTATTCTAAGTATTATGCTTTCCAGGTTGTTATCCATCCATGGTTTTGTACTTGACAACATGCTGCTTGCAAGACTGCACCACCTGCTCAATTTTTGCTGCATCGTGCCTACTTCAAAACTTCACTACCTGCGTTATCATACTGGTAATTCTTTTTGAAATGCTAGGCCAAATGAACGTAGTATAAGTCCTATATTACCTACCCACTCTGACAGGTTTTCTTGAATTTGCATAATACTGAATGCATTGTAATGGTGCGTTTTTATGGTTGTCTACAGTGTAATGGTGCGGTGGGGTATGAGTTAGTGCCGTTATATGGTGTTGCATAAAATATTAGTGTGGGTTATTGTTTTCACTATCACAATGGTATAAATAACTGTTATGGTCAACAATTCGTTCTATATAATGAGGGTGGCTATAATTCACCAGACCCCTTGACTGTCATTATTGCAGTTGTCGTGACCACTGTACTGTACTGTCCACCAGCACCATTATAGTTTGTGCATGGCTGAGTAACTTTCATTGAATTAAAAACGCTAAGTTTATTCAACATTCTGTGAATGTTGTGTGAAATTAGATGTCACCACTGGAGCGGTGGAGTCACCAAATTTGATGCCACCACTGGAGCGGTAGAGTCACCAAATTTGATGTCACCACTGGAGTGGTGGTACATTGTAGGTATCCATAACAACTGTAGATATTATCATAATAGTAATGAATTCATGGTCAACGGATCTTATAACAATAGTACCTATATAACGCTTATCCATGATAAACAACAACCTCGTTACTTATGTATGAGGGTTGCTATAATTCAAGTCATCACCACAATCAAATACCTTTTTTTAGTGACCTGGTCGTTTGAAGGTAGTAACAATATCAGCTAAAAACTGTACATCTAGAATATTGAGTTTCTATTAGTTTTCAAAACTCCACATTACATTTTGTACAGCCTAGCTTTGCTGGTATTGAAGTAATTGATTGTTGCATTAAATTCATTTTGAATTCAGCTTCGTCTCAAGAGTTGATGAGATGTTCAGTCATATTTCTAACTATGTTCCGCTTGGTTGCTGCTGGGTACCTAAAATGTGGTTTGGGATGTGCAGCGAAGTTTTATGATGATGAAGGTAATTAGGAGGGGTTTGATTGTTGGTAATGTGTGTGTGGTTGGTAGTTTCAGATGGCTTAGCTGTTGGTTGGGCCCCGGCAGTGAGGAAAAAACAACAGTAGAAGAAATTGAATACTCTTCAGCAGCTCATCGGTTATGACATGAAATAACAAATTGACCTACCTTGTTTCAGTTTCTGTCCTTATAAATTTACTTATTACTGTGTACTTTCGAGAATAAAAAAATTGATAGTCATGTTTAAAATATTATAATGTACAGTTATTACTGCAGGCCACTTTCCCACAACTTGTAATATGTGCAAACGTTGGCATTGTACCTACCTAGGTATTCAACGAAAGTTATTTTTTCAGTACTTATGGTTTGAACAAGAGGTAATGTTCGCACGAGAGAGGAATAGGGATGTTTTTGTTTATTATTCTGTGAATAATACACCTATGTAATCACTCAGCAAAAAAATTTTATAACACCCCCTCAAACTTTTTTCTTTTCCGTTTCAAGGTGCGTAGATTCCAAAAATGCAATGTCCGTACGCCGTCCGCCGTATCACGTGTACAGACTTCATTTTCGGTCTAAAAAAGTCGTTCTTTCGCACACATGCTCCATTTGGGCCCTAGTTGTGTCCCGAAACTTTTCAGCCCGATCGGAATATACCCAGGGGTGTTATGAGTGAAAATGTGTGTAAAAATAGGTACTTTTGCGTTTTAGTAACATGTTGGTAACATGAGCTTTTGAAGTATCGGTTTCCATGTTTTTGGGGTCGAGAAGACCGAATATGAAGTCGATTTTGACCAAGGAGTGGAAAATTGAGGTTGTACCAGATGTTCAGCTCCCAAAATCGATTTTTTATGAGTCAAAAACCTGCGAAATCGTCTGAAATCTCCATCAATTTGTAGAATAACATTAGGAAAAGTGTCAACACGTGGATCAAGACAATTAAATGGCACTACCAATGATCAACGATAGTAAAAAAAAATTAAATAAGAAAAAGGAGCGTACCACCATTGGTGGAAACCATCAGAAATAGCTATTTCAATTATTTCACATGAAAGCAACAATAAATGAACAGCCAGCATTTCTGTAGGCCAAATATGTCCAATAGAATAATAAACCCATGTGACAAGGACTGCAGCGTTTTTTCATAATTATGTATTACCGAATTCTCAATGAATCCCAAACCTACTATCCTTTGAAGTCGAGGAGGGAGTACACAGAAGCAGCAAAACAGTTATGAATGATCTGGCTTGAGAATAATTTTAATCCTCTTGTATATTATTTTATGTTGTTCGATCTCAAGGATTAATTGTTTGAGTGGTGAACCGCGTAATGGTTACACTGGAAAAGTACCACTATGGTCTAACTTCCTGTGAAAATACAATTTTCGCCAACCATAATTTTTTTTCGTTTTTTCCATAGAATGTTGATGTAATTTATTTTTCTATTATGTCTGGCGGGTGTTCTTTAGTGCTGCCCCCCATTTTCAAAGCTACTAACTTTTTCCACGGGTCTTTTGCACTGAAGTGTCTGATAAACGGCGAAGGGGAGACGCGATATGTAGGACACGTTTCATGTTTTTACAAGCGCAACAAAAACAACCGATCGGCTGATTAGTACCATATAGATTAGTTGGACATATAGATCAAGTGGACGGGGTTGCGGAATAAAAACTGATGAATTTATCACAATCCCACCTGCCAAGAGCGTGGGGGGCAGGACTAAAGTTTTACACCAGTCAAAAACTTTAGTGCTGCCCACGCACTTTTTTCGAATGCTTTTAAAACAGTGAAATTCGAATTTTCTTTGTTTCGGATTTAAATAGACGGAAAGAGGAGATTTTGACGATTCAAAAGCACTACACATTTGTTCAAAACGGTTGAGATTAGGGTTTCAAATCTGGCTTTGAAAATGGGGGGCAGCACTAAAGAACACCCTGTCTGGCCTGGAAAAAAACGTGAAAACAATAGTAATGTTTTCACGTTATTTCTGCAGACCGGAAATGGAAAAATAAATCGCGTCAAGATCCTATGGAAAAAACGAAGATTTGAATATCCCGCTCAGAGGCTCAGCATCCGATTTGAATTCACCGCGCAGCGCCAGAGCCCCATTTTATTTGGGTGGATTCACCGCTTGGGTGCGCCGTTTCGGACTTCAGTTTTTAACGTTGAGCGAGGCTTCTATACGGTAGTATCAGTATTCTATGGTGCCGTCCCACGGTCTCAGTGACCTGACAACACTGATAGATTCGGCTTACGAACAGCTGACAGGTGACTCTAGTTTGAAGTTTGAACGATACGTTGGATCTACATGAGCGTCTGAGCGTCCATCATTTGTCATTTACCCGTCGACCGTTATCTGGCATACCGCACAGCAAATTCGTCTGAGAAGTCTGGTCTCATTTCTGCCTACCCTTACATTGGTAAGTACGACCGCATTTCATTCCTGTTAATCGTACTTCATTTTCATTCGTCTAGTTGTTCAGACTATTTGATTTTTGTGTAATTGAAGTAAATCTAATCATTCTAATCACGCAGTCCCACTTGTCCCTTTTGTTAATCGTGTACGTAGCTTTGAGTTCTTTTTCCCTGCCTTCGCTTCGAATATCATAAATCGAATTACTTAGTTTGTACCGATATTTTCTCCACCTTGAGATTTTAGTCAGGTTCTGGGTGCTCCGGTACAATATCGCAGTCAGTGCTTGTATCACTCTCCGATAATCACCGGAAATACGATACCTAGCCTCGTCGTTTTTCTCGTTATCTGTCAAATGTACTATTACGTTCCTTATTAAGTCTTTGAAATTAGCATAATTTATAGGTAACTTGACTTTGTCGGCGATTATATCGCTATCTGTACCGTGGTATTCGAATAGGGTACACTAGCCCGAACGGTTCAGTTCGCTTGATTACCCTTGGTCGACGCTTCGTTTCACGTCAAAAACTAACTACCAGTGCTTGATCCAGGTAGAATCTCGAAAGATTATTATTATTATTATTATTTACAACTCATGTACCTATTTTCAATAAGTACCTAAAAATTATGTTTGTTGAAAGTTAGGTAGGTTTGCGGTCATTTTGATTTACCCGTTTTATGCACGCCGCCCGGCATAACCGCGTGATCCAGGTGAAATCTCGAAAGATTATTATTATTATTTATAACTCATGTACCTATTTTCAATCAGTACCTAAAAATTATGTTTGTTGAAAGTTAGGTAGGTTTGCGGTCATTTTGATTTGTCCGTTTTGTGCACGCCGCCCGGCATAACCGCGTGGCTCGAAATTGTACCCGAAACGGGTCCAACTGCCCTGATTCTGAGTTTTGGCGCGTTCATGATGTTCCCACTGTTCGGCTTAAGCTGAGGATAGTCTTCGTTATAGTTGCTAGAGCTGTTTGGAAGCAGTATATGTGAATAGGTGCGGTACATGTGAGTTCCCTTGTTTATAATTTATAAGTATTACTTCTAGTTCACCCCTAAATGGTTGCCGTAACGATCAGTTACATATTTTGGTTTGATTTTCTCCACGCCGTACATATGATGTTTTCTCCCTAAAGGGACTTATCTTGCATGTTCAGTGTTAGTTTAATGCACTCAAACTTGTTATTAAATTTTCCTTGTTCTTTTCCTGTTGGAAGCTAACTGCGGCTACCAAATATCTGACTTAATTCTTCACTCGACTTCCACCTAATACTTGTTTCTGTCAGTTCGTGGACATCGAGCACCGCTTATAATTCAAAACTGCTTCGGCACGTGGAGATGTTTTGTACTTGTAAATTGACGTCTGTGAAAGAATTTACCTATTTAAGACGAGTGAGTAGCATCCGGTGTCCTGTAAGGTGAAAGAAGATCAATAGCCTAATCGAATTATAGACAGACTTCATTGGTTTCATACGCCAAGTAAAATAGTTGTTTGCATCATGCGAGATCGTGACCCCCCCCTTATAGGTCTCTCCCTTCAGAACACTAATTCCATCGCTGGCCTTCCTATCAGCTTTTATCTCCAAGAAGCCTAATTCAACAAACCATTGTTTACAGTTGCGACCCAATTGTTTCGGCTATTCTGAAAGTGATGGATATTAGCTGTATTCTCTGAATTGTATGTTTCTGTGTTGTGAGAGGTCCCACCGACTGACAGGTAGGAACTAGTAGATCCGTTTCTGTGTAACATGTGTGTAAATCACTGTTAACAACAAAAACGCTGCAAAGTCCTTGCCACATGGGTTTATTATTCTATTGGACATAGCTTCAGAAATGTTGGCTGTTCATTTATTGTTTCCTTCATGTGCAACAATTGAAATAGCTATTTCTGATGGTTTCCACCAATTTTGGCCCCCAAAACTTAAATTAGGTAGGTACGCTCCCTTTTTGGTTTATTATTTTCAATAACGAACCATTGGAATCGAGCATGAAAAAAAAAAATTCTAACCCCCCCTCAAAATTTGATGGTTTACGTTTCAAGGTATGTAGAATCCAAAACTGCAATAAAAATAATTCTGTCTGTCCGCCGTACGCCGTACGGGCCACTTTGCTTAGTTACCATGAATAAAAATTGATGAAATTCGGGTTATGGGTTCCGTTCGGGGTCTAGTTGGTCCTCGAAGCTCGACGTTACTGTGAGTCATCTCTAAGGGGTTCAAAATAGGGTTTGAAATTTCCAGAACGCCTATATCTTTGTTTTACGTGAATTTTTTCACGCTTTTAAATAGTGCTTGAACTTGCGAGTTGTTTAAGACCACCCGGAGCATCGTACGTCCAGCCGTTCGTTCACAGTAAGGTCCCGAAGTTTGCACCGACAGGCATTTTCGACAGCAGGGTGAATGAAATTGTATACTCTCGTCACCAGGGACGCGCTGGATTCAGTCAATCAATCAATTTATTCAATCAATCAATCAAAATTTTCAATTGCAATTGGCCACTGCTCACCAATCTACCTAACATCCCCATCTGAATTCCCGACACACTAATCCTTTAAACATACACTCCACATTGCACATGTACACTCCAATTGCACTTTAATTCACTTAGGGTTGTAATTGTAATCCTCTAAGATTGTACTTAGGATTGTAATTGTAAGTGCACTTAAGAATTCACTTAGAATTGTAAAAATTGGTATACCATAAATCTGAATTGGACTTTCATTTGGAATTCATTTCGAATTGTCTAATTGGCATGGTGCGCATTGGCATGGTCCGAAATGGTTCAATCAATCGTTTTCTTTTGTTTTTTCAATAAATTCATTATGACTGGCCTAGGCCATTCCAATCACAAGGCGCTGTCTGCGATTCACATTGTATTGAGTAGTGCATATTATATTATATAGACGGGTTATCTATACAGAGAGCTGTGATCTGTAACAGAAGGGTATTCTGTACAAAATAATAAACCGTTGTGCAGGGATTTGCAGCGGTTTTTTTTTTTCAAATTATCGTTGATCATTGGTAGTGCCATTTAATCGTATTGCTCCACGTGTTGAAACTTTTGCTAGTGTTATTCTGAATTGATGGTGATTTCAGACGATTTCGCAGGTTTTTGACTCATAAAAAATCAATTTTGGGGGCTGAACATCTGGTACAACCTCAATTTTCCACTCTTTGGTCAAAATCGACTTCATATTCGGTCTTCTCGTCCAAAAAAAAAAACGCTGCAAAGTCCTTGTCACATGGGTTTATTATTCCATTGGACATACCTACAGAGATGTTGGCTGTTTATTTATTGTTTCTTTCATATAAAATAATTGAAATAGCTATCTCTGGTGGTTTCCACCAATTTTGGCCCCCAAAACTCGAATAAACTACGCTCCTTTTTTTAAAAATAAATTATCTCTGATCATTGGTAGTGCCATTTAATCGTCTTGATCCACCTGTTGACACTTTTTCCAGTGTTATTATACAAATTGATGGTGATTTCAAACGATTTCCCAGGTTTTTGACTCATAAAAAATCAATTTCGGGAGCTGAACATCTGGTAGAACCTCAATTTTCTATTCTTTGGTCAAAATCGACTTCATATTCGGTCTTCTCGTCCCCAAAAACATGAAAAACGATACCTTAAAAGCTCATGTTACCAACATGTTGCTAAAACGCAAAAAGTACCTATTTTTATACACATTTTCACTCATAACACCCCTGGGTATATTCCGATCGGGCTGAAAAGTTTCGGGACACAACTAGGGCCCAAATGGAGCATGTGTGCGAAAGAACGAATTTTTTAGACCGAAAATGAAGCCTGTACACGTGATACGGCGTACGGCGGACGGACATTGCATTTTTGGAATCTACGTACCTTGAAACGGAAAAGAAAAAATTTTGAGGGGGTGTTATAAAAATTTTTTGCTGAGCGATTACATAGGTGTATTATTCACAGAATAATAAACCAAAATGGAAACCGATACCTCAAAAGCTCATGTTACCAACATGTTGCTAAAACGCAAAAGTACCTATTTTTACACACATTTTCACTCATAACACCCCTGGGTGTATTCCGATCGGGCTGAAAAGTTTCGGGACACAACTAGGGCCCAAATGGAGCATGTGTGCGAAAGAACGAATTTTTTAGACCGAAAATGAAGCCTGTAGACGTGATACGGCGGACGGACATTGCATTTTTGGAATCTACGCACCTTGAAACGTAAAAGAAAAAATTTTGAGGGGGTGTTATAAAAATTTTTTGCTGAGCGATTACATAGGTGTATTATTCACAGAATAATAAACCAAAACGCTGCTAATTCCTTGTCATATGGGTTTATTATTCTACTGGACATACCTACAGAAATGTTGGCTGTTCATTTATTGTTTCTTTCATGTGAAATAATTGAAATAGCTATTTCTGATGGTTTCCACCATTTTTGGCCTCTAAAACACGAATTAGGTACGCTCCTGTTTTTTGGTTTATTATTCCGTGAATAATACACCTATGTATTCGCTCAGCAAAAATGTTTTATAACACCCCCTCAAAATTTTTTCTTTTCCATATCAAGGTGCGCAGATTCCAAAAATGCAATGTCCGTACGCCGTATCACGTGTACCGGCTTCATTTTCGGTCTAAAAAATTCGTTCTTTCGCACACATGCTCCATTTGGGACCTAGTTGTGTCCCGAAACTTTGCAGCCCGATCGGAATATACCCAAGGGTGTTATGAGTGAAAATGTGTGTAAAAATAGGTACTTTTGGCGTTTTAGCAACATGCCTGGGTCAAAAACCTGGGAAATCGTCTGAAATCACCATCAATTTGTAGAATAACAGTGGAAAAAGTGTCAACAGGTGGATCAAGATGATTAAATGGCACTATCAATGATCAGAGATGATTTATTTAAAATAAAAATAAAAAGAAGAGCGTAATTCATCCGTGTTTTGGGGGCCAAAATTGGTGGAAACCACCAGAGATAGCTATTTCAATTATTTTATATGAAAGAAACAATGAATAAACAGCCAACATCTCTGTAGGCATGTCCAATGGAAGAATAAACCCATGTGACAAGGACTTGGCAGCGTTTTTGGAATCTACGCACCTTGAAATGGAAAAGAAAAAATTTTGAGGGGGTGTTATAAAGATTGTTTGCTGAGTGAATACATAGGTGTATTATTCACAGAATAATAAACCAAATGAAGGAACAAATTCCAGCTTTCATTGGCTTTGTTTCTTTTCTTCTAACCTCTGAAATGTCATAGGCTTGGTTCATGGAGACAGCCATGGACAATACTTTTCTCAGGCCTAACTTTTCAATTTGTTTTTTTTTTCTCTTTCCCCAGGATTCTATGATGAGGTTGAGAGACCGAGGTGCCATCCTCGCCACGTGTCTGGTCGTCCTGACCACGAACTTTTGTGATGGGGTTGGTTCATTTATCTGTTTGTTTCACTTTTCATGATAAATGTCAGTGAGGTACGCGCGCGTATTTATTTTATTTAAAAAAAAAAAGAAAATAGATCCTTTGACACCAACCGCACTGTCTTGCGATAAGCAGTTCTTTTTCTATTATCTTTCAAAGTTTTCGCCAGTTCTGACGTCATTGCACCCCTTGCGAGCCGGTGGACCCCCCCCCCCCCCGCCCCCTGTGCCTATAACTTTGACGTCAGAACTTGGGGGAAACTTTGAAAAATAGAAAAAGAACTACTTATCGTTGGACAGTGCGGTTGGTGTTGAGCTCTCAGGATGGAATATAGTTTCATTTAAAAATAATATAAACCGCTTTTGTGATCCATGCGCACCGCATACCCCATTGAGCTGTACCCGATTTAGGGTCTGTGTCACATTTCTAACAACAAAAAAGAACTCGTAAGTTTAGTGGCTCATGGATTAACGTTGCCCATTTGGCTATGTACGTATGTATCGAACTTCTTGATTCTTATAAGATTTGACCTGATAGCCACGTACGACTACTGCTGTATGGGTTAACATTTTTCCTCTTATTGTTTTTTAGATTTCTCCCGAGAACGAATACCCTGTGCCCAGGGATTCTATATTGCCTGGGTTCACCCCTCACTTCGGTGAGTTGTTCAATGAACCTCAAGAATTTACGGGGAAGTGGATTGTCTCGGAGGCTAAGAAAGACGGTGTGGATACTGACCTTGCCCGTTACGATGGTATGATGTTTCCCCTTCTAATTACATTCCTACCCAACAAAGATATTCCCGACATGGAGTAATGATTTTGATCAATGTGATCATCTTACTCTCTGTGATTGGTCTCAGGGGTATTTTTGCAAAATGAGCTAAAATTTGGAGAATGGTGTCGTGTGGTTTCATAAAATTCTAACAGTGATGTTAATATGCACACCTAGGGGTTTTCCTTCCATATGGTCTGCTGATGGTCTCATACAATTTTATTCTAAATCTGAGGGGGGAGGGGGGAGTAGTTGGAATTTCACATTTTGTACCTCAATGGGTTCACCTTAGTTGGTACGCTAGAAAACCCTTGTGCATTTCCAGCTCTAATTTCCTTCAGATTAAGCAAGAAATGGGTGGAAAGGTGGGCATATTATCTCACTAGGTTGTTGCTAGCCCGCAGGAGGTGGGGGTTGGTGACCTCGTCAATTACCAGTTTCAACACCCATTTCTGGTCTTCAACTGATCCTCACTGTGCTCTTCCGTTAGGGAAAAATTGGTATATAACCATGTGCACACCCTATTCCACTTGTGTACATTTGGGAACAATTTGCCTTCAATAATTTATTACATCTGTATGGAAGATGAGGGCATTCCTGCCATTTTGTATTTTTTTAAAACTGAAAGTACCTTGCTTCGGGCTGACGAAAATCTATTCTGGAAAATTTTAATATAAAATAAGTTGAAATCGGGAGTCTGGGCGTGTGAAATAGACTTACTGAGCTACATGGCTTAGATGGATGCTGTTGAAACGAAGCAGTAGTTTCAATGCTAAAATTAGGAGAAGATGGTTTAAGAGACATGATGTAGAATGGGAATGTGCAAAAAACAGACGAAAGGAACGGAGATGACTATGTAGATGAATAATGAAGTTACACAAGTAGGAATGACAAGCAGGGACTGCAGGCTTGGAGAAGTAATGGATCAGTATGGATGGATCTTATAGTATCCAGGTGTAAGTGATCATTCACATTTTCGCGTGCTTCTCGGATTTCTTATTTCGTCCTCCTAATAAGAAATCAATACCTTATCGCACATTTTATATACTCTTTATTCTCCCTTGAATTTTCATGCCTACTGGAATACTCCATTGTTGTATGTAGCTGATTTGTGTAGCATTGGTTTGAGTAAGCTACAGACGCCTGTATGGTACTGATTTCATAGTTTCTACCATTGCTTTTGTTAGCTGATGTGTGCACAGGTTTTCTGTAGAAAATAACTGACAACTTATTTTTCGGTGCTACTTTTCTGTATATCCTACTTGGAGTGTCGTTTATAACTGACCTACAGTGGTCTCATAAAAATGCGAACTGAATTCGGGGCTTAGCTGAGTTATCCTAAGAGTTGTCCTCCTCTTGAGTTTTAATTATAGGGCGTTTTATGGTGTGATATCTTGTACTTAGTTTTGTGATATACCCATGACTTTTTTCAGATAATTGTGAACTCTTATATGCCATGACATCATATCTTTTTGTTCCTGTATAGATTGACAAGTGTTTTCAATTTCTCTGTATATTTTTCAGGTGATTGGGAATTGGATTACCCAAGGAAAATGCCTATTGATGGAGACCTGGGACTAACTTTTAAACAAAAGGCAAAACACCGGGCCATTTCCTCTAAATTGAACAGGCCATTCGTGTTTTCTGAGAAGCCATTCTACTTGCAGTACGAAGTTTTGTTTCAGGACACTCAAGAATGTGGTGGCGCTTATTTGAAGCTCTTGTCCGAGGGGAAACAAGGTCTTGACTTGAAAAACTTCCACGACAAAACTCCATTTACTATTATGTTTGGTCCTGATAAATGTGGAAACAACCATAAGGTAAGCTCATTCAGTGTAACAGTACAATTTGTGTGCGTTTGTTGGTTATGTTTGGTAACCCACTGTACTGATGAGCAATTTTTGCTGTACACATGCTGTTTTTATAGTTATACCATTTACTGATGGTATAATTATACAATTACTCATTACTCGGTTACTCATTTAGTAATGAGTAATCGAAATGACATTCATTCATTTGATCCACAAAGGTCTTCATTCTGGGGTTGAAAAAAACTACAGAAACAAAATTACTCCTCCGTGATACGAGTACATCGAGTGTGGGATGAAACATTGATGTTACATAGGTAACGTCACTCATACCCCTTGATCCTCAACATCAGTTTACCTGATCCTCCTCTAATTTGTGAGAATAGTTCACAACCAACATACTGGATCTGTGTCCAATTGTGATCATAGCACTGATTAAGCTCCATTATTTTGATTCGAATTTCTGTTATGGAATGGAGCTTCACAACTGCCATCGTAACCAAAAATCCTTCTTGTTTGCAGTTCCATGTATATTTTGTTTCAGCTGCATTTCATCTTTAGACACAAGAATCCCATTAACGGATCCTACGAAGAAAAACATAGTAAAGGGCCTTCCAAAAGAATTGATGATTTGTTTACTGATGGTGTTTCTCACTTATACACCCTCATCGTCCTTCCTGACAATACCTACCAAATTCTTGTTGATCATGAGGTAAGTGAAACGTTTCAATCTTTCCAAGGTTATTGTCTGTTGTTGATATGTAGCTTTCTACTGTTCTCGGCTTTTTCTTGTTGATCATTATTGATAAGTGATTTTCATTTGTATATTTACCAATTATATAAAATGGGCTACATAAGGAAGTTTGCTTGCCCCACCTGTCAACAGGGCATTACAAACAATGTATCCAAACTACCCATTTCAAAATTCAAAGGCAGCCAGCATCCCCCAACAAGTGGCAGTCTGTGATTCCATAGTCAAATGCAGTTTAGGAAACCCTTTGCTGTATTGCTAAATAATTTTGACTACGATTTTCAGGTAGTTATCAAAGGATCGCTCTTGGAAGACTTTCTTCCTCCAGTCAACCCGCCTGCCGAAATAGACGACCCTGAGGACAAGAAGCCCGAAGACTGGGATGAAAGGGAAAAGATAGCAGATGAGACTGCTACCAAACCAGAGGACTGGGATGAATCTGCCCCCCGACAAATCCCTGACCCCAAAGCTGTAAAGCCTGATACTTGGTTGGAGAGTGAGCCGGTTGACATTATGGACCCATCAGCTGAAAAACCCGATGACTGGTGAGTAAATGAAATCCTAATTATTTATTTATTAAAAAATTTGTTCTTCATAAAGCCTGTACTGGTTGTTCTCTATTATGTGTTACATTATCGTTCACATTTCTTCCTGTTGATTGTGTATTTCTGCAAGGATGTCCAACAAGCTGCTTATTGTCACAGATTCTAGCCCATAGTATGGCTAAAATTTTGTATTGTAGCTACAGGGACAAAGCTGGTAAGTGTGTAGCCAGTGAGATCGTTACTGTTTATTGGGTTTCTTCACCATTAAATTTGTTGGCGTTATCCCTTTGGCAAAGCTCTTGGTAGTGATTGCTCAATTTTTCATGAGGAGACCAGTTTATTGCATTCCAAGCGGTCTAGGTGTGAAGAATTGTGCAAACCGTGTTTCTCCAACGCCTGGATGTGATAAGGCATGACCTGGTGGAATACCAGGAGTTACCTTTCTTGAGAGGAGGAGTATGTGACATTACTTTGATTAGAGACGTCGTCTTCTTCCCAACAGTTCCATTGTAAGGGTCTAGTTGTGAAATTCAATTTTGAGTGGGTTTGTTACTATATTTCCTGAAGTATTGCGTTTGCACGTATCTGAATAACCATTGTCAATTGGCTAACAATCGATATCTCGGCTGGTTTTTAATGCTAATTTCATATGAATGGCTTCGCCAAGGCCCAATTGATTGCCACAAGATTGATTAAGCCAATCTTAACGAAATACAAGATAGGGAGGATTAGTGGCATAACTTGATCGGATCCTTTTAAACCATGTGATTTTTGTTGGTTTTCTTTAAGATAATTTGGTAAAGAGTAATAAGGGATCCCCCATTGATTGCCCCTGAGATATTCGCCCAACTTATTGGATACCATGTGTTTACACTTACAAGAAGAACATTTTAAATTCTTAGGAAATTCGGCAATTACGAATGGGGGGGGGGGTCAAAGGGAACGTGATAGTCTACTGCATCTTTGATGCCAAACCATTTTTGTTATGTACCATCACGTTGATGATAGTGAGTGAACCAACATCTTTATTACTATGTGATAGGGATGACGCTATGGACGGTGAATGGGAGGGCCCCGTGGTTCCAAACCCTGCCTGTGAAGGTGCAGTCGGCTGTGGCCCATGGTCTCCACCTCTGATAGACAATCCAGCTTACAAAGGAAAGTGGTCTGCCCCTTTGATTGACAATCCGAAGTACAAAGGCAAATGGCACCCGAAGAGGATCCCCAACCCACATTATTTTGAAGATAAGAACCCCTTCGCAATGACGCCTGTTGTAAGTAGTCATTAGTTTCTATGCATCTCTGTTGCCGTAGTGTCCCATAATTCATATGTAGAATTCATTGAAAATGAATTGTCAGTTGATTATTCGATTTCATTCATATTATTTGTTGAAAACGTCTCTCAGTCTGGTATTATTACTGGAATATTGTAGTTTTCCAAAAGTCTGAGTCAAGTAATGTTGGAAGGCATGGTCAGCTAGGTATCAATAGTAAACAGCAAATGATTATAGTCGAGGAAAAGGACATTTTCCATTAGAGTTAACTGCGCCCCTCACTTATTATACCCTTCTGGTATGCCTTCAGGGGACCCACTCTCCACCCTTCAGCAGACTCCCTCTCCACACCCCTATCCGTTGTCCAGGACCCCTTCTCTCCATCTTTCAATCGGTCCAGTTCTGCCTGTTCTGGGGTTCCTAATTCCTGACCAGGTAGTTAGTTACATTACATTGGATATCATGCTAGCGGGAAAGTATACACAGCAATTCAGATTCTTGATAGGTTGGGTCAATTTAGGACTGTAGGTACAGAAAGTAGACAGAAAAACTACAATCAGCAATGTATTCTGTAACTGTTGTTTATATACCAACACGATCAATTAGTAGTACCACCTAATACAAAGGTCTTAAGAAGGTGACGGTGTACTTTAATTCAAGTGGACGGCATACTGTGGACAGACAATTTTAATTAGTTTTTCAAATTCTGAGAACCTTGAAACGTAAACCAACAAATTTTGAGGGTTATTAATTTTTTTTAATCAGTGATTACAGTAGTCTGACAGTTGGACAGTAAGCCAAAAATAGAGATGGAAAAATAATTGAAACAACTAAATTGGTCAAAATTATGTACAATATTATAGATACTACCACAATATAGCCTGGAATAAACATATTCTCATAAAACCTTTTCTGCCGGTCCACCTGAATTAGAGTTTGTGGTTATTGGAATGTGGTGGGAAGATGGAGGGGACAATCAGCAATCACTTTTTAATGGACAGTATTCTTTTCCTCGACTATAGTCCTCCGCAGAGAGGAGGAGGGGTCATAAAGTATGTGCAACCTTCACTTCACATTCTAATCTTTTATTCTCAAAACACTCCCGTTGTAATGGGATTGATCCCCCCTCTTAACTTCTTGGCTCTGTGGATCTAAGAGGTGTTGAGAATCCAGAGATGATAATAGGGTATACCTTTAGGCACTCATTATCTCCGGGGGGGGGGGGGGGGGGGGGCTTGAAGGTAACTATCAATCTAGTCCCAAATGTATAAGCGTTTCAAACCCATCCACTTGGCTACCCATTTCAATTTTGATTGGATATCCAACTGTGGGTCCTGCCTTGAAACCTCACTGTCTTGTATTAGGATAGAAAATGTAGTGGGACCTTCCCTCCTTCTCGATAGTGTTGATCTAGTGATGCTCTGAGCCCATTGGTAGGACCTGTTATATTTTGTATTATGGCAAACATAATAAATTTTCTCACACCCTCAAGGTAAGCGCACACTAGTGCCGGGGCGGGACGGGTCGCACCGCGGCGGAAAAATGCGCCTGGTTCGGTTTTGAGTTTTTCTTATGGAGACGCGCACACCACAGCCGGGGCGGTGTGTGGCGGGGCGGAGCGCATGGAAACATCGCTCGCTAGGCGGATTTTTCCGTCAGCCCGCCGCGGATTGTTCATGAGCGAAGTTTCTAAGAACTTATTTGTTTTTCTCTCTAGTGTTTTATTGGTCAAAACGCTGCGAATTATTACACAAGGGATTATTATTTGCAGTCTAGATGCCCCTTCTGTGAAGATCACTGTTTTGTGTCATCAGTACCTAATAACAATAATAATAACAACAATAATCATTTGCCATCTTCAAGTTGGTACAAAATCATTTGTTGAAAATGAAATGCGTTTCTATACAAAAATGAGAACATTTAAAGTTCTTGAGCCCCACAGGGTACATAAGTACAAGAGACCCTAACCTCCCCCCCCCCCCACCCGGAAAGCCCGAAATCAAGTAAGTACTGGAGCCGGCCAGGCAATTTTAATAGATTCATAAATCAAGAAGTCTACCTATCATTGTTATTATTTGTTGTTATGCATGAATGTTATTTTGTTCAAGTTACAAAAGTATAACTGCCCCTCAACAAAATCCAAAATAACAATTTTTTATTAAAATTAAATAATATCACGGTACAGCCTACTATATTTCACGTGATTATAATGAGCTGTTACTTGCACACTTCATTCATTTTGGTTCATGGTAACTAAGAAAAAAACGGCAGACGGACAACGTTTTTTAATTCTATTATTTCGGGTTCAACGTGGTAGGTACCTTAAAACGGAAATCATCAAATTTTGAGAGGAGGTTAATTTTTTTTTTTTTTCCTTTTCATGCACGATTTCAAAGGTTTGTTATTGAAAATAGTGAACCAAAAATAAAACATCTTCATGGGAAGAATACATGACGAACGATACAACGAACAATGAAACAACCAAATGACCGCTTTTTCTGAAGCCGCCTATGTGCTTAGCGACATTTATCTGATGCGATGCGACCCGACCCGCTGCGGCACTAGTGTGCGCTTACCTTCAGAGGGCAATATAATTCACATGTAGCTTACCTTCTCAGGGCTCTGAGGTGGGGAAGAATTCCTCTGAGTGTAACCCCCCCCCCCCCCCCCCCATATCCCCCATCTTCCCATCTACACATTTGCAGTTGAATAATTTTCATATAATCACAAGCTGTTTTAAATATTTTATCCCAAAACATTTCAGGTTTCACTTGGCTTAGAATTGTGGTCAATGACTTCCAACGTTATGTTTGACAACATCGTTGTTACTGATAATGAAGACTTCCTGAAAAAGTGGACTGAAGCCACTTTTGATAGGAAGAACGAGATCAACAACAAAAATGCTGTAAGTAATTTTTTTTAAATAAACGTAATGTAGTTCTGTATACTGTAGAAAGAAGAGCACAGAACAGCAAGTCCATTCAACAATTTATTGCAAGGATCCCAACTTGAACCAGGGGAGTTGGTTGGAAACCATTGTCCAATCATATTACGAAAATGAAAGTATGTGTGAAATGTATAAGTGAATATGAAGCTGTCTACATCAAAAGCAGTCATTGTGTCAATGACTCCAAAATGATGATTATACAGGGTGTAACATGAATGCTTCATCGTTTTTCAAAAATCTAAGTATTTCAAACTATTCTGGTAGTGGTCTCTTGAGCTCAATGCAAAGACATGATGAGGTCGTTGATGTAAAATTCACAACACTAAATCTTTTTGCTCTTTACTTTGAGAAAACAGATGAAAACGTTGAATCCAATTGATGCCAACTTTCCATTAAATCTTTTTTTGCTGTATTGTTGTTTCAACACAAAATCACTGTTTTTTCTGTGAGAATCCCAATGTGATGTTTTTTCTGTGAGAATCCCACCGTGAAAGACACGAAGGCCTTCTGTTGAACATTCGTCATATTGACTTTACCTAACTCGTCCTCCTAGTGCACCCTAGAAACCTCTTCCATCATTGGAAAAGAAAACCTGGTGTTCTTTGATTTTTTTGAATGGTTCATTGGTGGTTCATTGACCTTCATCCAAAGGTTTGAAGAAAAACAATATATAGATTTTTGAATTGTGATGAACATTTTGGTTATACACTACGTGAGATAGCAGTCACCGTCAGATCCTAACCTCATTTGATTGTACCCAAAGAGGTTGCAGAGCACGTTAGCGCTGTGTCACTTGGTGGTTGGGATGGTGACTGCGGACGTGTGCTAACGTAGGACAGTGAGGCAATAGGTAGCCATGAGCGAAATGATTGCATTTCTCAATCAAATTCTGGAGTGGACAGGTGATGACGCCGGCAGGGCAGTTGGACATTAAGTTTCAGTCTGAAATGGCTGTATACATTTTTTACTTGATCGTACCCAAAGATCTAAGTAGAGCTGACTTATGCTAAAAATTCTGGTTGAGTAACTTAATTCAATAAACTCTTCATAACATTTTAACTCGATGATAAATTCACCCATTTTCATATAAATTATAACAGTAATTGTGCATACAGTGAAATCTCCCCATATCAGTCAGGTCCGAAAATTGTGTCTTGATTAGCAATGTCGATTAACAGAGAGTTCACTGTAATTGGAATGAAAACTGTTTGGAACCTCAAACCTCATCTTTTTGGTCAATAAGTAATCTTGTGATGATATAATAGTTTCCCCTTATTTATGTTCCTCTCTGCTGATGAATTCCATCAATTTATATGTTTTTGTTTCCGAGTTTACCTAGGTAGGAAGAGGAAGCTTTCTTTTGTGTTTCTGGCATACAAGTTTGGTTCCTTGTCTGTCTCTGCCTATGACCAAGCCAAATGAGCTGAAATTCGGTCGTTGAACGTATTTTTTCATCAACTGTACATCTGTCCTGGCTTGTGCAAACTCGAAATTCCTGGTACTCTTATTGCTGTGATTGTCTGTTCATCCAATGGGGAATTATCATGAACTCTGCTTTTTTTCTCAATAGTTTTGATGTGAGATAGATGAGATCATAGGGCTGAATTGAAATATGCCTCCTTCATAATTTGAAACTTTCAAAAAAGAGGCGGGGAATGGGGCCCTGCTGTGTTGCCTGTGACGTTGTACAGATGTGGGTTCTGATTAGCTCGCTGGTGACAGCAGATCGGAGGTGCTGCTGAATCGCCTTTTTCTTATACTTGTTTTTCTTCATCCATAAAGCAACTTTTCCCTCAGCTTTTTGCTTCCTCACTACTGACAGTAGGGAAGCCTTGGATTCGTGATTGAGTAAACAAAATATGTCCTCCAAAATTTAAATTTCCATTACCATTTTGCTTTTCAGACATCAAGGAACATTTTTGGTTCAGTGTCTGTCTGTGGTAATTCATTTTAACGCCCATAACTATCTGAAATAATGGTCGAAATCGACTGAAATTCGGAGGGTAGGTGCGGGTTGGGTCACAGATGGTCCCATACAAGAGTCATTGAAAAAGTACTGTAACTTTCGTCTGCGCATGCGTAAACGTGAAATACTTGAAATTCCTATAACCTACCTTAAATATCGTTGAAATTAGTTCAGATTCGGAGGGTCGATCAGGAATCACACTTTGATAGTTCCGTATGAATTTCATCAGAATCGTACTGTAACTTTCGTCTGTGCATGCACGAACATGAAATGCTGACCTTTACTTTGTTACGCTTCTAACTACACGAAAAATAGTTGTAGAGAGCTGAAATTTTGAGGGTGCACGCAGGTTGGATCGCAAATGGTCCCGTTTCAAAATCATGGAAATCTTTCTGTCTGCGCATGCACAAACGTGAAATACTTGAAACTACCTTATATATCGTTGAAATGAGTTCAGATTTGGAGGGTCGATCAAGAATAATACTTCTATAGTCCATATGGGTGGGTTTCATTGGAATCGTACAGTAACTTTCGTCCGCGCATGCGCGAACCTGAAATGCTAACTGTTTTCTTGTAACGCTTCTAACTACGCGAAAAATAGTCGTAGAGAGCTGAAATTTTGAGGGTACACGCGGGTTGGATCGCAGATGGTCCCTATCTAAATGAATCTACCCAACTATTCTATACGTTCATGTGATTCAAGTGAGGAAGCTGTACTGCCTTCTCGAATTGGCAGACGTTTTCAAAAGTATAAAGGAAGATGATTATAAAATTAGTACCAAAAGGTTCTTTGTGGATACATAATTGCTCATTTTTATGACATTATGTCTGATCATGCAGGATTAGTCAGTGATAGCAACCCCATTAATCTCAGTTAAATCAGAATGACAGCCAAAAGCAAATATGAAATCCTTGTAACCTTGGTGTCTCTGGTACAGCTTCACAAATGTTTTGGAAATTTTCAAAGGTCGTCTCACCTATGCATATCATAACGAGGATGTGAGAAAGCTATACTGCCCTCACCACTCTTCCGTTTTTGTTAGTGACTCTTTTTGCGTATTGTGGCTCAGCGAGTGATTTACTAGGATGTTGAATTTTGTTTCTGTTTAACCTTAAATTAGTTGATAATATCATGCATGATCAATCACCATTCAGGATACACTGTGGACAAGAATTATGATCCAACTTAACTACAAACCTGGATGGTGGGCTCTGTACTTTGTGTACTGCTCCATTCCAATCGGTATTTACATATGGTACCTTTATCGAAGAGTTAAAGAGGTAATGTAGGACAATGCTCATTTGAAAAAATTTAGTGATCCCCTACCTGTTATCTCTTGTTGCCCTGCTTTTACGATATCATCCCTGCCATTATTGCTACGTGCATTTCAAAGTAAAACTAGATGAGTATCTACCATTGTTTTAGTTTGCCATTCCATGACAAGTTTGGATAGTACGTATTATTATAGAAATACTACTTTTCTAGTTAGCGAATTATGCTAGTAAGATTTATTGTTGATGGCAAGTCAGTAATGGACGTAATTTCCTCATGAGTGATTCTCTGAAGTTTTTGATCAGTATTCCTCTTCAGTCACCCTGATCGCCATTATCTTCTTAATTGTTTTTACAATTTATCACCTAGTAGGCTTGCTCTCACGCATATTGTAGATTTTGTTTATATCTTGTTGCTTGATTGTTTCCCTAGGGCTCCCTGTTCTCCAGGTTTATTGAAGTTACTAATGAGAATCCTTGGTTGTGGGCAGTTTACACCATTCTCCCTTTGATTCCTTTAGTCGTCATTGCATATTATTGCCTCCGCTCCAACAAGGTATTTATCAAGATCTAGCTAATTTTATAATCATAGCGTAAGTGTTATAGGTAATTAATTTATTGATAAGATTATACCTAATTTATGACAGTTCATGCTTCCGCTTTATAACTCCCTACTATTTCTACACACCTTGTAAGTTTTTCTGTTCACGTCAGTGTCAGAATGTTGGCAGAGTGTACCTCATTGTTTGTGTTTTGAACTAATCAAGAATATTATGAATGAATATACTGCGAAGAATTGAAGTTGGTTCAATATAGAATTAAAGCGCGTTTCCACTGAGCACACAAACAAATCTGGATTTCTGTGGGTAGTTGATGAAAAAGTAGACATGTTACTTCACTCTTTTTAGATTTATCTATTTAGGTCACTTCCAAGTCCATTTTATTATTTATTTATGGAGTCGAATTACAAGTAGTTGCTAGATATCAAATTATCTTGCTGCTTGCTGGCATACAAATTGCCCTTGGAAGGAAACCCAACTGTTACTCCTGATGGCTGTTGAGTATGTTTAATTAACCATCATTAGTGTTTACTTGGCATCGCTTTTAGAAAGAAAGATTTCTGTCCTCTGGAATTACAATTTTCATTTACATTTAGTTCATTGTCTATCTGACTAGTGACAAATCCTTAACATACACGTAACACAGAAGAACGATGCAAATTTTACTCACCTGTCTTATCATTTTGCTGTATAGATCCTCTTCTGTGTAGGTCACTGAATTGCTATTAGCGTAAGACCCTGAAATAGTAGGGTATTTTTTTTTATTAGGATACCTACCTACCCACCCACCCAGGCACAGCAAAAATGCCACCAAAACCACCACACGACCAACAAGAAAAAAACGCTGCAAAATCATTGTCACATGGGTTTATTATTCTACTGGACATACCTACAGAAATGTTTGGCTGTTCATTTATTGTTTCTTTCACGTGAAATACTTTGAATAGCTATTTCTGATGGTTTCCACCAATTTTGGCCCCCAAATCACGAATTAAGTAGGCTTCTTTTTTTCAAATTATCTTTGATCATTGGTCATCGGTAGTGCCATTTAATCGTCTTGATCCACGTGTTAGAACTTTCTCTAGTATTATTATACAAACTGATTGTGATTTCAGACGATTTCCTAGGTTTTTGACTCACGAAAAATAAATTTTGGGAGCTGAACATTTGGTAGAACCTCAGTTTTCCACTCTTTGGTCAAATCCGACTTCACATTTGGTCTTCTCGTCCCAAAAACCTGGAAAACGATACCTCAAAAGCTCATGTTACTAGCATGTTGCTAAAACGCTAAAAGTACCTATTTTTACACACATTTTCACTCATAACACCCTTGGGTATATTCCTATCGGGCTGCAAAGTTTCGGGACACAACTAGGTCCCAAATGGAGCATGTGTGCGAAAGAACGAATTTTTTAGACCGAAAATGAAGCCGGTACACGTGATACGGCGTACGGACATTGCATTTTTGGAATCTGCGCACCTTGATATGGAAAAGAAAAAATTTTGAGGGGGTGTTATAAAACATTTTTGCTGAGCGAATACATAGGTGTATTATTCACAGAATAATAAACCAAAAGGAGTACCTATCAGTAAGATCATAATTGCCATCTCTCTTCAGTGAAATGATATCATGAAACCACAAACTTGATTTCACAAAGTTGTGCATGATTATAATCAGCTCTTCCCTCTCTGGGCTGGAGTTGTGTATTGGTTGTATCGTCATGACGTGATCATATTGATCATAGCGGCAAGGCGAGCAAGAGGTAGTTAACAGCTGAAATTGGGACATCTGCCGTTATGTTCCAGGTCTTTGATGTTCAGCGTTGGTTGAATGAGTTTCTATTTGAAAACGAACGAATTTGTGGAGCCTGTTTCGCCTGCCATTGATTCGTAAATCAAATTATTTGTCTGATCGTTTTTGTTTGATCACTCAAGCAGAAAAGCTCTGAAAAAAAAATCGAGCTGAGTACTCTCATCCCCTTAGACACCCCCCCCCCCCCCCCCCCCGGACCTTGAAAACTGTAAACATCCAAATCGGCAGTTAACAAATAAATACCGATACTAAAAAAGGAAGTGGGCTGATTGATGAGAGATTTGTTAGCAGGCCTCCCTGCTGAGGATTCTGTAGATAATACTGAAGATCCTTAAGTCCCTAGGCATGCTAGATTGTACTATTTTCCTATGAATTCTAACTCTAAAAACCAGTGCGACCTGAGGATTTCTCCGATCTTACAAGTAGGCATTCGAGTTTCTACTAACCTTCCCAAAGGCCAAAAATTGATGTGGCGATATTCTCTTTGTGGTGACCTTCTTTATAAGCCTTTGTGCCAAACAAACCATCTGCTTCAAGCTTTTTAGTTGCTTCAGTGTGAAGGCATCTCGACCACATGAGGGTCGACCCCTTCACAAATACGAATTTTTGCTTCATAGCACAGCAGATCGGTATCCGAAAGGATTTTAATATAATTAAGAAACTGATTTTATTCTGTGTTTACAATAATTGAAGCGAGTACTGCAATATAATTTCAACTCAAAGAAAAGAGCGAAACAGTTTTACAGCTTGCACATACAAATACATAATCGGATAAGTAAATCAGGCCCTGGTGAACACTCTAACACTGCCATCAGTGCTGCCAGGATCATAAGCTGAACAAAGTTATTATTTCTAGTAGCTAGTAATTCTTGACATGCCCCGGACAGAAACAAATATTAATCTAGAACTTGGTAGATGAAATCAACGTACATAAATTTACGTGTTGATTTAACAGTGATTGTAGGTTAAAATTCTCCCCCCCCCCCCTGAGTGGACCTGGTACATAATGGGTGATTCTCTTCATTATACTTTGGTTACTTCGTAGGCCAGGCTTTGCGCAGCCTACCTGAGTCGATACCACCTGTACCGTATGATTCACAGTCTTGTTGATGAAGCTTTTTGGTTAAAACTTCAGGGCCTTACTGTGGACAAATGGCTGGACGTACAATAATGCTCCAGGTGGTCAAAAAAAAATCCTAAAATTTGGAATCAGTCTAAAAACCTCATAAAAAGCCCCTTCTGTTGAAAGTTTTTGAGCTATGGCTTTTTGAAAATTTCAGCCCACTTGGGGCCAATTAGACCCCGAATGGGACCTACGAACCAGATGTCACTAATTTTGGTTCATGGTAACTAAGGCAAATTCTGCATTTTTAAATTCCATTTTTGGATTCTACATACTTTGAAACGTTAACTGTCACATGTTGATAGGGGTGGGTGTTCAAAAAATCGTCATGTCATATTTGGGGGGCACGTGTGGGTTGGTATCTCGGTGGTTCCATATAAATGTTTCAAAATCTGTATTGATACTTCGGGTTGTGCATGCACTTACGTGACAGTGTATGCATGTGTATAACTCTAGTTCTAATCATCCAATTTAGTTCAATTTTACATGATTAGATTCATGCCAGATGGATCCATATCAATATGTAGCTCACACTGGAACTTTTTTCTGTGCGAGCACAACAGTCAACTGCCTCACCGATTCTAACCAGCCGATTTGGCCGATATTTACAGGGGTTTTGATGGTCTCGCGTGAATTTTGTTGAGCCAGAATGGTGGGTGTGCCACTCGGTAAATGTGATATCCTTGCCTTTTCGTATTTCCGGTTCTAAAGATGAAATTCATATATATTCAGTCGGACCCTGACGTTCGCAGTAGATATGGACTGCGAAAAGTCTGTGAATGTCGAGTCTATCACGCAATGTATAAAGGAAGGATGCGGACCTTGCAATACGGGAAAATGGATGATGAAAACACATATTTTTAGTAGGGTTTTAATAATTACTACCAATAAATCCCAGCTCATTTTGATTTCTTGAAATAAGAGGTAATACATTCGAAAATTTTGATAGATTTGCACGAGTCAGTGGTCCACTTATAGGTACGTTTTTCTGATGCAGGTCCTCAGTCCACCGACAGTGCGTTTTCAGTTTTGGTTTATTATTCTGTGAATAATACACCTATGTATTCGCTCAGCAAAAAATTTTTATAACATCCCCTCAAAATTTTTTCTTTTCCGTTTCAAGGTGCGTAGATTCCAAAAATGCAATGTCCTTCCGCCGTATCACGCATACCGGCTTCATTTTCGGTCTAAAAAATTCGTTCTTTCGCACACATGCTCCATTTGGCCCCTAGTTGTGTCCTGAAACTTCGCAGCCCGATCGTAATATACCCAGGGGTGTTATGAGTAAAAATGTGTATAAAAATTGGTACTTTTGGTTTATTATTCTGTGAATAATACACCTATGTATTCGCTCAGCAAAAAATTTTTATAACACCCCCTCAAACTTTTTTCTTTTACGTTTCAAGGTGCATAGATTCCAAAAATGCAATGTCCGTCCGCCGTACGCCGTCCGCCGTATCACGTGTACAGGCTTCATTTTCGGTCTAAAAAAATCGTTCTTTCGCACACATGCTCCATTTGGGCCCTAGTTGTGTCCCGAAACTTTTCAGCCCGATCGGAATATACCCAGGGGTGTTATGAGTGAAAATGTGTGTAAAAATAGGTACTTTTTACGTTTTAGCAACATATTGGTAACATGAGCTTCTGAGATATCGTTTTCTATGTTTTTGGGGACGAGAAGACCGAATATGAAGTCGATTTTGACCAAAGAGTGGAAAATTGAGTTCTACCAAATGTTCAGCTCCCAGAATTGATTTTTTATGAGTGAAAAACCTGGGAAATCGTCTGAAATCACCATCAGTTTGTATAATAACACTGGAAAAAGTGTCAAGACGTGGTTCAGGACGATTAAATGGCACTACCAATGATCAAAGATAGTTAAAAAAATAAATAAAAAAAAGAGCGTAGGTACCTAATTTGTGTTTTGGGGGCAAAATTAATGGAAACCATCAGAAGTAGCTATTTCGATTATTACGCATGAAAGAAACAATTAATGAACAGCCAACCTTTCTGTAGGTATGTCCACTAGAATGATAAACCCACGTGACAAGGACTTTGCAGCGTTTTTGTGTTTTAGTAACATGTTAGTAAAATGAGCTTTTGAGGTAGGTATCGTTTTCCATATTTTTGGGGACGAGAAGACCGAATATGAAGTCGATTTTGACCAAAGAGTGGAAAATCGAGGTTCTACCAAATGTTCAGCTCCCAAAATTGATTTTTTATGAGTCAAAAACCTGGGAAATCGTCTGAAATCACCATCAATTTGTATAATAACACTGGAAGTAGTATCAACACGTGGATCAAGACGATTAAATGGCACTACCAATGATCAAATATAAATTGAAAAAAATAAATAAAGGAGCGTACCTACCTAATTCGATTTTTATGGGCCACAAATGGTGAAAACCACCAGAAATAGCTATTTCAATTATCTCACATGAAATAAACAATAAATGAACAGCCAATATTTCTGTAGGTATGTCCAGTAGAATAATAAACCCATGTGACAAGGAATTTGCAGCGTTTTTGTGTTTTAGTAACATGAGCTTTTAAGGTATCGTTTTCCATGTTTTTGGGGTGGAGAAGACCGAATATGAAGTCGATTTTGACCAGAGTGGAAAATTGAGGTTCGACCAAATGTTCAGCTCCCAAAATTGATTTTTTATCATTCAAAAACCTGGGAAATCGTCTGAAATCACCATAAATTTGTATAATAACACTGGAAGTAGTATCGACAGGTGAATCAAGACAATTGGCACTACCAATGATCAACGAGAGTTAAAAAAAAAAGAAGAAAAATGAGCGTACCTACCTAGTGTTTTGGAGGCCAAAATTGGTGGAAACCATCAAAAACAACTATTTCAATAATTGCACATGAAACAAACAATAAATTAACGGCCAACATTTTTGTAGGTATGTCCAATAGAATAATAAACCCATGTGACAAGGACTTTTCAGGGGTTTTTTTTTTCAATTTTCGTCACGAACTTGGGATATTTTATTTGCTGTTCTAGAACCTTCCTTGTTGGCAGCTTTCCTTATTTCCTCCTCCTTACATTTTATTGAACGCAATGTTGACTCGTTAACCCCGAAATCACGACACTTGAGCCAGGTTTCACAATTTTTCAACCGGTCAAGCATTTTCTCTTTTTCTGCCAACAAAAGTACAATTTTTTGGCGTTTTGGAGGAGGTCGACTTGCAATAATAATATGGAACCTTTGTTTACACAAGCGGCAAGTAAACTGATAGAGACTCATCCCATTATATATCTTCAAGATCACATCTCTCGTGGAATTTAGACAGTAAGAAATCTGAGCTCTCCTCACAAAACATCATAAGTCGCGGGTGTCGGGACCGCGAATGCTGAAACTGCGAATGTCGGGGTCCGAATGTATGTGGGAATGTGCGTGGGTCCCCAAATTGTACAGGAGTAAGCCAAGGTTTAAAAATATACAATAAGTCCACTTTATATGTTCACCAGTGGTTTCGTACGTGGGATCAAGCCTGAAAAGTGAAAAACGCTGAAAAGTCCTTGTCACATGGGTTAATTGTTCTATTAGACATACCTAAAAAAAAATGTTGGCTGTTAATTTATTGTTTCTTTCATGTACAATTATTGTCTTAATTCACCTGTTGACACTGTAGTGTCAAGTGGAGCATGTGTGTGGAATAGCTACGGTTTTAGACCAAAATTTAACGTAAATTCAAGGCTGAAACTTCCTTAGGACCTCAATTTTGCATTCTTCGGTCAAAATGGACTTCATATTTGGTCTTCTCGGCCCCAAAAAACATGGAAAACGATACCTCAAGTTGCTAAAACACAAAAAATACCTATTTTTATACCCATTTTTCACTCATAACACCCTTGGGTATATTCCGATCAGGCTGCAAAGTTTTGGGACGCAATGGGCCCCAAGTGGAGGGTATGGAAAAGAACGAATTTTTTAGACCGAAAATGAAGTCTGTATGCATGATACGGCGTATGGTGCATAAAGAAAAAATTTTGAGGGGGCACTATAACAATTTTTTGCTGAGCGAATACATAGGTGTATTATTCACAGATGATAAACCAAAATCACTGTAAAAATTACATTGTCCTAATGGAGCAGATAGGTCGGTCTAAAAATTTTGAATCTGGAAGCTCAGTGACTTGGGTTCAATAAACTTTGTTCATTAATTTATTTGCAATTCATCGGCTTATATGTTTTACATTCGTGGTTGTATAAATATTGCATAATTTTATGTATATTGGGCTAGGTCTTATAACCCATCCGGGCTCTTATGTTCCAGTATTGATTTATAAGTTGCTATTGTGAAAAGTAGCTGTGTTATATAGATACAAGAATTCTTCTATCGTAGGGATTCTAAAAACCAAAAGTTTCTATGTTGAACGACAGGAACATTTTTCAAGGATATTGATGTTGATGATATTGATATTGATGATTGACACGAATGATCAGTAGTTTTCAACAGAAGAATTGAGATAATATTACCATAACTTCCGGAGGGATCCGTCGTTAGACGATTGCTTTCGATGTAAGGACGTCATCATCAGGCCGTCGAGAGAATAATAGTCAATGGCCTGATGATGATGTCCTTACATCGAAAGCGCTTGTCTCCAGTACTCAACCAACAACTAGTGACGACGGATCTCTCTGGAAGGTATGGTAATAATTACTTCTTAAACTAGCAGAAATAACCCTTTAGATTTAATAACAGAAGAATAAGTTTTGTTATTCAAACATGTTTGCTTGTGTGTTAAGTAGAAACGCACTTTAACAGACTACAAAATGTGGATAGACAGTTCTGTGCTGGTATTTGCTCACTCAGATTCTACACTCGTTTCACATCAACTACGTTGTGATTGGAAGTATCATAAGTTAGGATCAGAGTAGAAATTGGTTTGATTTACCTCCAACGCCACTTGGGGTTATTAGACAGGGAATGATAGCTTGGGGAATGGGCAATTCCAGTGATTTTTTAATAAGTTTTCAAAAGTACTTCGCTTGTTATTGACGAATATGAGGTCCATTCGATGAAAAGAGCTCAATATGAGTTTTGTGAGGTCCCTAGCCCGGGTCACTGTTGACCGCCTGATTCAAACGCCTTGTTTCGTTATGCAAATCCGGCCAACCCACACCATATATCTAACATCCAAATTCCGAAATCCATACCCACTGGGATTGCCGTTTTGCATGTGTTCATATAGTCACTGCTCACGTTTGCAAGTACCTCTCCCAAATGAGTAAATCTAGTAGAAGAAACAAATTAATGAGTATGCAGTTCTCCTCAATATTAAGATGAAGGTGTAAAGGTCTAATACCCGAGTAGATGTTTTGAGAAACTGTAGAAATGGACTTTTTGCCATATTTTCTGACCTCGCTTTAAACATTCTTCTCTTAGTCTGTAACCCAAAAATACATCTGTTGAACCATGAATACCTGATGATCTTGTTCTTTGATTATTGAAAAATGTGATAGTTCATTTCTGTTGTTTTTCTTGTTTGAATTGGTTGAATCGTTTCCTGTGGCTATATACATCTTATTTTACTAATACAGTTCTAAAATTTGTTTGGATTATTGTAATCAGGGTTTCAGTCAGAAAACTGACCAGAAAAAGACCACAGAACAGAAAACCACAGATCACACCACAAACCCCAGAACCAGAAAACCACAGATCACATGGAAAAATAACTTATCAGATGCCTTCCAAGATGATTTTTTCATTTTTTTTTTCAATTCTTCATTTACCTGTTTCCTGAAAATTTCATCCAAGGGATTAGCTGTGATTTGATTAAAACAGTGTAACAAACCTCTGTTTGCTCTTCCAGGAAGATAAAGAAACTGCGGAACAGCGAGAGCTCATCTCAGAGGAGAACGATTTTTTGAGCGCAGGAGAGCCAGGGAGTGAGCCGGACTATATCAGCGCTAAGGGCAGCCCCTACCCTGATGACGATGAAGATGACGAGGAGGACGAGGGTGATGATGATTCTAGCCAGAGGGCTGATGAACTGGACAACGAAAGGAATGAAACAATGGATGGCGTCAGGCAGAGGTGGAACCCTCCCAGCTCCAGTACCAGCTCCGAACAACAGAATTTGATGAATGAACGGATTGACAGTGACGAGGCGTATTCAACGCCGTCAACTGCCGACTCAGATCTCAACAGCGATCTCACCAGCCTTGGGTCGAGATCAAAATCAGACTGATTTTGTTTTACCTTTTGTTCCTTAAGGTAGGTACATGCACTTGATATGATAGTTCTTCATCGTTTCAACTGTCAGTTGCTCACCTCCAAGTCTAACAAGACAGTAGAACCTTGTGATCACTTTTGGGGGAAATACAATCTGTATATCGTCCAAAACCAAAATTTGTACTAGTGTTTAGCATTTCATGCCGTTGTTTGAATAAACCATTTTGGTTCAGTATTTATCACACAAAGTGACCCGAAAAAATGGTCATAATGAGCTGAAATTTGTATGGTATGTGAAGGCCCTAGATGGTCTCATATGAATTTCATAAAAATCGGATGGTGGTCTTGGTCTGAGCATGCGCCAGTGTGAAATCCTTGTAACGCACATAACTACCCAAAAAAAGAAGAAAAAAAAAGGTCGTAATAAGCTGAAATTCGGATGGTACGTATGGGTTTGACCCTAGATGGTCTCAGACGAATTTCATCAAAAACTGGTCTGCGCTAATGTAACAGGAGACCAGTTGAAATGAATTTCACTTGAGTTGCTTGCGCAGGTTAATAATCTTGAAGATCTGGCTGTGATTTCAATCTTGGCATGCGTGGTTGTAGAATCTCCGTTACTCCTTACAAACACTTGTTGGATTTCACGGATAGATTTGAACATTCAGTAGTAGCTACGCAGTTTGTATTACGATGGTCATCTGCATCAAATATAATTTTACGGAGAAGATATGATTGGCAACCCCACCCCCCTCCCGAGATAAGTTCAGGGGCATTTGTCAGTTGTCGTCTCAGTGGAATTGTCAGTTCGTGTTACTCCATGGCTACTCCCGCTGAAGGGGTTCCCAGTCTGATTTTGGGATCAAAAATGCATCATTCCGGCGATGCATACAAGTTCCCTATTGTTCAGAAAATATTTTCTTTCTATCATGATGTTTTTGGTCTAAAAGTGTTGGCCTTCTACACAACTTGAAATTATAATATTAACGAAATAAAATTAGCATTCCTTCCGGACAAGACCTTATCTACTTGAGATAATATTTAAATCCAGTATTAAATTACTATAAAATGGGTCAAAATTATACTGGTGGGGAGAAATAGGTAAAATAGATCGAACGCGTTTCATGACGTAATTTCGGTCCACCAATTCACATTATTATGCTGTACTTACCTGATAGTTACCGATTTTATTCCACCATTGATTTTCTTCGTTTTTCCATGTTTTTGTAATTTTGTGTTTCTTATTTTTCAGGTAATGTGTCGCAAAAAGGACACCATAATTCAAAATTTTATATATGTTTCTATTCCATGGTTCGCGAGGTTCTAGTTTTGTACGTTCCAGTTTTGTTTATGAACACGTTTTCGACTTAGACACGTTCTGAAGTATTTTTAGTTTATAAGAAAAATCCAGGATTGCCAAGTACTTTTACAGTAAAGGCTTTTGAGGACCACTAGAGTTATTGTAACTGTAAATTTCAGTTATCCATTGGTAAAGATGTAAAATATGATTGGTCTTGAATAGTGAGCTACCTGGTATAATTTATTGTTTGAGTTACATGAATAAGTCAAAGTTCAGTTTTAATTAAAACAAGCTAGTCTAAATAATGTGAGCATGATATTATTTTTTCATCCTATGTTCGATGATAGTGTTTTATTATTTTATATACTTTTCCAGCTACTTAAGCTTTTTCTGATTTATCCAGAATAAAACAATTTTATTGGTCGTTCGCCGTTATTCCTCTTTATTTTTAGTTATGCGTTCCTTTTATATGAGTTCTACCAATGAATCTTATCCTGAGTAACTATTATATTGTGATTAAATCACAATAAAAGCTATTTAATTGCACTTTTGGATTGTAAGGTTTCAAGACTTTACATTGTTAATATATTGAATATTAAGAGAAATATTTATTGTTTGGTATTGTCTTATTTAATTTAGTAATTCCAGTCATCGCAATGTACCAATTATTGGAAAACCGCATGGTTCAAACCTCTTCATTCGAATGATTTGATTTCATTAGTTTTTTTTCAATTTAGTGATACCCATTTCATGATTGTAACTACATTTGTGTAAACATTTCGAAGAATATAGTATGGTTGTTCAATTCGTTTATTCAGTTTCTTCATGTCTTCCCTACAACTCATCTTGTTTGTTTTACTCATAGTGTGTGAACCCATTTCACGTTCTTTGCTAATCAAGAATCCATTTGAAGGGAGCTGAAGCAATTATTGTACCAAATTGGCTTATGCATTCTGGTGTTCGCTAGTAATTATTGTTGATGGAGAAAATTTAAGTAAACGGTTTTTGGTAAAACCCTCCCCATTATTACTTAGATAGTGTAAATAACATTATGTAGTGGAAACAGATATGCACATATAAACGGTGACTTGAGGGCCGTGTTGAAAGGTTTCTGCTTAAGAAATCACACGCTATCAATACTGGTCGATATCATTAGAATTGTGAAGTGACGTATTGCCTTAGGGCTAAGTAATCATCAGCTAATTGGCCCATGAATTGATACCTATCTGTAACGTTTATACAGGAGTCGTCGCTTTGTATACCTAGGTAGGGAGAAATCGATGAATGGTGACTGAAGATCGTCGTTGTACGATTGAAGGAAGTGCTTGAAGTAATGTTGGTAAAATGAAGAAAAACGGAGTTATTGGAAAGTTGTCTATTTCCACTAATTCGCGAAAAATACCCTGTTACACTAGCAGTGTATTAGTGGAAACAGACAACTTTTCAATAAGTTCGTTTTGAAATCTGTGTATTCGCAAAGCAAAAAATTTGTATAACACCCCCTTACTTTTTTCTTATGTTTCAAGGTGCATAGAATCCAAAAACGCTATGTTCGTCTGCCGTATCATGTGTAACTACATTTTCGGTCTAAAAAATTCGTCCTTTTGCATACAGGCTACATTTAGGCCCTAGTTGTCCCGACCGGATTTTGGGCCGCAGCCCGATCGGAATATACCCATGGGTGTTATGGGAGTAAAAATAGGGTTTTTTGGTGTTTTAGTAAAATGAGCTTTTGAGGTAGCCTTTTCCATGGTTTTTTTTAAAGGGCGAGAAAGCCAAATATGAAGTTGTTTTTGACCAAACAGTGATGAATTGAGGTTGTAACGAAGGTTCAGCTCCCAAAATTCATTTTTTATAGTCATTTCATATGTGCTAGAATAATGCCCTCCGACCCTGCACTCTGGCGGAGAACGTGGAAATCATTTTCAACACGGAATTCCCCTGTCCAGTGGCAGCACTTTCCCCCTGCAATCCTTTTTCTAGCCGAGTGTGAACCATAATAAAAACTTACCTTTTTTCGTTATAAAAAATGATACTGTCATAAAAGCCATAGTGAATGAACGTAGCATTTTCCCGATTTTTGTAAAATCGGACCCCTGAGCGTGACTCCTTTGAGCTGACAGACAAACTCGTGTGTAATAGGATTTTTCTATGAAATGTTTCCTTGAAAATTAGGAGTACTTATAGCGAATTTTCGAAGAAAAGGAAGCTATTGTTCTCGGTCCAAAATTTTTAAAACTCGAATTTCCGAAAGATTTTTATACCAAAATCCGTTTCAGACCATCCTGAATTCCCTGCCGAAAGACACCAAAAATTATATGTATATATATATATATTTATATATGTATGTGTCATTCCAGACGATAACTCTCGAAAGAATTGAGATAAAAAGTTCAAATTTGCACGAAAAATCTGTCTTGGCAATCGACAGGCTAAGTTCGAAGATGGGCAGAATCGGGTCACCCTAAGGGGGAGGAAATTACCCATAAATTCCCAAAATGAAAAAGTCTTACAAGTGACACCTCATTCTAAAGGTTTTTGTACGCTGAACACGATGGTGAAATCAGAATTGCGATATCTCATTCCATTCTAAAACTGGAGCACTTTGAAGATGAAGGAACGTGGTTATTTCTTGAGATGTTCTTCCTGGTTCGTCTGCTCTAATCTGATAACGGAATGGGATATCGCAATTCTGACTTCACCATCGTGTTCAGCGTTGGAAAATCTACCAACCGAGGTGTTACTCGGCAAAAAATGGAACAAAAAATTTGTTACGTACCCAATACCTACTCTTCTGGTATTCAAAACATTTTTGATTTCCCCCTCCCCCTCCTTCCACCCCAAATTTTACTTTGCGTAAAACTACTCCTGTTTTAATTTTGTATGGTATCAAGTTGGGAAAACATTGGCCGAAAATTAATTTTCAGAAAATTTTAGGCGGAGGAGGAAGATGCCGAAAACTTCGAAAATTCGCTCTTATAGCCATGCTGCATGACTGTGGTTTTTAAAATTTTTTGAAAAGGTACAATGAGGTAAATAAGTACGGGAAACAAATGTTATTTTATTATTTATTTATTTAGTACATATTATTATTATTCATTTATTTAGTACTTACGTAATTTAACTGTGGTACGTAAAACTTCTAATCAGAAAAATCCGAATCCTCATCGAAACTGCTATCAGTATCAGAAGCCCCCCCAACATTAATGATGAAACTCGATCTCCGATTCGACTAAGTGATCTTTTTGACGGTAGTCGTCCTCAATTTTTTCGGCTGGACTGACATTTCTTCCACTTGAAACCGCTACTAACCAGTCGTTTCCGAAGGTAACTTCTACCATACTCGAGAACTCCGTCACTCGCCAATTCCGCACAATGTGTTTTCAATGAAGGGCACTCTTTCCGAACAATGTAGAATTCACGTATCTTGTTTCGTGTAGCAGCATCGGTGAATTCATCAGCATCGATGACCTTCTTGTGCGGTGTGGACTTGGTTGTGGTTGGCGTAACAAAGGTCTCGCCCGATCTGATGTTGTTTGGTTGGGGGATATCCAACTGGGTACATTCTAGGCAAACCACCGCCCAACTGGGTACGAAAAAGTAGCCTGACTGGGTACATCCCCTCTGACCTACGACAGCCCAACTGGGTACAAAACGAAAGCGCCGTTTTTCGACAGTTTTGAGAAGGACTGGGTAGATAAACAATGATTTCGTGTGTGGCAAGTAGAGGGTTTTAATAATGTCAAGGTCGTCAGTAAAAGGATTGAAATGAAAATTGTGTTATCTACTCATTATCATCACCTGGCAGCAAAATGACTGATGTTCTGTTGGAGCAGGATGAGACTTCCGTCAAGAAGATGATGGGATCCTTATATGTTCCTCATACCTGACCCAACATTCCATGACAAATGCCGATTTCTCCACAGAGGACTTCTTGGGCGGATTCATCATGCCTCGCTTGAGGCTGTTGATTTTGAGGTTCGTCTCTGCCTGAACTTGGGCCAATACAGTTGCAACGACGTGGATGTTGGGGTGGGGAGTGTAAAATTGCTTATTGAAATCCGAGAACCTTGTACCCAGCTATTCCGCTGCGGGTGTACCCAGTTGGTCTATCGCTTGACAGCGGGCGGCGGCCGTGTTGTACCCAGTTGGGCGCTCCTCGTTTGGTTTCCAGCTTCCTTCATAATGTTGCCGACTGTTCTCGCCGAGACGCCCGTCGCTGCACTAGTCACATCGCGAACGTTGTATTTCGCGTCATCCTTTCTTCTTCCCCGTAAAATACTGGCACACATTGTACACAATTTCTCGTTCCTGACTCCTCAGAGCCCTGTCTCTTGCGATAGCAGGTTTCCGGTTTCTTACTGACGAAGTGACGATGAAGGTTGATCTTCCATCGCGAGATTTGTGTAGGCGACACACGGAAACTGACGGGTACGGGGGATTGTGATGATACTCAGTTCAAAAATAGGATGACGGGGATTGTGATGATACAGTTAAAATAAGAAGGGTTAATACGACGATATAGGTAGGATGGCGAAACGAAAAGCAAGATACAAACAAGGATAACACGATATGGGATATGGGGCTGGCTTGGAATTGGAATGGCAGCACGGCTGCCAACATAACAGAGTAAAAGTCCCAACATTGCATCCCACTAGGCTGCCGAGCCCTCAGCTTCTCCCATCCTCCTATAGGGTGCAGGGTCGGAGGGCATTATTCTTGTGCACGACCTATAGTACTGCAAATTCTTCCGGTTTATCATTCGCTGCCTAGGCCACTCTTAACACGTTCAGTGCATTGGGGTATTCCAGTGGGTCTGAAAATAGGATGTTCGTTGGCAGTTTTCTGAAGGGAATATAAAAAGTATGTAACGTGCGTGAAAACGTCATTAATTCGTATAGGGTGAAAGATAATGCAAAAGAAACAAAAGGGAATTCGAAAGTGGGCGCGGCTCCTACAGCTCCTACGTCTACGTCACGACCGAGGTCAGTGACATGCATGGACGCACTAGTATTTTCACATGAGAGCACATAAGTCCCGTTAACGTCACTTTTAAAGATGGGACATCGAAAGAAAATATCGATGTCGATGTCGATATTTTGTAGACAGCATCGATAACGATGTTTTATCTAATTTCCGACCAAAAGTGACCTATAATTTTTTTTTTTACTTCGCTTAAAATCTCACTTTTTTCACTTTTAAGATTTTTTTCGAGTTTCCGACCTCGTCTCACTAAAGCAACTACAATTTCCTTAATTTAAAGAGTAAATTCAAATTTTAAGATACCGTTGGAAAGAACGTTTAATTTCCTGTCTAATGCCTAACACAGGCGCGGATCCAAGGGGGGGGGGGGGGTCACAGGGGTCATGACCCCCCCCCCCCCCAGAATCAGCCTGCATTTCAAAAAGCAGAGCTGAACGAATTGTTCACAAACCCGAAAACAAAAAAAAACCAAACGAAAACGAACCCAGTTTTTGTGAAATCAAAAAAGAACTATAAAAAATCTAAAAAGATTCGATCAAAAATGTCAAAATTAGTCGAATATAATCGTACACTTGGCCCTACCAACGTTACTTTATATTATACAATTATGTCAATAAATTTACCTTGGCCTATCCGTCAAATTACACCTTGTTTATTTCTTCTTATTTTTGTTAATTATTATCTTGTTTTTGTTTCGTTCTCGTTTTCTTTCCTGCCAAATTCAGTAAAAACGATACTGAACTCACTGAGATCAACAATAGATTGTTGTGGTTTCAATGTTTTGATTTGCAAACTCTGAAGTTAGCTGCGCTGCCATAAAATGCGCCAATTTGTTTGAAAACACATTAGGACACTTTTTTAGAAGAAAATGGAAAATAAATACATTTATCAGTTAAATAATTAATAGATATTGAAAAATATTTTTTACATAAACAATGAATTTTATAAATAAATACAATTAATTTTGTAAGTAGACAAATTGGACGAGTTTAGGCATAAGGTTGAAAATTCGGTTTGAACTGTTCGTTTGGTTATTTTTTTATTTTTTGTTATTTTTTATATTGTTCTACCCTGTGACCCCCTCCGGAAAAAAATTCTGGATCCGCCCCTGGGCTAACAAATTTTTTTTAGGAGGATTTGAGGAGTGAAAAATGTTATAGGACACTTTTGGTCGGAAATTAGATGTAGAACACGTGGGAGAGAGGTTTTGCATCACTCATGTTACACCCTGTATAATTCAGAGTTGGAATATTTCTTATTGCTTCCGAGTCTGCGAAGCAGCGGAAGCCTTGTGTTCACTTTCGTGAACCAAAAAATTTTTGTCTTCAGAAATCAAAATTTCCACTTGCATTTTCCGTTTCAAAGCCTACTGAACAAATTTGGTTCCGTGTCTGTCGGTCTGTGGGTCTGTGAGTCTGTCTGTCCGCATTTCCTTGTTACAGCCATAACTTCCACGATTTTGAATTGATTCAGCTCAAATTTTGAGGGATGGTGCGGATAAGGCCCCTTGAGGTCCCATACAAATTTCAACATGATTGATCCAGCGGTACGCCCTGCGCATGCGCTAACGTTAAATTCAACAAATACGCATAACTTTCACAATTTTGATTCAATTTCGCTCAAATTTTCAAGGGTTGTTTGGACAAGGCCTAGTGAGTTCCAGTATGAATTTCAGCATGATCGGACCCTCGGTGCGCTCTGCGCATACGCTGGCGTGAAATGAACTGAACTGAACTGAAATAAATTTATTCGTTTGTAAAGAAAATCATATAAAAAAACTCCAAAGTAAAGGGTAGGAATTCGTCCCCTAATGGGCAAGCCCGCGCTAGGGTGACGAGTACTGCCAGGAGCAGAAAATAAAACAAAACAAAGTAAAATCAAAGCAATGGAGTGAACAAAAAGTATAACACAAGGAATACAATGAAAGGAAAACAGACAACTTTCATATTAAATACGATGCTTATCCGAATAAATATTCAACATATACAATACTCTTCTTCAAACTCAACCATCCAAGTTACAATGCCAGAACAAAAACAATTTAAAATAAATAATCTCTCTGACTCTGCACTCTTAAAAAATATTCTTTAAGAGTTTTATTGATAAGCTTTTGATTTTTCAAAATCCCATTGGCGATATCGTCGGGCAAGCTATTAAATTCCAATACTCCAACATACAAAAAGGATTTTTGGGTAGCAGTACTACGATAAAAAGGAACTGAAATTTTGTTTTGGGCCGCGTTCAATTTCCTTGTTACAACCGTAGTAACCAAAGATTTCACCCAATTTCAATGTAATTCTCAGGGATTAAGCGGGTAGGGCCCATTGAGGTCCCATATAAATTTCAACATGATAGAGCCAGCGATTCGCCCTGCGCATGCGCTAACGTGAAATTCTTCAAACACGCATAACTTTCGCAATTATGTATAATGGACGTAATGTTATGTAATATGTATATTTCATGTAATGTTATGTATGTAATGTTTTGTTATGTAATGTAATGTTATGTATGTAATGTTTTGTTATGTAATGTAATGTTATGTATGTAATGTTTTGTTATGTAATGTAATGTTATGTATGTAATGTTTTGTTATGTAATGTAATGTTATGTAATATGTATATTTCACGTTATGTAATGTAATGTAATGTATAATGGGTCACTCTGATTGTGACGAGGAAGCTCCTGTGCCATCACCTTGGCAGTGTATTTTTATTTTGTAAATGACTGAATTCGGAATAATGTTTCTATTTCTTTTTTTTTACTCAAATATTTCTGAAAATTAAAATAAAGTCATTGATGAAGAGAGAGAGCACTTTTGAGTATTTTATGACCTGTAAGGAGAAGGAGTAACATGTGGATCAAGGAAGAGCGGGGAGGGTATCCAAGAGGCAAGAGCTGGTTGAAGGGTGTTTTCTGCCGATATTATCGGACCATAACATCGATATACCGATGTTATCGAAATGTGATGCATCGATGGCAAAAAATCGGAATATCGAAGTAAAACATCGATGTTTCGATAATATCGATTTCGATGTCCCATCCCTAGTCACTTTATCGTCCATCCTCGTTTTCCTGTTTATTTTTCTGTGTTTTATCTTTACCCGTTCAGTATTTTGTGCGTATTGGTGTTGAAATGTCAGCGAAGGACAAAAAAAAGAGACAATATACTCTGGAAAGCGGTTACCAACCGGCAACCAGTGAGAATGTACCAGAAGTGGATTTTGCAATGGTTCATGAATATTTCGAGAACAACTTCCAGTACGTGAGCCCTGAAATAAGAGGAACCAAAAATATGAGGTAGGTAAGTTAGATTGAATTATCTTTCTTCGTAAAACAAGAAATCGTAGTTTTTCTCAGCTTGATTTGCTTGTCCACGTTTCCGACGCTATCATAGTAGGTAGTTTTCTTGTTGAAGTGGAAAGGTACCTACTGTAGGTATCTACTTTACCTATCTTTGTACATATTTCATCATTGCACCTTTCCTGGAGAAAATATACCTTCCTACTTATTGAAAAATCAGGAAAACAAATTAATAAAGGTTATATAATTACGTCCATGCTAGGGGAAAGTAAATGATTACAGATACCGTTAATCGTACAAAACTACTTGACTGACCTCCAGACATGTCAAAAACGGTACTTCGTAGTACCGATGAGGAGGTGCGTGTCTGTCCAATGAGAGAAATCAGCATGTCTCTGATTTTGCAAGTGGCGAATTCGGACTCCTCTCGCTGGACGAACTGTACCTAGTCCTAGTACGTAACCAGTGTGAAATTAGCCATAGAAATCCAGCCATAGATTCGGGGCGCGAAGCATGCAACACGCAACACACCGAAGTAACGCGTCGGTATCCGGGCCGACCCCGTTTTTTAAATCAGCATTAATATTGCATTCTAATCAGAGACGTGTAATTATTATTTACCAACATGGGTAACTGGCGATTAAGAGTAGTGAGTCTCCTTGAATGACGGTATATTTCGCATATAGTTTTGAGCAAATATCGATATATCAATATCCCCAGAATCCCACGAAATTTACATGTTTACATACTAAGTCCGTATGGCTGATTGTTTCTATCACATTCCCACTCACCAAATTCATATGGGGTAATACCTATATATTACTCTGACTACGTCCGGAGTTTCGTGCCGATAGCTCGATACAGTTTTGAGCAAATATCAAATATAACCCCAGAATACCATGAAATTGACATATTTACACACAAAGTCCTTATGGCTGATTGATTCTACCACATTCCCACTCACCAAATTCACATGGGGTACTCGATATATATTACTGTGACTTCATCCAGAGTTTCGTGCCGATAGCTCGATATAGTTTTCAGAAAATATCGAATATATCCCTAGAATACCACGAAATTGACATTCTTGCACAATGAGTCCTTATGGCTGATTGATTCTACCACATTCCCACTCACCAAATTCATACGGAGTACTCGCTATATATTACTCTGACTACGTCCGGAGTTTCGTGCCGATAGCTCGATATAGTTTTCAGGAAATATCGAATATATCTCCAAAATTTCACGAAATCGACATTTTTGTACACTAAGTCCCTATGGCTGATTGGTTCTATCACATTCCCACTCACCAAATTCATATGGGGTACTCGATATATATATTACTGTGACTTCATCCAGAGTTTCGTGCCGATAGCTCGATATAGTTTTCAGGAAATATCGAATATATCCCCAGAATACCACGAAATTGACATATTTACATACAAAGTCCTTATGGCTGATTGATTCTACCACATTCCCACTCACCAAATTCACATGGGGTACTCGATATATATTACTGTGACTTCATCCAGAGTTTCGTGCCGATAGCTCGATATAGTTTTCAGAAAATATCGAATATATCCCTAGAATACCACGAAATTGACATTCTTGCACAATGAGTCCTTATGGCTGATTGATTCTACCACATTCCCACTCACCAAATTCATACGGAGTACTCGCTATATATTACTCTGACTACGTCCGGAGTTTCGTGCCGATAGCTCGATATAGTTTTCAGGAAATATCGAATATATCCCCAGAATACCATGAAATTGACATATTTACACACAAAGTCCTTATGGCTGATTGATTCTACCACATTCCCACTCACCAAATTCACATGGGGTACTCGATATATATTACTGTGACTTCATCCAGAGTTTCGTGCCGATAGCTCGATATAGTTTTCAGAAAATATCGAATATATCCCTAGAATACCACGAAATTGACATTCTTGCACAATGAGTCCTTATGGCTGATTGATTCTACCACATTCCCACTCACCAAATTCATACGGAGTACTCGCTATATATTACTCTGACTACGTCCGGAGTTTCGTGCCGATAGCTCGATATAGTTTTCAGGAAATATCGAATATATCTCCAAAATTTCACGAAATCGACATTTTTGTACACTAAGTCCCTATGGCTGATTGGTTCTATCACATTCCCACTCACCAAATTCATATGGGGTACTCGATATATATATTACTGTGACTTCATCCAGAGTTTCGTGCCGATAGCTCGATATAGTTTTCAGGAAATATCGAATATATCCCCAGAATACCACGAAATTGACATATTTACATACAAAGTCCTTATGGCTGATTGATTCTACCACATTCCCACTCACCAAATTCACATGGGGTACTCGATATATATTACTGTGACTTCATCCAGAGTTTCGTGCCGATAGCTCGATATAGTTTTCAGAAAATATCGAATATATCCCTAGAATACCACGAAATTGACATTCTTGCACAATGAGTCCTTATGGCTGATTGATTCTACCACATTCCCACTCACCAAATTCATACGGAGTACTCGCTATATATTACTCTGACTACGTCCGGAGTTTCGTGCCGATAGCTCGATATAGTTTTCAGGAAATATCGAATATATCCCCAGAATACCATGAAATTGACATATTTACACACAAAGTCCTTATGGCTGATTGATTCTACCACATTCCCACTCACCAAATTCACATGGGGTACTCGATATATATTACTGTGACTTCATCCAGAGTTTCGTGCCGATAGCTCGATATAGTTTTCAGAAAATATCGAATATATCCCTAGAATACCACGAAATTGACATTCTTGCACAATGAGTCCTTATGGCTGATTGATTCTACCACATTCCCACTCACCAAATTCATACGGAGTACTCGCTATATATTACTCTGACTACGTCCGGAGTTTCGTGCCGATAGCTCGATATAGTTTTCAGGAAATATCGAATATATCTCCAAAATTTCACGAAATCGACATTTTTGTACACTAAGTCCCTATGGCTGATTGGTTCTATCACATTCCCACTCACCAAATTCATATGGGGTACTCGATATATATATTACTGTGACTTCATCCAGAGTTTCGTGCCGATAGCTCGATATAGTTTTCAGGAAATATCGAATATATCCCCAGAATACCACGAAATTGACATATTTACATACAAAGTCCTTATGGCTGATTGTTTCTATCACTTTCCCACCCACGAAATTCATACGGGGTACTCGCTATATATTAATCTGACTACGTCCGGAGTTTCGTGCCGATAGCTCGATATAGTTTTCAGGAAATATCGAATAGATCTCCAAAATTTCACGAAATCCACATTTTTGCATTCCAATTCCTTATGGCTGACTGATTCCATCAAATTCCCACTCACCAAATTCACATGGGGTACTCGCTATATATTACTGTGACTTCATCCAGAGTTTCGTGCCGATAGCTCGATATAGTTTTCAGAAAATATCGAATATATCCCTAGAATACCACGAAATTGACATTACATACAAAGTCCCTATGGCTGATTGGTTCCATCAAAGTCCCACTCACCAAATTCATATGGAGTACTCGATATATATTACTGTGACCTCATCCAGAGTTTGGTGCCGATAGCTCGATACAGTTTTCAGGAAATATCGAATGTATCTCAAAAATTTCACGAAATTGACATTTTAGCACACTAAGTCCTTATGGCTGATTGGTTCTATCAAATTCCCACTCTCCAAACTCACATGCGGTACTAGATATTATTTACTGAGACTTCGTCCAGAGTTTCGTGCCGATAGCTCGATATAGTTTTCAGGAAATACCGAATATATCTTCAAAAATTAAGCGAAATCGACATTTTTGTACACTACGTCCCTACGGCTGATTGGTTCTAACACATTCCCACTCACCAAATTCACATGGGGTACTCGCTATATATTACTGTGACTACATCCGGAGTTTGGTGCCGATAGCTCGATATAGTTTTCAGGAAATATTTAATATATCTCCGAAATTTCACGAAATGGACATTTTTGTACACTAAGTCCCTATGGCTGATTGGATCCATCAAAGTTCCACTCACCAAATTCACATGGGGTACTCGCTATATATTACTGTGACTTCATCCAGAGTTTCGTGCCGATAGCTCGATATAGTTTTCAGGAAATATCGAATATATCCCTAGAATACCACGAAATTGACATATTTACATACAAAGTCCTTATGGCTGACTGGTTCCATCAAATTCCGACTCACCAAATTCACACGGGGTACTCGCTATATATTACTGTGACTTCATCCAGAGTTTCGTGCCGATAGCTCGATATAGTTTTCAGGAAATATCGAATATATCCCCAGAATACCACGAAATTGAAATATTTTCATACAAAGTCGTTATGGCAGATTGGTTCTATCACATTCCCACTCACCAAATTCACACGGGGTACTCGCTATATATTACTGTAACTTCATCCAGAGTTTCGTGCCTGTAGCTCGATATAGTTTTCAGGAAAAATTGAATATATCTCCAAAATTTATCGAAATCGACATTTTTGCATCCCAATTCCTTATGGCTGACTGGTTCCATCAAATTCCCACTCACCAAATTCACACGGGGTACTCGCTACATATTACTTTGACTTCATCCAGAGTTTCGTGCCGATAGCTCGATATAGTTTTCAGGAAATACCGAATATATCTTCAATAATTAAGCGAAATCGACATTTTTGTACACTAAGTCCCTATGGCTGATTGGTTCTATCACATTCCCACTCACCAAATTCATATGGGGTACTCGATATATATTACTGTGACTTCATCCGGAGTTTGGTGCCGATGGCTCGATATAGTTTTCAGAAAATATCGAATATATCCCTAGAATACCACGAAATTGACATATTTACATACAAAGTCCCTATGGCTGATTGGTTCCATCAAAGTCCCACCCACCAAATTCATATGGGGTACCCGATATATATTACTGTGACTTCATCCAGAGTTTGGTGCCGATAGCTCGATATAGTTTTCAGAAAATATCGAATATATCCCTAGAATACCACGAAATTGACATTTTTGCACACTAAGTCCATATGGCTGATTGGTTCTATCAAATTCCCACTCACCAAATTCACATGGGGTTCTCGATATATATTACTGTGACTACATCCGGAGTTTGGTGTCGATAGGTCGATATAGTTTTCAGGAAATACCGAATATATCTCCAAAATTTCACGGAATTGACATTTCGTGAAATTTCGGAGATATATTGAATATTTCCTGAAAACTATATCGAGCTATCGGCACCAAACTCCGGATGTAGTCACAGTAATATATATCGAGTACCCTATGTGAATTTGGTGAGTGGGACTTTGATGGAACGAATCAGCCATAGGGACTTTGTATGCAAATATGTCAATTTCGTGGTATTCTAGGGATATATTCGATATTTTCTGAAAACTATATCGAGCTATCGGCACGAAACTCTGGATGAAGTCACAGTAATATATAGCGAGTACCCCGTGTGAATTTGGTGAGTGGGAATTTGATGGAACCAGTCAGCCATAGGGACTTAGTGTACAAAAATGTCGATTTCGATAAATTTTGGATATATTCGATATTTCCTGAAAACTATATCGAGCTATCGGCACCAAACTCCGGACGTAGTCAGAGTAATATATAGCGAGTACTCCGTATGAATTTCGTGGGTGGGAATGTGATAGAAACAATCAGCCATAAGGACTTTGTATGTAAATATGTCAATTTCGTGATATTCTAGGGATATATTCGATATTTCCTGAAAACTATATCGAGCTATCGGCACGAAACTCTGGGTGAAGTCACAGTAATATATATCGAGTACCCCGTGTGAATTTGGTGAGTGGGACTTTGATGGAACCAATCAGCCATAGGGACTTAGTGTACAAAAATGTCGATTTCGTGAAATTTCGGAGATATATTGAATATTTCCTGAAAACTATATCGAGCTATCGGCACCAAACTCTGGATGAAGTCACAGTAATATATATCGAGTACCCCATGTGAATTTGGTGAGTGGGACTTTGATGGAACCAATCAGCCATAGGGACTTAGTGTACAAAAATGTCGATTTCGTGAAATTTCGGAGATATATTGAATATTTCCTGAAAACTATATCGAGCTATCGGCACGAAACTCTGGATGAAGTCACAGTAATATATATCGAGTACCCCATGTGAATTTGGTGAGTGGGGATTTGATAGATCCAATCAGCTATAATGACTTCGTGTACAAAAATGTCAATTTCGTGAAATTTTGGAGATATATTCGGTATTTCCTGTAAACTATATCGAGCTATCGGCACCAAACTCCGGATGTAGTCACAGTAATATATATCGAGAACCCCATGTGAATTTGGTGAGTGGGAATTTGATAGAACCAATCAGCCATAAGGACTTAGTGTGCAAAAATGTCAATTTCGTGAAATTTTGGAGATATATTCGGTATTTCTTGAAAACTATATCGAGCTATCGGCACGAAACTCTGGAAGAAGTCACAGTAATATATATCGAGTACCCTATGTGAATTTGGTGAGTGGGACATTGATGGAACCAATCAGCCATAGGGACTTAGTGTACAAAAATGTCGATTTCGTGAAATTTTGGAGATATATTCGAAATTTCCTGAAAATTATATCGAGCTATCGGCACGAAACTCCGGACGTAGTCAGAGTAATATATAGCGAGTACTCCGTATGAATTTCGTGGGTGGGAATGTGATAGAAACAATCAGCCATAAGGACTTTGAATGTAAATATGTCAATTTCGTGGTATTCTGAGGATATATTCGATATTTCCTGAAAACTATATCGAGCTATCGGCAGGAAACTCTGGATGAAGTCACAGTAATATATATCGAGTACCCCATGTGAATTTGGTGAGTGGGAATTTGATAGATCCAATCAGCCATAATGACTTAGTGTGCATTAAATGTCAATTTCGTGAAATTTCGGAGATATATTGATTATTTCCTGAAAACCATATCGAGCTATCGGCACCAAACTCCGGATGTAGTCACAGTAATATATATCGAGTACCCCATGTGAATTTGGTGAGTGGGAATTTGATAGATCCAATCAGCCATAGGGACTTAGTGTGCAAAAATGTCAATTTCGTGAAATTTTGGAGATATATTCGGTATTTCCTGAAAACTATATCGAGCTATCGGCACCAAACTCTGGATGAAGTCACAGTAATATATATCGAGTACCCCATGTGAATTTGGTGAGTGGGACTTTGATGGAACCAATCAGCCATAGGGACTTTTTATGTAAATATGTCAATTTCGTGGTATTCCAGGGATATATTCGATATTTTCTGAAAACTATATCGAGCTATCGGCACCAAACTCCGCATGAAGTCACAGTAATATATATCGAGTACCCCATATGAATTTGGTGAGTGGGAATGTGATAGAACCAATCAGCCATAGGGACTTAGTGTACAAAAATGTCGATTTCGTGAAATTTCGGAGATATATTGAATATTTCCTGAAAACTATATCGAGCTATCGGCACCAAACTCCGGATGTAGTCACAGTAATATATATCGAGTACCCCATGTGAATTTGGTGAGTGGGAATTTGATAGATCCAATCAGCCATAAGGACTTAGTGTGCAAAAATGTCAATTTCGTGAAATTTTGGAGATATATTCGGTATTTCCTGAAAACCATATCGAGCTATCGGCACCAAACTCTGGATGAAGTCACAGTCATATATATCGAGTACCCCATGTGAATTTGGTGAGTGGGACTTTGATGGAACCAATCAGCCATAGGGACTTTGTATGTAAATATGTCAATTTCGTGGTATTCTAGGGATATATTCGATCTTTTCTGAAAACTATATCGAGCCATCGGCACCAAACTCCGGATGAAGTCACAGTAATATATATCGGGTACCCCATATGAATTTGGTGCGTGGGACTTTGATGGAACCAATCAGCCATAGGGACTTTGTATGTAAATATGTCAATTTCGTGGTATTCTAGGGATATATTCGATATTTTCTGAAAACTATATCGAGCTATCGGCACCAAACTCTGGATGAAGTCACAGTAATATATATCGAGTACCCCATGTGAATTTGGTGGGTGGGACTTTGATGGAACCAATCAGCCATAAGGACTTTGTATGTAAATATGTCAATTTCGTGGTATTCTAGGGATATATTCGATATTTTCTGAAAACTATATCGAGCCATCGGCACCAAACTCCGGATGAAGTCACAGTAATATATATCGGGTACCCCATATGAATTTGGTGGGTGGGACTTTGATGGAACCAATCAGCCATAGGGACTTTGTATGTAAATATGTCAATTTCGTGGTATTCTAGGGATATATTCGATATTTTCTGAAAACTGTATCGAGCTATCGGCACCAAACTCTGGATGAAGTCACAGTAATATATATCGGGTACCCCATATGAATTTGGTGGGTGGGACTTTGATGGAACCAATCAGCCATAGGGACTTTGTATGTAAATATGTCAATTTCGTGGTATTCTAGGGATATATTCGATATTTTCTGAAAACTATATCGAGCCATCGGCACCAAACTCCGGATGAAGTCACAGTAATATATATCGAGTACCCCATATGAATTTGGTGAGTGGGAATGTGATAGAACCAATCAGCCATAGGGACTTAGTGTACAAAAATGTCGATTTCGATACATTTTGGATATATTCGATATTTTCTGAAAACTATATCGAGCTATCGGCACCAAACTCCGGATGTAGTCACAGTATCATATATCGAGTACTCCATGTGAATTTGGTGAGTGAGAATGTGATAGAACCAATCAGCCATAATGACTTTGTATCGTCTTAATGGTGATTTAAAAAACGGAGTCGGCCCGGATACCGACGCCTTGCTTCGGTGTGTTGCGTGTTGCATGCTTTGCGCCCCGAATCTATGGCTGGGATTTCTATGGCCAATTTCACACTGGGTAGTACGTAGCATAGGACCTAATCAGAACCATGGTTTTTTTTCAGATCTATGCGTGACGAGTATGCCGCTGATGCAGTTGGTTATGTGCAACTCAAAACATGTGGTAACCTCTGCACAGTGAAGGCGAGAGTTACACCAGAGCATCGGCTGAACTCTCCTGCGTATCAGGTGGTTGCGAATGTGAAGGAGTCTGCAGAAGGCAACGAGATTAGAGACTGCAAATGTATGGATTGCGCCGCATCACAGGGTATGCATAAAACTTGTAGTGTCGAGTTGTAAATCAAAACAGTTAGTAGTCAACACATGAAAATCAGAACGTACGTGCATGTTAAGTACCTTTATCTTGAGAATGTACTTGTCGCCTATGGTGTTCTCTAGAACATGAACAGGGAGGGGAGGGGGCACACGTCATGTTTGATTTCTCACTACCAAAGGTTTCTGATTGTGGAAGAAGTCCAACAAATTTTTGACCTCCAAAATCAATATTTTCACTCGCATTTTGCGTTTGAGACGTTTCTATAAAAAGTGAATTTTATCGCCGTCGGACCAATGGTAACGTCTGCGTATGTGCAAATGTGAAATCCTTGCAACACAGCTCCCAAAATTTCTATCCGATTTCGAGAAATTTTTCTGGGAAAAGGCTAGGGGCAGCTTTTGTATTCGACTGATGTCATGTTATGGGTTTCTATTGATATGTTGAAAAGACGATTGCAATGCTAAAAAGTAGGGGTATGTTTTACTTGGTGGAAATCGAGTGGGAGCAATACCCTGAGAAGGGAAGCATCTCATATTTCTGTCGAGATCTGATGGGCATTCTTAATCCACTCACAAATTTCTACATCTCACATTTACTTGTTTGTATTTACACCCTAAAATATGCTTGTTCCAGGTGGATGTAAGCACAACCTAGCATTGCTGGCATGGCTTTCCAAAGTGTCTATGGTCCCATCTGTCACGTCAGTTGAGTGCTACTGGAAAAAAGTGCGCTTTCTTCAGCTATTGAATATGGCTTGTGCTTGTTGGCGAGGGACATCGGAACAAAAAAGACAGAACCTGTCAAGAAAAGCGAGTCACCTTTTTTTTAAATTTACTCCCGAGCTGGAGCGCGTGTAGGAACACTACAACTGTTAACCGTGTAATGTATCTAGCTAAGTTTAATGCTAAAATAAAGAATGCAAGAATATCAGGTGGTAGCCAAACTCAGAATGCCGTGTATTTTCTCAAACGTCTGTTCCTACGCAAACGATAAACAAAAGGGTTCAGTAATTTAATAATAACTAATGAGAGTCACACGACATCATATTTTTTCCCAAACGAATTTAGAACTTCGAATAATTTCACGTATCTGTGGTCAGTTTATTCAAATGTTTCCGGTTTCTTCGTATTTCTCCACCATGGTTGAGTACGATGATGTACGACCTAGGGAAGTCTTCAAGTTTTGATTTTATCGTCCCTTTTTCTTTGAGGTCCGTGATCCACACCACATCGCCCTCCACCAAATCGGGAAGTTCTCTTGTTCCTCTCCGGTCATCATAGTTCCTCTTGATACGCGATTTGATGTTCAAATCCTTGCGCTGGAAAATTTCCTTCTTCTGTTCTGTCGTTTCCTCAAAATCTTGCGAGGATGGTAAGGTGGATCGAATTTTTCTTCCGTACAACAGTTCAGCCGGCAATAAACCTGATTCCAAAGGGCTTGTTCTGTACGCCAGCAGTCCAAGGTTCCAATCTTTATTCATAGTCAAAATCCTCTTCGCAGTTTGTACAGCCCTTTCAGCAGCACCGTTGGATTGAGCGAAATAGGGACTGCTGATGGCTATCTCGAATCCAAAGTTTCTTGAAAATTCTCTAAATTCATTTGAGGTGAACTGAGCTCCTCCATCGGTCCTCACTTTCAGAGGTACTCCATGTCTTGCAAAAATGTTTTTGAGACGCTGAATCACAGCATTTGATGTAAGTGATGTCAATGTGATGATTTCAATAAATCTTGAGTAATAATCTTCAACTACCATATACCATTGGTTGGATAGCTTGAACAAGTCAATGCCGAGTAGTTCCCAGGGTTTATTAGGGAGATCAGTGACAATGAGAGGTTCGGACTTATTTTGCTTGTGTTGTCTACAAATATTACAATTAATTATCAATTGTTCAATATCCTTTGAACAACCAGGCCACCAAACAGATTCTTTCGCACGTCTACGACATTTTGTGATTCCCATGTGACCTTCATGTATGCGACTAAGAATTTCCTTTCTAAGAATTACGGGGATGAATAAGCGTCTTCCTCTCAAGACAATACCGCTTTCTATCACCAATTCGTCTTTGTGTTTTCTAAATTGAGATTGTTTCTCCCATTTACCGTTCAAAATACATTCCTTCAAACTCGTACACTCAGAATCCCTTTCCTGGCATTCTTTGATCTCCTTCAAACGGCAATCAGAACATGGTAATGTTTGAATCAAACTTCCAATAAATAAATCCTCCTCCAGGACATCTTCTTCGTCGTGAGCCACCTGAGTCTTCGGAGGGTTTCGCGAAAGAACGTCAGCTACAAAATTTTTCTTTCCGGGTAAATAACCAACTTTGAAATCAAATGACTGCAAGCGCATCCGGAAACGTTGCAATCTACCGGAAAGCGTGTCAAGGGGCTTTTCACAAAAAATTTGAACCAATGGTTTATGGTCAGTAAAAATCGAAAATTCACTGCCTATCAAAAATTGTTTGAATCTTTCACATATCCAGGTTATTGCTAAAGCCTCCTTCTCTATCATAGCATATTTCGACTGAGCCGGGGAAAATCTTTTCGAAGCATAAAACACAGCCCGCCACTCACCATCTTGAAACTGCTCCAGAACACCACCTAGGCCATAATTACAAGCGTCGGCTGTAACTCTTGTCTGCGTATTCCTTTTAAATGGAGCGAGGACTGGTGCTGTAGAAATGGCTAGTTTTATTTTCTCGAATGCGTCAGTGTGCTCTTCTTTCCACGACCAAGTCATTCCTTTTTTCAGAAGCTGATGCAGGGGGTGAGTAAGCTCCTCTAAATTTGGTATAAATTTCGCCTGATAGTTTACCATCCCTAAAAATGAACGCAGTCCAGTAACATTATTAGGGATTTGAATATTAGATATCGCCAACACCTTATCAGGATCGGGCATGATTCCGGATTCGCAAATAACATTACCTAAAAATTTCACCTGTCTCATTCCAAAAACACATTTGCTTTTATTTAAGGACACCCCATGTTGACGCAAGCGGTCCAGAGTGGCTCTCACATTGCCGTCATGCTCATCACTAGTTCTGCCTGTTATCAGCACATCATCGGCCAAATTTATCAGACCAGGCAACCCATCTAAAATCTGTGCCAATCTTCTTTGGAAGACTTTGGGTCCCGAACTTATTCCAAAAGGGAGCCTTAGAAACTGGAACCTTCCGAAAGGCGACAGGAAAGTCGTAAATTCAAGAGAATTCTCAGTAAGAGGAACCTGCCAAAACCCATTGGCAGCATCAAGTTTTGTAAAAATTTTGGCACCGTCCAGTTTTGCTAAACATTCCTCTACTGAAGGTAGCTGCAGCTTCTCTCTCTTAACGAATTTGTTGAGTTTTGTGTAATCAACACACACACGGACCCTTCCATCCTTTCGAGGTACCACGACGATCGGTGCACACCAATCAGTTGGCTCGGTAACTGGTTTGATGACCCCCTCGTTTACCATGCGCTGCAATTCTGTTTTCACAGCATCTAATAGTGGCAACGCTATTCTCCTAGGGCTAACTACTGCATACGGCTGGGCGTCTTCTGTCAAGACAATCCTATAGGGGTGATTGAGTTTTCCCATCTTATCTCGGAATAACTCAGGATATTCTATTTCAGCTTGAGGTGCATCAATGCAATTTATATAAAACTTCACGAGGCCTAGTGCGACAGACGCTGAAAAACTAAGCAGCGGAGTCTTCTGATCTCGCAGTACATAAGCAACTTCGTGAATTGACGTTGTTTTATGAATCAAGTGCAACTTGACTCTACCCAATACTTCAAGTTTCGTGCTATCAGGTCCATACAGAGTTCGAGGAAAGGATTCTATTTGCAACCCAAACTTTTTGCACGCGGGTAATCCAATAACTGTGACATCAGCACCAGTGTCTATCTTGAATGTCACGGCATGATCGTTTAGTTGGAATGTTTTAAAACGCATCAATGAACTGTCTTTTCTTAGCTCTGAGATGGTCAGTTCGCCTAAATATTCATCTCCAATTATTGATGAAACCGCGGGTAATTCATCACACTCAACTTCTTTAACCCCTTTATTGAGATTTCCTTTTTGCTTACAACATCGGCTAAAATGACCACGAGTCCCACAAATGTGGCAAGTGCCTTTAATTGCTGGGCATGGCCTACTTGACTCATGAACGATAAAAAGTCCACATTGTTCGCATTTTGTTGTCGGTCTAGAGGAAGAGGTTCTAAATTTCCGTGCTATCATGGAAACGTCAGAATTTTCCCCACGGATTTCGGTTTGCTGTTTCTTCACAGATTCGGATTGACGCACTTTCACTATGGCTTTCTCCAGTGTCAAAAATTCATCCAATTGGAGATTTTCCGAAAGTTTTGAATCTCTAACTCCTATAACTATTAGGTCCCTGATCAAGCTAGATTTTAGAGTCCCAAAATCACAAGATTCAGCTAGTTGTCTCAAATCGTTGATGAAGCTGTCAACCGTTTCTCCTGGCTGCTGTCGGCGTTTCAGGAATTTTGCTCTCTCATAAACGATATTCTTCTTGAGCCCTAAATAGTTCTCAAAATATCCTTTGACTGCCTCATAATTATTTTCTTCGTCCTCACTCAGCTCGAACGTGTGGAAAAGATCCTCCCCTTCCTCTCCGAGACAGTAAATCAACATACTAATTTGTTGAGCCTGCGGTTTTCTATATAATTCGGAAGCGTTTCTAAACAGTTCAAACTTTCTAATCCAACGTTCCCAGCCATGAGGGTTTTGAAAATCAAAGTGATCGGGAGGTGAAATTTGAAAAGATGACATACCCACTGGGAATTGGTTGTCTTGGGCTCCAGCTTCATCTTCAACGAACTGCGCCTTCTTTTTCCCTCTGGTCTTCTTCGACATCGCAACTACCGAATCTTTAACCTGATTTTAACCTGACACCATGTAATGTATCTAGCTAAGTTTAATGCTAAAATAAAGAATGCAAGAATATCAGGCGGTAGCCAAACTCAGAATGCCGTGTATTTTCTCAAACGTCTGTTCCTACGCAAACGATAAACAAAAGGGTTCAGTAATTTAATAATAACTAATGAGAGTCACACGAAAAACCGAACCCCCCCCCCCCCCCCCCCGCATGTACAGCCTTCACGATAGCTCCGTCATTTTTCGTGAAGATGCATCGTACCCCGATAAATCTGCCAGCAACTTAATCGAATTTTTCAAACCGTTCTTGACTACAACGGAGTGTTCAGCCATAGAAAAAGAAACAAGAGGTCAGGCCCTCCCTCCATTGTGGTATGAGGTGAGGTATGGACGAATATCTGGATCTACCCTCTACCAGGTTGCCCACTGTAACTTGGAAGATGGCACAACTGTGCAGTCCGTTATGGCAGGATACACCTTGCACGATAACGCTGCTATGGAAAGAGGAAGAAGGTTGGAGCCAAGCGTTATTGCCAAGATGGTTCCAAAACACCACTGCTGGGTTTTTCATCGACCCACTGCTTCCGGTATTTGGTGCTTCCCCTGATGCAATAACTGCCGATTATGTGATAGAAGTAAAGTGCCCATCCAAAATTTCGACGATCAGTAATTACATAAAGAAAAGAGGAGGTGGTCTAACTGCCAAATCATACGCTCAGGTTCAGTTGGAAATGAAAGTTTGTGGTAAGAAGAAAGCTTTGTTTGGAGTAGCATCACCCAACTTCGAAACTGATGGTATCGTCACGGTAGAGGAAGTGGCGTACGATGCGGAATACTGCGACGATATTATCGTTAGGGCTCTGCAATTTCGGGAGAAGGCAATATTTCCTAAAATAATGAGTTGTAGCGACAAACTAAATATTTAGTTCTTGTTTATTTGTAATAAATATGCCTATGTTGTAGTACGGAATTAATAATTTTTTCAATTATTATTGATCTTATACTCGAATATATAACTTACTGTGTTGCATAAATATAATACAATAATGTTGAGGTTTGATTCTGTCATAATATACCCTACAGTACAAGCGTGAAATTGGAAGAATAGTCAACATGTTAGTTTGTCGTTAGATGGTTGGATACTTTTATTCAGCAGCCGTTCAGTGCTACCATAGAACAGGAGAATAATGGAAGAAGTATACCACAGTTGTAGTTATTACAACGTTCTTTCAGATTGCCTAAACTACTAGACCACATTAAGTAAAAGTCAATGTCAGAAAATTGTAAAAGGAAATAAATTCAGATATCTTGAAGGTTTTAAGTAGATAATTTCCAGGGGCTTTCGTAAGTTTCTACATACATCTCTATTTTGATAATCACACACATAGGTACCCCGTACGAAGGCGTTGGCAGTGAAACAAAAATTAGGTACAACAAAGGTTGTGAAAAAAGTTTAAGGTGTTTTTAAAGAAACAGTACCTACCACTATTGTGAACATATAAAACCAAAACGTTTTGTACGTATACATAGGTACCTGCTACTCATGTTTTCAAGTGTTTGAAATTCCACCCATAAACCTACCTTGAGAACATTAAGTATAAAAACTGAAACTACAAAATTAATGTTACCTTCACATAGGAAAGAGTTGTTCGAACTAATTCTGGCCTGCATAAGTGTTAATTTACATTTTTATGTTCACAATTCGTAACGAAAATTGCATTTCCACTTGGCATATTGATACTAAATCTTGTTCAAAATGTGAATTGAGTGGGTATTCTATGATATTCTTCAACAATGCGCCATTAAAAGTTGCTGCACGATTAGAACTTAGTAAATCTAAACGTTACAACAGTTTCTGAAACTCATTAAGGTGACGACTAAGGGATGCATTTCCATGAACATGACACACATCAGGAAAAAGTAATATATTTACAGAAAAAAAATACAATAACAAGCATCAATTTATTAAATTTTATCAAAGAATGGGATCTTGTAGATTAATGATACCACAAGCCACAACTACAGCATGGTCTAACAATGAAATTAAATTATGATCAATACAGGCGTGAGGGCCAAGAAACGCAAATTCCCTAACTCTGGAGATGACCCTCTCTATGTGAATCCTCACCGCACTTACTCTTGCTCCACTTCACAAGTTCAGGAGGCAATTTTTCTCCCGTAGCCACGCTAGGAGGTCGAATCAGAGTACAGTTTTTGCCTGCCAGAAGCCTTTCCACCTGCTTGAAGCCTCTATCGGCAAGAACATCGCATCCGTCTGGCAACACTTCTAAAAACCTGCTTTTCTGCACCAACACGCTATCGCTAATGCGCCCCCCATATCCTTCAGATATGAAATTTATTAGTCCACGAGGAGTGCAGGATATCAAATATTTGATGGTGTTGCATTTCTTGTATTCCGACCATGTCAGAGATTGGTTTTTGGGAGAACTAGGCTTCTCAATTTCAATCTCGAAGCCATCAATTATTGATTCTACATTATGGAATTGGTATCTGAATAGTAGAGGCATGTTTAAAATTATTGAACGTTTGGAAGGCCAAAATACCAAATGAGAGAGAAGGGAGCTCAGTTTGGGTAAACATGTATTAAATATTGACGAAACTTGAGAAGTCCCTAAACCAAAATCGTCACCTAGCCTCTTAAATGCATCATTTGTTCTTATTTTTTTGAAAACTATCATGACATTCCTAGGGTACATTTGGCCTACCTCACTACACTTGGACACCAGCAAGTAGTGATCCTTAGGAATTCCTAGGTAAAATCTACACTCAATTTTCAGCAACTTCTGTTGGTGAACCAGTGCATTGGAGCAGCATTGTTGCTCATTCAGCTGTAGGTCTACACTAGCAGTAGTGTCAGTAGAAACGAGGGAGGATTGCAGAGGTCACAGTAGACGAACTACTTTCCACACATGAGCTGGAAGAACCCCGAAGCATCCTTTGATGAGCAACTGAATCCTTCCTGGGAATTCTGCGTGGATGACATTGTGGCAATGGACAAGCCAGTGGTGATGGAGGACGCAGAAATGCGGACCTGAGGGAGAAAACATTATTATGTAACGTTCCGGTGTCAAAAATAGGTTCCAAATGGAGTTTCATAAAACAACAAAATCGTTTCTTCGTCCCTCTTATTTGACCTGCCATGTATGTCCCTGTAGCAGTAGGTTTATACCTGGGGTTCTGTGGGGTATTTATTTACGGAACTGATGCTAGAGGGCAAACAACCACGCGATATCCACTCTTCCGAACTGGCAACCGGCTCCTTCTTGACTTCAACAAACTCGCTAGTTTGTTGAAGTTCTTGACTGTGTTGTATTGGCAGTACAACAGCGCCTACAAAAGTAGTTCATTGATTTTCATATAGTCGTTTAGTAATGCAGAAATAATTTAAAAAATTCCAGTCATGCAGTGTGACCCTACGACCGAATTTTTAAACATATCCCTGAAGAACTATAATTGTTTCCCTATTTGTAGCGATGTTTAAAACATTAAAAGTTAAATAAGAACACTTTTTTGCTCACCTGGCAGAGAATCGTTAGTTCCTTCTTGTCCAGCAACTTGTAAACCAATTAGTTCTATAAATCACAAACACGCACACATTTAGCACAAATCAGAATGTAAAAAACCAGAAATAGCAACAATGCTTCAGTATTAGCAAATTTTCCAAGAAATTAAATTAATTGTTCATGGTTATTGATAAAGCATAAAACTGATATGTCAACCTCTGTTAGTTTGTCTAACACGTTGGTAATAGATTTCATCATTTCTCAGCTGGACTATGATAACTTATCATCGTGATTGCTTACCTTCGTCATCAATCATTCTCGGAACCAATGTCTGTTTTCTCTTCCTCCTGTTTCGAATAGCCTTTGCGCATACCTCTTCATCGGACCTATATGCAGCTTCTTCAGTACTAGGCCCTGCAACAGTTGTGGAAAATGGAGTAATGCGTTAAAGGACTCTACCATCACTTTTGTTTCCAATAAAACATTATTCACTAGCACTTTTGATGTGTTAGTACTGGGTCTGCATGTCGTTTTGAACTAAAATTGCTTAAAATTTTGGTTTATTATTCGGTAATAAACCATTGTGATTACTATGGAAGAATCTTTTGTACCCCCCCCCCCCCCCTTTTCTTCCTGATTGTTTTATTCCTAATTATTTCGTTCATGTTACGGCAAACATTAGAAGGCTATAAATCCGGCTGCGATTAGTTATATGGGGTTTCCACTTTTTTGCACCATTGAGGATATTCAAGGGATTGAATAACAATGTGTTCTTGTAAAATTGTCTAACCTTCGTGGACTGAAAAGAGCTGCTGTCTCGCATGGGCATCAAGTGTCTGGTTGCACGGCGAAATAGAACCTGGAACAATGAAAACATGATAAATATCAAGAGCTACTTAGCGTTGTTTAACGCTTCATAGCTTTGCTTCCTAGTCAACCAAGGTCGCAGAAGCATTGTGATCACTTTTGGGGGAGAAAAAAAGTCCAACAACAAAATTTCCACTCGCATTTTCCGTTTCAGAGCTTATTCTTATACCTACTATACATTTTGGATGGTAGTTGGGTACCTACTGACGTATAGATGGTCCTACAGTTAGAATATTATACTATCTATTCAATCGTATGATGGATACGTTTTTCTCCTGCTATCGCACCCTAGTACAACTCTAGCCATTTCCCTGCAAACATCTCGTGCTAAGTTGAAGAAACTAAATAACTGAATTTGCAATGAAATTTGAAAACTTACTCAAGAAACCTATTTTTCTTTTCTTTGCCGAATCAGACAGTTGATTTTTCGAAGGTTTTCGGGGTGTACCTAAAGGTAGATGGGGAACAACATGCTGCTTCAACTTTAAATATTTTCCAGCGTGTTTGTAGAACAGTCAGTTTTCCGCATCTTCTTCTAACTGAAAATGAAAGAAAAACCTACTTTAACGTGTACATAGGCATGAGAGAATAAAGATACCCAGTAAACAAATAAATGGAGATAACAATTGATACACGTACCTACTTAGAGTTACAAAATAGGGATCAGGGAAGCGTATTACTCATTTATATATCTACTGACTCACTTGTCACTGACTGTGTTGATCCGTGACTGATCCAACCAACACTTTACCTACCTACCTATTCTTTCAATCAAACAATAAGTAGGTACTTAACTAAAGGAAGGGCGCATTGTGTATATAGAAATCGAAAAACGATCCATGAAAATAGGGATATGGCGACAGAGCAAAACTTTGAAGCAATCTTCTGGCAAGTTTTAGCACTAGGTAATCTGTTCTTCCTTAATCCTTATTAATGCACAACGTATTGGAATATGGGGGTATCATACGAAAATTAGACTGAGAAACTTACTTCAAAATGACCCTCGCAGCAGTAAAACTTGGACGTCATCGATCGTTGTATTCCTGCCACAGCGAACCATTGCTTTCTTCGCTCCACATTCATTGGAACAGAAATCATTATTTTCCCGTCCGCTTCACTCGACTCACACTTCGGGAAAATACACACTTTCACCATTAAGTACGGGAAGAAAATCGTCGTCAAGAACAAGCATCAAAAACAAAACAGAGTGAAAGGTGAAACACGAAACGGACAACCTGCGCAGCTAGCAGCTCGGTAACAACGATTTAACCTTCCGCACCACTGGGCTTGCATGGATGCTTCCCTGTGATTTTCAAATTCCATACCGGCCATTTTCCGGAAATCCCGGAGCCATTTTCCGGAAAATTTGCAACTTTCATGTTTGAATAATGAAGAAATGTTTCACTTCTTCATTTCAAGTGTTCTGGAGTACCTACTTTGACCAAAAACAAATGAAATATATTAGGTTTTTGTTGTAAATTACATGAGAGGCCTCGCAGGTCGATTGCGCCAGGGGGCCCGCACTCCAATGGGGAAAGCTGAATCCTACTTTTTAGTTGGGCGGTCTCACCACATGGAGCAGTAATATCGCCAATTTTTATTGTTTATTCTAATAACTCGCTATTAAATAATTTCAGTATATAATTTTCATAATGTGTTCTGTAATTAAGCAACAAATCTGCGAGATAATGCTAAAAGTGCGAAAAGTTTTGATTTTATGCCGTGTTAAGGTGGTAGTAGCAGTTAGTTATGGTTGTTCGCTTGTTCCACCATTTTGTTGTGATTGTTTTTTATGGTTTTGAACGTCATTCATCGTCATTTTGTTGTATTAAAGTGAATTTACTTACCTATATTTTTATTGTACGTACTTATGCGTGCTTAATAATATGCCGGGGCTAAAGAAGAGAAATTTTTTCATCTGTAATTCTTGATCACCCGCTTCCGGACAACAAAAATCTTTCCAGTCAATCTTCCAGTGAAAGCTGAAAATCGGTAAGTTCCTACCTATCTACATAGCTGTTTTGACTTCTGTGTACTTGCAAGTAATAACAAAATAATAATTTAATAGGATGGCACATAATCCATCTAGAAAAAGAGTACGCAGGTACCTATATCATCTGAAATCAGTGTGAACCTTTTTTGGGCTTGGTTTTCCATTTTACGGTTTGGAAGCTGTGGTTTGCAATTTATTGCTATTTGTAACTTGCGAAGTACTAATAGGCTGTGATCTTGCCGTAATAACGGTCATGTTACAATAAAAATTGCACAGAGATAATGCAGCCTTGACTCAATTCTTTGCAAAGAAAAGATAAAAAGTGCCAAGAGGTCAGCCATGTCAACTCCATTGAAAAATCTATACGCGCTGAAAGGTGGACTAGATTTAAGATTAGGTACCTATCTACCTACTAGGTACATAAAAATATATCAAGTTGAAATCAAAAGGAATTATTTAATAATACCTTACATCCTAGTGGCTTGTGGTTATTCTGAGTGTATTTGTGCCTACCAGGTTGCTTGCTGTCCATCCCTGGTTTTGTACCTGTCCACTTCTGGTTTTATCAAGCAGTTCCTACTACGAAAAATCACTACGTTATGAAGCAGGTAATTCTTTTTGGAGTGCTAGGCCAAATGAACCTAGTATAAGTAGTAAATGCTAAGTTCATTCAACATTCCGTAAATGTTGTGTGACATTTGGTGTCTCCAAATTTGATGTCACCACGGGAGTGGTGGCGTCACCAAATTGGATGCCACGACTGGAGCGATGGCGTCATCAAATTATATAAATGATACATGTAGGTGTCTATCAGAATAATGAATTCATGGTCAGCAGATCATATAACAATAGTACCTATATAACTCTTATCCATGATCAACAACAGTCTCGTTATGTATGTATGAGGGTAGCTATAATTCGTGTCATCACCACAATTACCTAAATCCCTTTTTCACGACGTTATCCTTTGAAGGTGTTAAGTAAAAACTATCCATCTAGAATGTTGAGTTCCCATTAGTTTTCAGAACTTCACATTACATTTCATTTCATTAATTTCATTTTGCTCCACATAAATTCGCCCTCGTCTTAGAGTTCATAAGATGTTCAGTCATATTCCGCTTGGCTGCTGCTAGGTACCTAAAATGTGGTTTTGATGTGCAGCGAAGTTTTGTGATGATGAAGGTAATGTTTGATTGTTGGTAATGTGTGTGTGGTTGGTAGTTTCAGATGGCTTAGCTGTTGGTTGGGCCCTGGCAGTGAGGAAAAAACAACAGTAGAAGAAATTGAATATTCTTCAGCAGCTCATCGGTTATGACATGAAATAACAAATTGACCTACCTTGTTTCAGTTTCTGTCCTTATAAATTTACTTATTACTGTGTACTTTTGAGAATAAAAAAATTGATATGGCTTGAGAACTTCAATTTTAATCCTCTTGTATATTATTTTATGTTGTTCGATTTCAAGGATTAATTGTTTGAGTGGTGAACCGCGTAATGATTACACTGGGAAAATACCACTATGGTCTACCCTGCCACTTCCTGTGAAAATGTAATTTTCGCCAATCAAAATTTTTTTAAGTTTTTTCCATAGAATGTTGACGCAATTTATTTTTCTATTATGTCTGGCCTGCAAAAAAATGTGAAAACAATAGTAATGTTTTCACGTCATTTCTGCTGACCGGAAATAGAAAAATAAAATCGCGTCAAGATCCTATGGAAAAAACGAAGATTTGAATATCCCGCTCAGAGGCTCAGCATCCGATTTGAATTCCCCGCGCAGCGCCAGGACCCATTTTAGTTGGGCGGTCTCACAGCTTGGGTGCGCCGTTTCGGACTTCAGTTTTTAACGTTGAGCGAGGCTTCTATACGGTAGTATCAGTACTCTATGGGCTCTCCTACGCCTACGTCACACGCCCACCGTATGCCCGCCTTTTTTTCAAATTTCCTTTTGTCTTCCTAATTTTATGCGAACAATTCCCCGGCGAATGGACTCGATTTTCGTTAACCCTAGGCAAGGTACTTCGAAAAAAAAAAAATTTAAAAAAATAGACCGGAATACCCCTATGTAACTGTATGTAACTTACTGAACTGTAAGTTAGGGGCGGAGTGGCTCCAGTGTACCAGCTCCAGGCGGTGGTGGCGCTCGGATATTTCGCCGTCAAACTACGAATTCTCAATTCTGATTGGTTCTGGAAGGTTTCCCTCTTGTTTTAGATATCCTGACGACCGCTAGATCGTGTGCCATTCCTTGTTTACACTTTTTACAGACCACATGTCTGCCGTATTCGGAACCCTTCTTCCTGGAGTCACTCTATGAACCAAAGGTCATTTTTTACGTGTTTTACCTTGCCACTGACTGTTTTCACATTATTTTATGCTCTGAATGCCCACTGGCTCTGAATTAGAACACGAACACCTACGCAGGGCTGACCAGAGGGGATGGCAGGGGGGGCAAAAGGCCCTATTTGTACGGTTCTTGTGCAAACTAAAAATTTCCTTTTAGCGAATTTTCAAAGAAAATGAAGCTATTGCAATGGCTTCGAAATTTAAATAATATAAATTTTTGGAAATTTTCTTCATAGAAATCCGTTTCAGACCATTCTAAAACGATTCCTGAAATTTAACACTTTTTTATATGTATATATATATTTATATATATATGTGTCACTCCAGACGATAACTCTCGATAGAATTGAGATAAACAGCTCAAATTTGCACAAAAAATCTATCTTGGCAATCGAAAGGCTAAGTTCGAAGATGGGCGAAATTGGCCTACTCTAAGGAGGGTTTTGGCGCATTTAAAGTGCGCAAAAATTACCCAAAAATTCCCAAAATGTTATGTTCCAACAAGTGACCCCTCATTTTAAAGGTTCTTGCACGCTGAACACGATGGTGGAATCGGATTTTAGATATCTTGATCCGTTCTCAAATTAGAGCATTTAAAGTGCGCAAAAATTACCCAAAAATCCCCAAAATGTTATTTTCTAACAAGTGACCCCTCATTTTAAAGGTTTTTGTACGCTGAACACGATGGTGAAATCAGAATTGCGACATCTCATTTCGTTCTCAAACTGGAGCACTTTGAAGATTAAGGAACGTGGTTATTTCTTCGAAAATTCGCTCTTATAGCCATGCTGCATGACTGGTTTATAAGTGAGCTCAGTTACTTCCTTAATAAATAAGGGTAGAGCAGCAGTACGTCCAGTATTCCTGTTTATAAATTATAAAATTGGTGGGGAGGGGCCCTATGAGAATTTATACCCGGGGCCCTTCCCAGCTCTGGGCGGCACCTAAGTACTAATAAGTATTTTTTCGCTCTCTTTTGAAAATGAAGTTGAACATCGATGGTTGTCTATTATAATTTATTTATTGTTTCATAACCACCCTTTGTTGAGAACAGGATTCGAATAATAATAGAATTCCATAGCCGACAGAATGTTTTTACTTTGGTAATCTTATAACAGTGTTATGAATCTGGCCAGATCATTGAGCACTGGATGGTATCCAGGGACAAATCCACAAACAGTTTATTCTAAGCACTGGTTGGAGTAGGCAATGTGGAGAAAAAGTACAAAACTTCACTGTTTTGGGTGAGGTTCGAACCCGATACCTCAGAAATAGCACGTGTATTGCGGGAAGTATAACCAGCAGTAGGTTACAGGCGGAGTGGTACGCTCGAGCCAAGCTTCAGAAATCTATGAATTCCGACAAATTTTTGCCTCAAAACATTGTTATCATTCATTACTAACCATAATGAGAGGAAAATAACGTTGTACTCAAAAAATTAGGTTCCGCCCCTGGGCATTCCCATGGAAAACGGGCTCCGCATCGAACGTGTTAAGTGGGTACGCAGTTCCCCAACTAAGTTGCAGGTCAATGAACTGCAGTAGACCCAAAGTTTTTTCTTGATATTGGACATTACCAATTGCGCTTTACACCTATCTGCACAAATTTGATTCTCTATCCTGTTTGTCTGCAACTCTTGGATGACATATAACTTTTACTAACAAAAGAAAGGGGCAGAAGGCAGGCAGATTGGATTCCCCTCACCTTGAAACATGAATAGTTACGGGAAGAGAAAACTTCCTGAACCGATATCAGGTGCACTATTCAGTGACTGATGAACCGAAATGGAATCACAGCAGAGCGGGAAAATTAAGTGGCCGCCAAACCCCCTCTGGGGGAGACGGCAGGAAGTGGTGACATGAAAAAGCACTGATGGTGAATTTTTGTCAACTTGTGGGGGATTCAGAATTCTTGGACTTCGAAGCCCGTTTAAAAAAATAAGCAGTATTTTTTAAAAGACTGCGATGAAAATAACAATGCGGCAAATTTATTTATAAATATGCGGTTCCATTACATCCACTGTGGTTGTGTATATCATTAGCGATGCACTAGCGCTCTAAGCGGGATTTGGGTGTACCGGTAACTACTTAGCGATCTAGCTGCCACGTCATTTTTAGTGGGAACTCAGAAATTGAAATTTCACCCTTGTTTTTGCCTGGAATTTCCGAGAAACACCTCAATATGTTGTCAATATTAATTTCCGTTATTGAACAGAATTTGGCAAAAAAATGAGAATTTGTAACCCATGGAAATTGCCCACGGCATTCAATGAAAGCCTTGATGGCGAATCTTGGATGTTATTCTCATTATTTTGGGTTCGCCCATAAGTACCTACATTGAAGAAGGAAAAAAAATCAACATAATCGTAGGCTTCTTAATTTAATCATTCAATTATCATACACTCTTAGATTTGTATGACTATGCCAAAATATAATAGATACCTCCAATGTATTTCAAAATATTGCTTGTAAGAATAAATTTGGAATACAACATAATCCTGTTACGTATCAGCATAAGTTGTGGGTTCCGTCATCAACAAATCCAAGTCAAGACTTGCGTAATGAGTTGGGAACAGCTCTTTGTTAGTTGCATTCACCGGCCTTCGAAGTCTAAGTGCTGGGTATTTTGACTTGCGGTGCATGTTTCGTTGAATGTAATTCAAAATAGTTTTCCACCAAAGTCTAGCCAGCAAACCATCATCACAGAAAGCATTTCGAATGTGGATTGCGAATCGTTCGCATTCCAACAACTCCCCTGACATTCGAATGTCTTTATGCTTTGAGGCAATAGTGGGTGCTGATAACCTCTCTAGTTCGACCTGCAAAGAAAGTTTTGGTGATTGATCAAAGTTGATTAGCAATAAATCAAGTATTTTCACAGCCATCAATTGAGTTCCCAGGGGTTTTGGCCTCTTCCATTTCAGGGTCTGGAAGGGTGATAGATGCTAACAGACAGCTCAGCAAGACGTGATAATGCCGAAGAAAGAATCAGTAGAAACGACATAGGTACTGCACGTGTGTCAGGAGCTTAGGTTGGAATAGTGTTACGGTTTACTCGCAAATGGAATTGACCAACTCTTCAACAAGACACTGCTTTTAAACGAAGTAATGGGCGGTAAGTATGGGGCCTGTTGTGATGGGTTGGGTAAGGGCTTTATAGCTACTCCTACTCTAGGCCACAATCCGGCAGCTTTGAAAATAGCATCTGCAGAAATCCCTTGCCTGGCAGCAGTGCTGACAGCTGAGTTTCGGATGGAGTGAGCCGCAAAGTTAGACAAGTCAAGCCTGGTGGCCTGGAGGATTTCCCTGACCCTTCTGGCAAAGGTAGGTGTCGCCAGCTGTACTGTACCAATTGTATGGAGAGAGCATTGATTAGGGGATGGCTGATGAATCGCCATTTCGCTGCTTTATTTCAACTCCCGTATTGATTCATCAGCCATCGATACGGGAGTTGAAATAAAGCAGCGAAATGGCGATTCATCAGCCATCCCCTAATCGATACTCTCTCCATACAACTACAGTATACCACTCTTTTTTTTCTTTTTTCAAAGTAAAACAAAGTATTACAAAATCGAATGCTCAAAAATTATCATAAAAAATACAAAATCGAATGCTAAAAAATGCATCACGAAAGGTAAACATTACAGACATTATAGAACATCAAAATCCGAAAAACTGTACAAGAAACACTCCAGAGAACAAAATATACAAAAATGCTCCAGTCTTGATAAGGATTATTATTACTCACAGGGATTATTATTATTATTATTACATAAGGATAATAATAAGGATTATTGTTATTACCCATAGAACAACTATATGTTCCGTAAGTATCCATACTGTACTGTATCGATTGTATGGAGAGAGTATCGATTAGGGGATGGCTGATGAATTCATACAATCGATACAGTACACCAGACTCTCCTGCCACCTACCATCTCAACACAAGCTGGATGAGGAGGTGTTGAGATTATAAAAAGGCTTTTTGTAATGTTTCTTGTGAGGAGAAGAATTGGTTGTAGTTGGGATGGAACGCACAGGTGTGGATGCGACAGTAATGCTGCTATAGATGGAGGGAAATAGGTACCTACTCTTGCTACCCAGACGTGAAGTTTTGAGTGCCTAGTGAATTTATCCAAATGGTGACCCCCAGTCAGAAAAATTAACATCGGGAATCTGAGCGTGCTCGTCTTGGTTACTGAGTCTCTTCTGATTTGCTGGACGATTTTAGGATATGTAGGTACAGCACTGAATGCTTTCAGCTTAACATATTAATTAACCGCAGTATCCAAGATATGTTATAGGCAAGTTCTGCAGTTAGGTACTAATTCAAAATCATGAGCGTTCCAGTTGTTAAGTTAGCTGGATGTAGCTTCTAATAAATTTTCGAGGAAATAAGGTATTGCAATGGGTGCCCACATCCTACCTACCTACATAAAAACCATCGACCATAAATTATTTGATAATGTAGTACCTACCTAGGTCGGTTGAAGGTAGTCAAAGTACATGATACTTCACTCATGCTTATTGTACCTAATTAAAAAATAAGTACGTAAGTATTAATTGATATAATTTCGACTTGGACTGAGGTTTTGCAAAGAAAACTGAACCGTTTCATTTTTCTAGCCTGTACATTTGACTCTTGATAAATAGTGGTGGCATCCAGTTAGCTACCGATCTACTTACCATTACCAGTACATTACCAATAATATCACCAGCGACGACTAACGAAAGCACTATCACCAGTTACGATGATACTACTTGTACAATAGATAAGTATTAGTACTTGAAATGTCCTCTCTCTTTTTCTTTTCAGCTTACAACAGAACCGAGGTAGGGAACATTCGACCCCCCCCCCCCCCAGGGCTAAGGGCCAAGGGCTGTTTATTCAAAATCAAAAATTCGTTATTCTGTGACTATATTTACTAATAGAAGAAAACAGTAAAAAGCCCGAAAATAAATGTCTGTATTACAAAAATAATAATAATAAAAATCAAGTCCAAAAGTACGAAATTGTCTAATGTATCCCACTAGGTGGGTACATTCGACACCCCACCTGTATTCGTTTTCCCACCCAATTTACCACCAGTTTCTGTCAGTTAAATCTACCCAGAAACTAGCACGAAAGTATAAAATTCATGATAGGATATGAACAGCAGAGAGAAACATAGACAGTTCCAAACGGTATTTTTTAAATAAACTTCAAGTATACCTATTTAGAATTTTTGTACAAAACAAACAGTCTCAATACTAGTCTTGAGATAGTTTGGTAGGTACTAACAAGGCAGTCCTTATCACAGACTGGCTCAGGAGAACATGAAGTTACCTGGGTAGGTAGGTATGCAGCAAAAATAATGCCTTTCAACGTTGTAAGAAATAGATACTTCGGTATAAAATAGAAATCGCATCTCAAACAAACATTAGAAGGTAGGAATCAAAGTGCAAGTTGTAACTAGAAAAATGTTGCCCAAAAATTAGAATCACCCTAAATTTAAACACCCTTTGCTGTCTTGATTTATTATTTTTAATAGTAAGCCTGTGTCAAGGATTCAAGGAGTCAAGGATTTAAAAAAAAAAAATTCTACAGGAACAGAAAAGTGCAATGGGAAATTTTCGTGGGTCGGAAAAACGTATTTTTCACTTGGCGGTCTGTGAAGCGTTCCAGCAAGGTTAATTTCACACACTGTTAAGCGTTCCAGCGAGGTTAAGTTCACATAACTTCTTGCTCCAAACGGAGGGCAGGGTTGTGAACTAAAAATTGAAGATAACCTCGCTGATGCGTATAACCACCCCAAAAGTTGCATGTATCTGATCTTCTCACGCGAATAAAATTTATTGTTGCTTGCATTTTGTTATAGTCGTTTATTAGGAAGGTTTCTAGTTCAGGGGTTCCAGCGGTTCAGATCATAAACCGAAAAATTCATGAACTCATCCCCACCAGTTCGGTTCTCGCAATGAACTAGTACATGTTCTATTCACGGTGCTGGAACAAAGCTTTAAAAAGGTGATGTGAGCTGAAAGAGCATGAAAATTGCTCATTCGACCACAGTACGGCATATTCGACCATCCTCCATATTCGGGACTATTTGCACCAATACCTACTCAGAAACATAGCTGCAGGGCCAGTGGTCGAATGTTCCCCACTTTCCCCTCCAAACAATATCAGCCTATCCACTAACCAGAGGCTTTGTGGGAGTTGATGATTCCTTCCAGGAAAATGACCTTGTCTTTATCGCCTTCTTTTTCTGAGCCTTCAATGTTGTGGTATCAGTTTGCCTACCAAATAGGCCTCGAATTTCAGCCATGCTTATCATATATTTAGGATCCAACCGTGTGATTTCCTGTACAAATATGAAGGTTGGTAATATTATGAACTGAATGGGTAGGTAGGTAATAAAATTTTTCACTGAACAGAGAAAATGGAAGTCTCCAATTGAGATTCCCTCTTGAACAGATTTTCGACTGGACTATTGGTAAAAACGCTAAATGATTCCAGATGATTATACTTATCAACACTAATCCTGAAGCATCATCATTCTACAGCAGAAATACCAACTGTTGGGAGCAAACCTTACCTTTCTCTTCAGCAGTGCTAAATAAATACCCTCCCTATTCAGTATTATGCAGTTGACATCTTTTGGGCATAGATCTGGTAATGAGGCAACTTCGTACAAGTCACACAGTGGAACCTGAATTACTACCTCCTCGATTGTTGACTCGATACTTGCAACTTCAGGTTCGTCGTATTCGTTGAGAGTAGGCGAAGTTTGCCCTTGGAGGGTTTCTTCCCAATGTTTATCAGCTGCCCATTGATTGATTTCGTCTACAGTCGAATGAACCATTTTTTCGTTCTCTTCTTCAGATCTTGAGTGTGATTCGTATACAATGGCTTGTATCTGGAACAATAGAACCGTTCTTGAGAATACGTACTAAATCTACTACCTGCATGTGGGGGATCGAGCACGAGGTTATGGGCTTCTGGGTGTTGGTATTTGGTAAAAACAAATAGGTAACCACCCTGATGTTCCTATTTGAACGAAACTTCGGAAACGTGTGAGATCATCCGAATTCGGATAATTTACGATTCATCGTAAATTACCTATTGGACCGAGTGGTATGGGAGGGGGTGGGCTGCCTAATTTTAGTATGTACCTACCTACATGTTATCTAAACATTATCTACCAAGATGTCTCACTTTGAATGAAACTTGGGGATTCAGTCCCCACCTATGCTGCCGTGTGAATGAAAATATGCCTAATGTTTAAGAAAATGGGATTTTCACTTTCATTTTCGAGCTGCACTTTTCGATGGTCCAAGTCAACATTTCAAAATTCATCGGAAGTGGGGGGTATCCTATACTCTAGTGTGACCTACCTAGTATAATTATGGAATGTCCCAAAAATTCCAGCCTTAACAAGAGCGAGCCAAAAATTCCAGCCTTAGCAACAGAGCGAATTGTGTGGAGGGAAAACGCCTCACAGGCGAGTCGAGGCTTTTCAGCCTCTAGAACATTTCAAAAAAGTTAAAGTTAAGGGGAAATAGCCCGAAAAAAACTTGTAAGAATATTCAACAGATGGCAACACCGTCGAGGACAAATTAATCTACGCTCTCAGTTCGTTAATAATCAACCGATTTTCAATCAGTAAACTGCATTGGATTCAGAATCAGCATAGAATTTCCGGACATTGGTTCTGGTGTTCAAATTTCAAAATCACAATTTCACAGCCACGCGTAATTATAATCAGGTGTTCCCTAGCAGTGATATCTGAGCCGGATTTATATAGTTTCATTCACGATCAGAAGTGGACTGAAAGTCAGAGAGTGTGGGCTTTTCGTTGACCGAAAATTTTGATTTTTGGGTGCGTCACCCGATGGCTGGATTGAGGGTGAAAATTAAATCATTGAAATTAAATGCCCTCAGTCAGCCAGCAGATGCTGCGTCCAAAAACAAATCATTCTTCATATCTCACAAAGATGTGAAATTGAAGAGAACCCATCCCTATTGCTTTCAAGTCCAAGCGCAACTGCATATTGCGGGAGCCACTAAATGTTATTTCGTAGTGTGTACCTACAGACAAAGACTTGCACACCGCAGAAATTCCAGCCGAAGATGAGTTACGGAATCAAAAGATGGAGAAGAAACTTAATTACTTTTACCATCACGCTCTGCTCTCTGAATTGGTAGAGTCAAGATTGACGAGAAGCAGCCAAATTCGGGAGCCAGAAGTCTCTTTTGATGAGTTCTTATTAAGTACTCAATTAATATTGTTACCTAACTTTGTTACTTATTTCCGAAGAACCAAAAAAGTTATTAATTAATAAATTGAAAATTGAAACAAATTCGTTGCTACGTTCGTAGCCCTTCCTTAGCAAATCTCACGTTTGCTCTATCATACTTTTTCGATTTATTAGAACATTTATGTATGAACTACCTACCAAATTATTCCAAGTGTCTTTCAAATTTGAGAGTTTTAGGTCCGATCGTCCTGAAATAACGTCGATTAAAAAAAAATGTAACGATTGCGCAGGCATTGCTGTAACGTCCTAATTATCAGGTGCCTACCCGTTGTGTACAACAACACGCCAATAAATCGGTTTTTAAAGTAGGTAGGTGATCTGAAAATTATCGATGTTGAATGAACAGGAATGTGGTGTATGAAGTTTGTGCGTCATGTACACAGGCGTGCAACTCGTTGAACAGATTGGGGTACAATAAGATTTGAAATGATCATTTCAGATAAATATAACGACGCTATTAATTTATAAGTGAACTTTGGTCAACTCAGGTTATATGATACACATGGGTATGGATTACCTACTTTATGAATCAACTGAGAAAGCATAATAATACACCTTCCATAGATTTGGTCTTGATTCGAACTAACCGTCGGTGTCCATTCTTCGAAGATGCGTAGGTAGGTACTTGGTTGCTTCATAGAATATACGGATTTGGAGGTGAAAACAAAGGTACCTAGTACTCGTCCCTAACGCAATATACCCTACCAACCAACCATTACTTGGTAGGGATTCAGGTATTTGGGTAATTTAATTTATTATTTTATTTTTAGTAGGCTATTTGCAGTTTCAGGCGTCTGAAGTCACTAACTTTGGTCTAGGAAATCGTTCAATCGATCGTCCAATTTGGACTTATGATTGGATTCAAATGCGATGAGTTGGATTGGGAGGTGGGGAGAGGTGCTTAGTTTAATTTTGGTGTACCTACTTAGGTAAGATCCTGTACACTAATCAAATAAAAATAAATTACATTTATTAAAAAAGGTAATAATAATGTTTAAAAGTAAAAATAAATTATAAAATAACTCAAGATCCTTGTTTAGTTTATTTTATTATTTTTTATTATTTATGTTATCAATTTTGCTGACCAGTTTTACTGACTATGAATTTCACGACTCATCCATGACTGATGCATAAAAAATAGCTCACACTCTCGTGTAGTTTGGCACTTGGTCATGGATGGGCCCAAACAGTTCCATAGCAAACCTCGAACAGGGAGGAAGAAATCTGAAATTCTTGAATGGTGGGGCAAAAACTGTTCTCGGAAATGACAGGCATCCAAGCTACTCGGGCGGCAAAGCCCCTCCGAAGGAGCCTGGGAAGTCGCCTACGCCTACTCCCATTCAAGAGCTGCCTTCCTCCCCAACCCCCTCGCCCATCACCTTCTGGACAAGAATTGATTAGTGGTCCAATTTTAAATTTGAAAAACCATAGTAATCAGGACACAACCCTCTAGAATTTTGGTAATAGGGATTTCCGAAAAAATTAGCCAAATTCGAACACCAGTGACCCAGATGTACAAATTTTGAACACCAGAACCAATTTCCGGAAATTCTATGCTGATTCTGAATCCAATGCAGTTTACTGATTGAAAATCATCAAATAAGTAATTTTGATGATTTTCTTAACATTTACAACATTAGACAGATAGGTACACTCGTAAAAAAAACAAATACAAATTCTGCAAAACAATTGACTTTCAGAATTTCCCAATGATTTCACGTCGCAGCAATTGCTCAAAATGTTCCCCCACCCACCTGAACGCATAGTGTTGCCCTGGATGATTTCTCGAGGTTGAACTCTCATCTCGCCGCATGATTCCATGATCCTGGCGACGAGCTCTCGTCTTGAACCGACGGGGTTCCCCAAACGTAGAAGTCCATTGGCGTCAAATCTGGACTCCTGGCCGGCCAACCCACTGGACGGTATCTTCTGATCCACCTTTGTGCGTAATGTTCGTCCTAACAACTCTGGCAGATTCAATTTGCTTTGCAGATTTTATTTTTTATTTTCACGAGAGTACTTACTGTCTAATTTTGTAAATGTTAAGAAGAGCAACAAAATTACTTATTATTACATAACTATTCATAATTTGACCCATCAAATGTGTTTGGAATGAAAACCCTTCAGTCGATTGTGGAAAATTTAATGCTATAAATCGTGCCAAAACCTCGATTTTGCTGAAAAATCTCCTGTTTTTTGCATTAAAACGTCACTTTTCCCCTTTAAACTCATTTGCTAATTTATTTTGTCTACACCGTTGGAAAGGTGAAATTTCAAGCAAGTTTTTCTCATAGACGCCCCACCAAAAGAAAAATTACTAAAAGAGAGACAACCGATAAAAAACGCCAAATTTGCATAAATTCTCAAAATTTGCACTTTGGTCTCGTTTTATACGCTTTAAACCCGCTCAAAAAATGTTGACTGTGCATTAGGGAGATGAGAAATTTAACGCTCTTTCCAACGGTATAATTAGATTTGAATTTATTTGACGGATTAAGGAGGTTATGGCCATTTTACTGACTTAAGATCGAAACCGCGAAAAAAATCTTGAAAGTGGAAAAAGTGGCATTTAGAGTGGATTTAAAAAAAATGTCTAAGAGACACTTTTTGTTGCAAATTCTTTGTAGAATCCATCCCTGAAGTCCTGCGGACTTAAGTTGAGACACCTTGTATACAATGGTGTAGTGACTTTCGACAGTTGAATGAATATTGATTCAGGTTTTGTTGAGGATCGGTCAATAGAGTCGAGTTCCCAACGTTTCGGCCGTTTATTCAGCAATTTTCAAGGCTACAACAAAATATGGACATACATGCTGGTTGGTGGAATCAGTGAGCTATTGTTATATTATTATGCTGGTAGGGTATGGTAACATGGTGATAGAGATATGTACCTACTATAGTGACAAGTTATTATAATAAACCACTTACAGGGCTGAGTCGTTGTCATTGAGCTTAGAAGCTACAAGTATATAAGTCAAGGACTTCACTGAACATGGAAACTGGGTATGGAGACTGATTCGTGTTCAACTGGGTGGTGTTCAATTGGACTTCTAGGCCATGTGTTGAGGATTTTTTGGTGAGATATGAGAAAGTACATACCATCGGTATGGTGATCGGTTGAGGATACCTGTGTAGTGTGTCCTATTAAGGGGGTGAATGGAGGCGTCTACTTCAAAGGGAGGGTTTTTTTTTTGAAAGGGTGAAAACCGTTTATCGGCTGCCAGCGGGTTATTAACTCGCCCTTTGTGTGGGCCTCCATTTTCCGTCTACCGACCAAAAAACACCCTTTCTCTCGTCTGGACTGCCCCGGAACTACTATTTCGTATTACTTCGGGTGCAGATCATGGGCGTAGGCAGGATTTAGCCAAGGGGGGGGGGGGGGGGGGCACCCCCAAGAGCTATTATATATAAAGTATGCGTGTGCATATTATAGCAAACGAAAGGTACAAAGTCTGAATTCCGAGAAATAATTTTCATGACATATCTTTATTTATATATTTTACATTATTTCAGTATACAACATAGGTACTACAAAACAGCAATGGACAATTTTTAAGACAGCATCAGTCTTCTGGGGTTGCTGGCAAATTGATCAACAACCTCTTCTACAATGGTTGCCTTCTTTGATTTCACCAAATCTCGGTGGAGGCTGAGCATACACAGACCATTCAGCCTATCCTCCCCCATTGTAGACCGTGTCCATGTTTTTACCCGCCTCAGGGTGCTGAAAGTTCTTTCCACCAAGCAGGTCGTGCACGGTAACGTTACCTACCGCAATCATCAGGGCCTTTTTGATGGAAGGATAGAAGGGGTCCGCTTCCTCGATCAAGTCGATCATTTCCACATTCTGAAGTGTTGACAGTTTTACAGTCTCATTCCAGTCTTTACCTTTGTCGTTCTTGTCCATTTTTTCCGCCCACTTATTGTGCCATAATTGGAGTTCTGCGTACAACAGATCCTCATCAAAATCATAAAACTTGGCAACGTAGGTGCTGACGTCCAACCACTCTTGGCGTCAAAAGCTCTACCCCCAATTCGTCTGACATTTTTTTGGCCGATGCATAAATATCTCCCATCACAGAATCAGCAGACTCATGGTGATTCCTCACGGTCGACAACACAGTTTCAATATGATTGTTGCATTGAAGCAAATTCAGCTGTTTTCCCTGCAAAATATTTACCACTGGTTGCAACAGAGCCGTTTCATACCTAATTGTTGAGACTATTTGGATATAATGAAGGCACAAATGATGAAAATTGGTCGTGTTACGGCACTGAAAAGCAGAAACGCATTGTTTCTTGTATTACTATTTCCCTCTGTAGTGAGCTTTTCTAATACCTGAACTATTTCCACGAAATGCTTCATGAAAACAGAAATGCATCGATATTTTTCGGACCATCTGGTCTCACAAAATCCAGGTATGTTAGGAATATGCTTCCTCCGCAGCACTGACTGACGAAAAAAGTTGACAATCTCTTTTATTGTGGAGATGGTATTGCGAATTTCGACGACTGAATTCAAATCATTAACAACCAGGTTTAACCGATGGCTCGCACAATGGAAATATAAAGCATTTTTGTATTTATCCCTGATGAATTTTTGGGCGCCACCATCTTTCCCCGCCATTGCGGAGCAACCATCATAGCCTTGCCCAACACATTTTTCTGGCTCGAGACCACTATTAACAAGGAAATTATCTATTGCTGTTGCAATAGTTGTTGCATCCATCGCAACAAATCCTAGAAAATCCTCGCGTACCAACATTTTTTCTTCGTCGAAAAATCTAAGTCCAATAGACAACTGTTCCTTCCCCGATATATCAGCTGTCTCGTCGGCCAATATGGAAAATGCGCAAGCTTTCTTAATGTATTCAACTATGATGCAGCTCACTACGTTCCCACATAAACAGATAAGTTCGTTTTGTATTGTTGGAGACAAATACCTCGCATTCTTCTTTCCTTCTTTTGTGAACCCTTCAAGACCACAGTCCCCAGAATCAATTTTCAATTGTATCAGATCTTCTAGAATCCCCTCATGAAGTTGTTTACCACGTAAAGGTAAATCGTGCACGCCACAAAATATCACCACAGACACGAGTGATGAAATATATTTTCTGTTTTCCAACAAAATTTTTTTATGTGCACTCAGCATCTGAATGTCAATAGGTACCTCAACCATAAATGAGTGCATCGCTTTCATTGCTGTCAAATGCCAACTACTTCCAACGTGACTTTTACAGAACTCGTGCATTCTTTTGTACTTGGTGAATGGCCTCACCACAAATGAGCCTAAGACTCCTCGAACAGTACTAGTAGGTGGAGCAAAAATGACGCAGTACAAGCAAAATGCTCCTTTCAAATGGCTTGAATAAACAAGCCACGGTGAATATTTGTCGAGCCAGGCATACAGAAATTTTCGCTTGAGGGCCTTTGCTTCTTCTTCAAAATGGTAATTTGGAGGAGGTTTCCAACATTGCTGTAATATTCGTTTTTTCTCCTCAACAGTCATGAGACTACCCCTTCCTACCCATTTCCCAATATCATTTTCCAAAGGGCTTACTTCTTGATCCCCACCAGAAGGACGATTTTCTGATCTGGTGCCTACCTGCCCAGAAGTTGAAGGATCACTTTCTTCTAGAGATGTTGCGAGAGGTTCCAGAATTGAAGTGGAAAATCGACTTCCTTCTTTGGGCCCTGATGTAACTGGTGGTGTTGGACTGGAAGAAGTTTCTCGTTTTCGTTCATCAGCTGTAAAATAAACAATAAAATTCAATAAATTATAGTAGGTACTTAACGGAGTCTACAGGAAAGAAAAAAGTTTCTTTTTCACTCATTTTTCTCATTATGTTTGAGATAGGTAGGTATGACTTGAGGAATCATGCTCAATAAACTTACCTTTTTTCCCAAAGAATCGACATGTCCATCTTGTAGTGCGATTGGTCGTGTCACGTGTCCGTGTGGATGTCAAAATTAAACTGGTGATCTTGTGTACTCACCAAGTTCTTTTTATACTGGGCGAATGAGGTTCTCGAACTTTCCAGTACAACCTCCGAGCTCCGAGCGATTCCTGGAAGAATTGTTTCTACCAGGAACCAGGCTGTATGAGAAGCTTCTAGAAGCTTCTGATAATTACTTCCCCTTTCGCGCTCTTCCCTGTCTTATGTTCAATCGTTCAATCCCAAAAGTGTTTTCAATACCTACCTAGAACCTTCTCTTACTATGAAGGTACTCATGCTCACAAAAGACATGTTTCCAAATTCCAATAATACCTTCCCATGCCCCTAACTACGCATTCGATATTCTAGTGTTTCTTTTAAATAAGTTCAGCACAATTTATTTTTGTGTTCCCGAAAGTCTAGGGGGGGGGGGGGGGGGGCACGGCCCCTCCCTGCCCCACCCTGTCTACGCCCTTGGGTGCAGTCCATTCAAATACCTGATATTGGCTTCCTCCCGTCTATATTTTCCCCTATTTCATTCTTCTACCCCCTCCCACTCACTGTTTATCTCCTTTTGTTTGAGGACAGTGATAACAAACGTAGCCACTGCATCCCAAGTCTCCCTCCCTGACACCATTTTTGTTACCACTGTTTCAGGTTCAAATGCTCCTATCTCATTTCTCAGGGCGGACCGGAGCGTTTCCCAGTGCAGGCACTCGAAGAATGTATGGTGGGCATTTTCCTCTCCTCTGTGGCACATCATAAATACATGTGGGCCCAGCTGCCTTTCCTATTTTTGCGAGGAAGGCCCTGAAGTAGCCGTGGCCAGAGAGGAACTGTGTCAGGTAGTATCCCAGGTCCAGGCCCGCAGGTCCCAAATCAGCCTTGCCGTCCATCGCCCCTTGGTTTCATACCTCCATCTCTCTTGCCAACTGCGCATAGTCGTCTCTCTTTCGTCCTTCCTCACTGTCCCTGGTGCATCCCCCTCCTTCCTCAAATAAATCCGTCTTCTTTCCTTGGCCAAAAGGTCTATTGGTATGGATCCGGCGATGACCTGCGCAGCGACTCTCGAGACTGTTCTATATGCACTGCATATTCTCAAGGCTCCTCTTCTCTGCACTGCCTCCATCCTTACTCTATACACCTGGAAGTTCAGTGCATCGGCCCATATCTCCGCTCCACACAGCACGATGGATTCTGCCGTCCTCATCAGGAGCCTTCTCTAGGCTGAAGATGGTCTTCCTATATTGGCCATGAGTCTGCTCAACTTCCTAACTACATTTACATATGTTTACATATGTGGGTCCAGAAGGTGAGCTTGGTATCCAACATCACACCCAAGTACCTGATGGCACCCAATGTTTCGATGGCCTGGCCTCCCACGTCCATTGTTATCGGCATCACAATGCGTTGGGTCGTGAGGAGCACAATCTCAGTCTTTTGCACAGCCAAAGACAACGAACTCGCCTCCATCCACTCCAGAATCCGCCTCATAGTCTGATTCAGCTTATACTGCAGAAACTCCACAGTTCTAGCTCTTATGACTGCCACCAGGTCATCCGCATAGCCCACCAAGAAGACCCCTTCCGGCATTTGGAGTCGCAATACACCATCATAGTTGACGTTCCACAGGTCAGCCCCCAGTACTGATCCCTGTGCAGCGCCAGCAGTAATTCTTTTCTTCTTGATCCCGTCTCTTGTTCTGAAAATCAGCCACCGATTTGTGAGGTAGTCCTGTAATACCTTATACAGATACAGAGGCACGAGGAATTCCACTTTCAAAACTTCCAATATATCCCGCCATCGAGCCGAATTGAAAGCATTCCTGACGTCCTGCGTCACAGCCATACATAGGTCACGGGTCCTATGGTTTCCGGTTCTCACCGCTCTGGCTGCTGTCACCACTTCATTTATTGCATCTACGATAGACTTCCCGGCAGCAAAACCATATTGCCTCGGTGACAGTCCTCCGGCCTCCGAGACAGCATCCAGGACTCTTCGCTTTAGCATCTTTTCGTACAGCTTTCCAGCTGTGTCCAACATGCATAATGGCCTGTGAGCTGATGCAGTACTGGGATCTCCTTTCCCTTTGCCTATAAGGACAAGTCTCGCGACTTTCCACCTGTCTGGGAATATGCCCTCCATTAGACATGCATTATACATGTCTAATATAAGTTCTGGATGTGTTTGAACTACTATCTTCAATATTTCTGCTAGGACTCTATCTGGGCCAGAGGCCTTCTTGTTACGCAAAGATTTTACTGCGCTCTGCAGTTCGTCCCCAGTGAAGAGAGGCATGTCGTCCATCCTTACATCAATAGGTGCTCTGTCCTCAATATCGTGGGTAGGGAAGAGTTTAACAACTATCCTCTCCTTGACTTCTGACGGCATTTCTGATGTCGGGTCCCCTACCTTAAGCTTTCGGAGCACAAGCTTGTACCCTAACCCCCAAGGGTTGCTTTTGACATCTTCACACAGCTCTTTCCACTTTTGGGCCTTGCTCTTTGCAATCGCAATCTTCAAGGCGTGTCGTGCTATTCTGTACTGGTCCTTTTTAAACTGGAAATCTGGAGAGTCCCTTCTGGCTCGCTGTGCTAGTCTACGGTGTCTAATACAGCTTCTCCTTAGATCTGCTATTTCTTGACTCCACCAGTATGCTGGTCGATGGTCTCTTACCCCAGTTTTCTTGGGCATTGAGCACTCACACGCCTTGGTGATCAGTCCCATGGTTGCTGAAACCAGTGGCATTGCTATTGTTCCTCTGGTGGCACTCTGTCTCATTCTGGTTATAGCTCCTTTGCCCATCTGCATGATTGTGTCAAAGACCTCTTTGTCCAGCCGCTCAAAGTTCCAGGTTGGAGGTGAGGTGGTTCCTTGCCTGGGACGATCTTCTCCAATGTTGTACTGGAAGTACTGGTGATCGCTCGCCAAGTAGTCCTCCAGTACTTGCCAATCTCGTATCTGTCCAGCAATACGAGGGGACGTCATGGTGATATCTGGCCTTGTTCCCACACAGCCTGCTCTTCTAAAAGTTGGCACATTTCCTCGGTTGGCTATAACTAGCTCTAACCTCGCCACCATCTCCATCACCCTATGTCCTCTGCTGTTAGGAACTGGCATCCCCCATTCAATTGCCTGGGCACTGAAGTCACCTGCTACTACCACCTCCCCTCTCGTGTTCTGAACTGTGTCTTCTATACATGCTAGCCTGGTTTCAAATGCTGACATTGGCTCGTTTGGCGACAGATAGCAGCTGAAATAGGTTACGCCCTTGCTCCTGATCCAGACGTAACCCGGGCCATTCCCCCTTGCCTCAACGGGTATCATGGGTTGATTTACAACCCAAATGGCTGCAATACCCTCAGTGTCTGCGAACCAGTCCATTCCTGCTTTGTCATGATGTTGCTCACTGATGAGCAACATGTCCACATTCTTTTCTCGGACGACTTGTTCCATTAGGCAGCTGGCTGTCGAACTTCTGTGTAGGTTTATTTGGAGGAATTTCATGTCGTTTTACCTGTCTCCTTTTCAAGTGCCCTCCGGAACACAGTACATTCTTTCTTACCCACAACGAGATCTGAGGCCATGCCGAGCTCTTCACACAATGGACACTTGGGCTTCCTCGTGCAGGTCGCTCCTGAGTGCCCCTGGCTGACATCTTCTTGGCAACAGAAGCACTTCTTGGTACGGTCCGTGCCGTTGCAATATCGGGCCTGGTGGCCATAGCCCATGCACCTGTAGCACCTGAGCACCTCGACCCCCTTCCTTACCCTGCAGTTGATCCATTCTATCTCAATTCGAGCTGCAGTCTTGAGCGCCTCGACATCTTTGCTAGCAATTTCTACGATGGCCAAGATCTGAGACCTAGTATTGGGGCTCGTCAAGGTGACTTTAATATCTTCCCTTTTTCCTCCCAGCTGCTTTTCTATGGCTTCCTTAACCTCCTCTACGGTAGTGAGACTGTCAAGATCCCTTATTTCTAGCGATGCCCTTGGGGTTAGCTCTTTGAAACGTTCTCCACCTAGAGCCTTGCCAACTTCTTCCTTGAAGGCCTCTGACATCTTTGCTCCACTACTCAACTCAAGCATGACGTCGCCCCTCACTGTTTTTCTAATTGATCTAATTTCGGTATTTGTACGAGATGGATCTACATTCTGCTTCAGTTTCTGAAGTACCATAGCATAAGGAAGATCGTCCGTTACCGTTATCACTAGTGCCTCTGGTCTTAGATTCCTTCTTCTGGCCCTCTTCTCTTCTATGTTCCATCTTCCTCCTTCTTTTTGACGCTTCTTCCTCGTAACATCATCAACATTTCTACTGGGCGTGTCCTCTATTTTCCGTGAGGTATCCTCCCTTTGATGTGCTTGCTCCTCCTCCTTCCTCATGGATTTCTCTTGCTTTCTCATCTTCAGCTCCTCTCTCCTAACTTTAGCAGCTTCTTTCTTTCTCACCTCTCTGGACATCAGCCACTCCCCCTTATCCTTTGGAGGCACACAGATGCCCGCGCTTGACAGGTTCGTCCTGGCCGAAGTCGCTGTGGAATCAGTGAGCGACCCTGCATCATCCGAGGTTCTATCATCATCTGTTTCTGTTGGGTCTATCTGTGGTTTAGCCCTTTTCCGGCTTCCACCTTCTCTCCCAGGAAGGGGACCATGTGGCTCCTTTCTCTAGCTGTTTTTTCTCCAGCTCTCTAAGTTTTCCCAGGAGGGTTTTTTTTCTTTTTTGTACGAGACAATAGAGCATCAAGTAACTCTTCTACTTTGTTTAAACCAGATTTAACAGCCTGGCTGATGTTAGGTTGTTTCCTGGTAGCTGCCACCATCTGGTTTCTCTTGCATATCTTTCTGTGCTTGCTCTTCTTCCCTATCAAACTCCTCCACTGTTCTATAGATATCTTCTATTTCTCTTTGACTTGGACTTCTCTTCTGTGAGCTTTCCCCCTCTTCTTGTTTTTTGGCACAGTGTTGTACCTCCCCTATTCTTGTTCCCATGGCATCCCCATGTAGAACTTTACCTCCAGGGTCAGTATCCATCACCCCCTGTGTAATTAGTTGGTCGTTCGACATCGCCTCTTCTTTCTTCTGGTTATTGGATGACATAATTTTCTAATACATTTACCAGCGCATCGTGCACGGAGGGAGGGGTTGGAATAGCTGGGCAGGAGTACACCCATGAGTGTAGTAATCCTGTAGGTATTGACTAACCCTCGACCCCAGTACTCTGGGGACCCAGCCTCCACTTAGCAGGAACCGGGATGCCAGAAATTCCTGACTCCCCCGCAGCAATGCGGAGCCCGACCTCCACACTCACCGTGCACTACCTGATCAGGGTCCCAAAGGGGCTGGCTCCTGACACACGGGACCGACAAACCCCTCGGCAGATTAGGCTCACATCAGCCTTCCACAGCAAGCAGGGGGACCACCCCTAGTCGCTGCTTTCAGCACTCCCAGTGATGCCGGCCTGCTGCCAATCGGTAATGACCAGAGCCCTTCAAATGCCATATTGCCATGGCGCCATACAAAAATGCCATATTCTGCAGATTTTTTTTGTAAAATGCCATATTCGGCCGATTTTTGGGAAAATGCCATGTTTGTGCCATGTTTTGCCTTTTTTTCGCCAAAATCCTTCAAAAAAATTTAAAAAAAAAAATTTTGAAGTGCAAATTTCCGAATGACGAGGTTTCTCGAACCCTGAGGCCATTAGTGTAGAGGGATTACTAATGTCTCAAACCCTTTCGGAATGGGGTGCTTCCATGGGTCGCCACTCTGTCTGGTGAGGAAGCCACTCTGAAGGAAGGCTGGGAACCTGCTGATTTCCTCTGTATGAAATACGCCCCGGCAACATCAGCTGATGTGGAGAGGACTTTCTCAAAAATGAAATACCTTCTAAGTGATCGACGGCTGGGATTTTCGATGGAAAGCGTTGCAGCACACCTGATGTTGTTATTTAATAATAATAATAATAATAATAGCCTGGCGAGGGAGTTTTTGGTGGAGGCTATTATTCCCGACCACTGAACCCTCCACATGCACTTGCGGGTGGGAATAGGCCCTTGGGCCCCCCCACTCGCGTCACCCCGTGGCACTTTTTACCCCGCACGGGTGATGACCACCCAAATAATAATAATAATAATAATAAATTATTTGTATAAAGCTTTGTATATAAAATATATTATTTAGCATAAGTAACTTGTATGCTGTGATATTATCGTCTCAGAAAAGCTGGTGTGGTCGGAGAGGGTTGAAAAATAAGTGCCATATTGAGAGAAATAAGTGCCATATTTGGGCCAAAATAAGTGCCATATTTGGGCCAAAATAAGTGCCATATTGCCATATTTTTAGGGCCCTATTTCACAAAAATAAGTGCCATATTGTGAAGGGCTCTGGTAATGACCTTGACAGGGAACCCTTACAAGGTATCCCCAGATATGGGTAACCAGGACGGTAACCCTGGGGTGTGTACTGTGAGTGTGCTTATGTCAGTGTGAGTATAGGTGTGTACTGTTCTGGTGGTTCTGTGCACTGCACTGAACTCAGGAACCCGGGGGTGCGTTAGGCCCCAGCAACCATGCACAATAGTTGCCCCCTGCGGGACAAAGGGAGGGTGAATGGAGGCGGCTTGTTGGTTATTTCAAAGGGAGGGTGTGGTGGTTACAGGAGTGTAGGATATTTGAGTAGCATTTAGTAGGATTTTGAACATCAGTTCGTTTATTTACCAGTTCCTCTGATGCCCATTCTGCACATACCTACATACGCCCTAAAGTCAATTTGCCAATTTCGAGGGGATTCCGAATTAGAAATATCCCGAATTTGGCTGTTTTAGGGTTTTAAACCAGTTTGATGAATTTTCAATTTATTTTCCGACAGTACTGAATGAGTAGAAAAACACATTTCACTACCAGTTTCCCAATCCCAAAATTCCAAACACTGAGCCTTCGCCCTAACAGTACCTCTACCAATAGATAAAATTTCAAAGACTTACTTGGGGCATTGACATAGCTTTGAGCAGAGTTGCTCTTTGTGACTTTATTAACTTCGGATTGACATTACAGTTGAAGTAATCCTCGGTGAGGGCGTATAAAACAGAAATATCACCATCGCGCGCCATCGCCAAATTAACAGGGTCTGAGACAGCGGTGTTGGAACTAGGCGGAGAAGCCATAACGGCAATGATGTTTTGAAGTGCTGAATTTTCCGGAGTTATTTCAGAAAAGTGTTCTGAAAATATAGTGATGTTGCAGGCACCGATATTCTTGAAATACTCCTCATACTCGCGCTTCCTGGAATAAAGAGACTGATGCAATGCACGTAGACAGAACAGCACAGGACAGAAGTGCTTTTTCATTTAAAAAATAAAATCACTATTTTATGCGCTCAATTTATGCAGCTGCCCAAAGGGTTCCACCTCCGGAACCCTGCACATCGCACTTCAATGAAGCCAGTCCGGTAGAAGCCTTGTACTAATCGATTTTTGGCCCACTTCTCGATTTCTAGTTAAGCTGAAATTTTGCACAGTCATCTAACTATGATGAAAATACACGAATCAATAAAAACCTTAATTAATTAATTAATCAATCTATTTCTTGTCTGTCCAATAAAACCTTGTAGGCGATTTTTGGTCCAGTTTCCGATGTCCAACTGAGCTGATCTATCCCATTCCCATTCAGCCTCATATTTGTTCTCTCTTTATATTTTGTTATTTATTACCAAAGTATAACATGAACTTCATGCTGAATGATGAACTGAATGTATATGAAGATGATAGATAGATTCTGATACCCGTTTACTAAGCTAGGTAGGAGAGAAAAAACAGTAAAATAATAATGGTGGATTCCTTCAACTTGTAAATACCTGGAACCTGCGCTGAAGATGCATAGTTGGTCGATATTAGGATTGTGAGCAATCATCGAGGCCAAGTACGCTGTTGAAGGTGGAGTCGCGATGTGGGTCTGGGCGACTGAGCCGCATAGCTCCAACTGCCCCATCACCTTCAGGAATGCAATAGCGCCAAGGCATTGAGATCTATCCTGAATGTTGAACCAAACAATTATGGGTTATCTAGAGAAAAAAGTTCCACTCACGCAGCACCTTTTGTGTCTTTTTCAAACAATGGACCATATTACAACATACAAACAGTGCATCAGGTGTGCACAAACTCACTTGGATGATGTAATATTTATTGTTTACTAGGCTTGAGTTCAATATGTCGCCACATTCAATGGGATGGCAATGGAAATACTTTGGGACCACGTGGTCCTTCACAAAATAGAGTTCAGGAAGTATATCACATGGGTTTTCCAGTAGAGTAAATCCCATTTCTTTTTTGAAAGTCGATATGAAAGACGACATTCTGAAAACGATCCCAACACAATATTAAGACCGGTTAAGAAAACCCAAAAAATCTGTAAAAATTCATATGAATAACAAAAACCAAAACCTGTACACCTGACTTCCAAAAAAAACTAAAAAGTAAAGAATAGTTTTTAGGGTGAACAAACTTAAATAATTTATTCAAAGCCAATACAGCAAAATGTTTGAAGTCGGCGCCACGTAAAACGTATAAAACGAAGGGGTACAATATGAAGGCTGGGTGTGGGGTTTTAGTTAAAATTTGGCGCAGACTTCAAAAAGTTTATTGTACTGGCTTTGAATAAATCATGCATGTTTGTTCAACATAAAAATAATTATTTAATTTTTAGTTTTATACAGCTTTTTTTATGTCCGTTTTGTTTTTTGTTAAAATTTTGTTATTTTTTGCATTTTAGTGCTATCTTTTTAGTAATATAACTCATGATATCAAGTACTGATACCATCATTACTGGGGCATCCACAGTCTTTGGCTGACTATTTTCTGTCGCCAAATCGAGCAATATCTCACAAAGCACTAGAAATCGAAAGTTTAACTGGCCTAGTACAGGCCCAGTACAATTTTTTTACTCAAAAACTAGTATGAGACCAATGGGTAGATGCTCCTCTTTCGTTTGAAAAAATATTCATTGAAATCGCGCCAGTAGTTTTGGAATAATCGCTGGACAAACACGAAAAAAGAACACAGAAACTGGAAGAATTGAGAACATCCTCCTTTTTTTGAAGTCGGTTAAAAATAATTATGTCTTCACCATTTTTATTCATTTTGATTTTGAATAATCCAGGATTTCGCTAGAATGTTTGAAATAACAGAAGAGAAGATGAGTTCAAAGATAAGAATTTTAGGAATACAAAAACTGGGACAGAATTGTAATTACTAGGATCAGAAATTACTAAATATCGCCATAAATAGTTGAAAATCACGAACTGTTGATAGCAAATAATCACTTTTCCATACATTTCCGAGCCTCCTGAAACGTAAGCCGATTTCAACATAAATGCAGGTACTTATATGTAATATATACATACCTACATAACTTGCATACTACTTATTTAGAAAACAGAAGACTGCATACTTGCATATGCTGACTTGGATACTATTTATTTAGAATATAGAAAAGACTGAATTTTTTTTTTTTAAAGTCTGCCAGTTCGAGTAGGCAGTAGTTTCCTCACTTGAATCACATGAACGTGTAGAATAGTTGGGTAGATTCATTCGGTGGACAGATGGAGTATCCATACATGATTTTGATAAGGGACCTTCTGCGATCAAACCCGCGTGTACATTAAAAACCACAGTCATGCAGCATGGCTATAAGAGCGAATTTTCGAAGTTTTCGGCATCTTCCTCCTCCGCCTAAAATTTTCTGAAAATTAATTTTCGGCCAATGTTTTCCCAACTTGATACCATACAAAATTAAAACAGGAGTAGTTTTACGCAATGTAAAATTTGGGGTGGAAGGGGGGGAGGGGGAAATCAAAAATGTCTTGAATACCAGAAGAGTTGTAGGTACTGGATACGTAACAAATTTTTTGTTCCATTGTGCCGAGTGCGGCGAGGTGCCGAGGCATTGTGACGAGGTGCCGAGTAACACCTCGGTTTGAAGATTTTCCAACGCTGAACACGATGGTGAAGTCAGAATTGCGATATCCCATTCCGTTATCAGATTAGAGCAGACGAACCAGGAAAAACATCTCAAGAAATAACCACGTTCCTTCATCTTCAAAGTGCTCCAGTTTGAGAATGGAATGAGATATCGCAATTCTGATTTCACCATCGTGTTCAGCGTACAAAAACCTTTAAAATGAGGTGTCACTTGTCAGACTTTTTCATTTTGGGAATTTATGGGTAATTTTCCCCCCCTAAAACTCCCCAAAACTCCCCCTTAGAGTGACCCGATTCTGCCCATCTTCGAACTTAGCCTGTCGATTGCCAAGACAGATTTTTCGTGCAAATTTGAACTTTTTATCTCAATTCTTTCGAGAGTTATCGTCTGGAATGACACATACATATATAAATATATAAATATATATATATATATATATATATATATATATATATATATATATACATATAATTTTTGGTGTCTTTCGGCAGTGAATTCAGGATGGTCTGAAACGGATTTTGGTATAAAAATCTTTCGGAAATTCGAGTTTTAAAAATTTTGGACTGAGAACAATAGCTTCCTTTTCTTCGAAAATTCGCTAAAATTTCAGCTCTCTACGACTATTTTTCGCGTAGTTAGAAGCATTACAAGGAAGCGGCCAACATTTCATATTTGCGCATGCGCAGACAAAAGTTAGAAAACGATTCCAGTGAAATTCATATGGAACTATAAAGTATTATTCCTGACCGACCCTCCAAATTTGAATTCATTTCAACGACATTTAAGGTAGCTATAGGGGTTTCAAGTATTTCACGTTTGCACATGCGCAGACGAAAGTTACTGTACTTTTTCGATGATTTTTGTATGGGATCATCTGCGACCCAACTCGCACCTACTTTCCACATTTCAGTCCATTTCGACAATTATTTCGGGTAGTTATGGGCGTTACAAGGAATTGACCACAGACACACAGAAATGGAACCAAGAATGTTCCTTGATGCCTGTAACGCAAAATGGTAGTGGACTTTTCATTTTGGAGGACACATTGTTTTTACTCAATCACGAATCCAAGGCATCCCTACCTTCCTAGTGAGGAAGCAAAATTGTCAACAGTGTGGGCCAAATTTGATTTTCTGACAGTCAACAACAGCTAACATTCTGAACCATAGTGTTAAGCCATGGAAGCTGGATGTAAATTCACGAAAAGTGATGTGGAACTCAAGAAGTAGGTGGAAAGTCTGTTTCAATACTCAAAAACAGTTTCTCAACAAAACAAAACAAAAAGTCTGATACGAGTTGTTGGGGATCAAAAACGCTAAAAATTGTGAAAAATAACAGAAGTAGGTCAACGTCGAAAACTCGCTCTTATGGTCAAGCTGCACGACTAGAACTTTTGCTGCTACTGGGGAATTTGATGAAATGGACATCGACCCTTTTGACATCTGAACGCCTCACTTTACAAGGCTTTGGCTTAGTATTGCCTTACTTCTTGTTGCAAATAAATATTTCTTTCTTTCTTTGATTTCATTTATGATTTAATTCAGCGATCCAAAAACCAACCAGTTTCACTTATTAAGTACCTAAGGAGTCTTACTCGATTTTGAAAGTATTGACCCATCCCCCAATAATAGTTTTGCTGAGTATTTGGTGTGGGAGTTGCAAATGTGGAGGCAATAATTCTTCAATCGTCCGAGCGATTCTTTTGATTCTAAGTCGAGAGATGGTCGCAGCTAAACTGACTTTGTTGTTCCACAAAACCTCGTCTATTTCCGACAAACCGTCTTCCACGAAGTTTGACTGATCCTCGTCTTCCAATTTTTCCCGCTGTTGAAAATCTCGTCGGTACAGATCATACAGCAGAAGCCAAACTTTCCACTGACATTTTTGGAACTGAAAGGAACAAATAGAAGAGGTCAAAACTGAAATGCTATATTATCCGCCATGTAATAATGCCATGCTTCAGTTGCAAAGCGGTCGATATGTTGACTGCTAGAACTAAGAACATTTTCTATTCTTAATGAATAGGTTGTACCTATGTTAACACTGCGCATCAACGATACAGTGACTCATAGTTATTTATCAATAGTAGGTACTGTAAACAGCACACTGGAGTACAACACCCCACGTTGGGCCCCACCATACAAATACTTTTCTAGATTCCACTTGTTCATTTTTAGGCGCGGCCCCTCAGAAGTGGCCGAGGCCTTATGTTTTCATTTTACACTTTTTAGAAAATTTTCATTATTTTGAGGGGGTAAAGCGAATTTCTCCATTTTCGACCACGCTGAACACGAATCCATCGAAAAAACGTCTGCCAATTCGAGTAGGCTTCCTCACGTGAATCACATGAACGTATACAATAGTTGGGTAGGTTCATTCGGTGGACAGGTCGAGTATCCATGCATGGGTTAATGACTAAAACGACTCAGGTCACATGGAATAACATAATTAGTTGGCCAATTCAAGTACGCATGTACGAGTACTATGTTAGCGCATGCGCAGACGAAAGTTACAGTACGATTTCAATGAAATTCATATGGAAATATCAAAGTATTATTTCTGATCGACCCTCGAAGTTCGAACTCATTTCAGCGATATTTAAGATAGTTATGAGCGTTTCAAGTATTTCACGTTTGCGCATGCGCAGATGAAAGTTACGGTACGATTTTAGTGATCTTGATATGGGACCATCAAATTGGGCATTTCGACATTTCATTCCTAGGGGGTTGGTTCCTAGTTGGACGTACTTCGAGATCCGCAGTACGTCCAAGCGCATGCCCAATCGTGAAAACACGGCTTTGCCCATAAACTCAGATTGTCATCAGCCAGTTTTAATAGTGTAGGTATGCTGATTTTATCATGAGATGGACCCTACGAGTTTGATTACTATCATGTTACACAGATACTCGAAGCAGCTTTGTGCAATTTCTTGGTGGAGGTTTTTAGTTCTTTGTCCAGGGAAATTATTACTCATGAAGAAACCAATGGATGATTTCTTACATTACCTTGTCTGTCCGTTAATATGGATGTGCAGCATTACGGTAACCGAACTGTGGGGCGCAGGACGCCCCAGTGTGCCATTCCAAGGTTAATAACATCGTAATGTTCAGACCTTGGGGTGGATTTGGAAGAAATCATTATCATCCAACGCTTCCTTCAGGAGTGGTTTGACTGAAAAAAAAAAAAAAAAAAAAAAAGTAAAAACTTTTATGTACGTACAACTTCACGGTGTGGCTTAGGAACGTAGAACGAATGTAACAAAAACTATAATTGCAGTTATTTTATTTCATTGCCTAACATACGTGCAAGCTCATTGTGCGAGGGGTTCTAGATTTACCGTTTCGTAGTTTTACCATATGCTTTAATAGTTTACACTCTCAATAAAAATTCAGTTCACTCTGGAATTCAAATAGCACTTTCATTTCGAAAATGATATAATCTCGTCTGCATCATTCTAATCACAATTCATATATAGCATGATATAAACATCAGAAGCAGATCAGCAGTAAAGACAAATTAAAGTATGGCAAGTAACGGTACCTAACGGAATTTATACAGATCATCTAGCAATATATAAAAACTGAGCGATTCTTTAATTCGACCGCAGAAGATAGAACGGTATTTTGAAATGGCAGACAGCATAACTAATGTATACTGTACATGCCATAATTAAGCTTGTGACATAGTGTGACACTGACGGTGGACCCTCGAGAACCCACCTCCTAGACCAGCGAGATTATCACAGGTTAAGAAGGGATCTCGATTAGGATTCCCCAAGCGACCCCGTCTCCACTGGAAGAAAAAACAAATCGAGAACAACCACACTGTCAAACTCCTCCCCACATGACATACTTCTGGGTAGCAGAAGTATGAGAGGGAAAAGGGGGAATGAAAAGTAGTATGAAATTCTGGAACAACTTCAAGGTTACTAACCTCCATCGTAATGGTACTACCTCAATAATCTTTACTGGTGGAGAACAAAGCTCCTGCATACGAGTATTGGCCGAGAAAAAATGTTGTCAGAGGTTGTTGTCCAGTGAATCGTGCTCAATTGGGCAACCTCCATCGTTAGAAAGGAACAACTATTGGGACTTGTAAAATGGGACATGGCATTAATCGCCTTCAAATGAGCTCAGTATATTTTAATTATACTGACACTGTAAAGGGGGAGGGGAAGCCAATAGATGTATGCACTATCAAAGGGACAGGAGGTTTGTAAAAGAATCCTTCTGGAGACCTTTGGGCTTATCCTTCTGGAAAGCCCACAAAAAGTGGATGGATATGGTGAGTTGCCCAGCACATACTACTAAACCACGCTCTGCTACCATGTGACAGAGCGGATAATATTATTTTTTACCTCGACTTTGCTCAGATTGGGTCACTCTCCTAAATTGCCCTAATAAAATAATTTCTTTTAAATTAGGTGCTATTATAGGAGAAGGGAAGATATTAAGTAGACAGTGATTCTGCTATGACCCGATTCCTTTTTATTGGGTAATTAAGGAATAAAGCTCCAAGGAATTTGTTTCAGGGGAGAGAATAATGGGGAAGCTAAATTTACCCAAGGGGGGGGGGGGGGGGGGGATTTATATATTTCTCGAAGGGTGATAATTTCAAGGGATGCCATCACAACAAATTCCTTGGAGCTTTATTCCTTAAATACCCAATAAAAAGGTATCCAATCAGAGCAGTATCATTGTCTACTTAATATCTTCCCTTCTCCTATAATAGCACCTAATTCAAAATAGATTATTTTATTAGGGCAATTTAGAAGTTTCTCAATCCGAGCAGAGGCGAGGTAAAAAATAATATTACCCACTCTGTTACAAGCTACACACTCTGGAGAATTTTTAAAGAAAATAAGCTACCTAAGGGTCTAAAATTCTTTGTACCTAGGTAAATGAATTTTTAAAAGTGTTTCGATTCTTTTCTGTAGAAAAGAGGAACAGCTCAGACGGAAAGGTGAACAGGACACATCCCAGACAAACAAGGAAGATGGCGGGAAAAGAGAGAAGAAGGAGGGAGGAACGCCAATGCCGAACCAAAAAAGGAGACAGCAGACTAAAGAAGAAGGAGCAAGGAGACGTACAAGGAGACAGGGTCAGAGACCGGATGCGCTAGTCACCAAGGTCTCGGAAACCCTCCCTTACTCTGATATCCTGAAGAAGCTCAGAGATAGGGTGAAGCCTGCAGATACGCAGATGGAGATCCGAGCAATCAAGAAGACAATGAAAGGAGACGTCCTAGTGGAAATGAGTGGGGACTGCAAAGACTCAACAGAATTCAAGAAAGCTGCAGAAGAGGCAGTAGGAGTAGCAAATGTAGCTCAAGACCTAACTCCTCGTACCACCGTGCAGGTGTGAGACCTTGATGCTTTGGCAACAGAACAAGAAGTCAAGGAGGCTCTGGAGAAAGCAACCTTGGCTCCTGCGAGTGACATTAAAATGCTGTTCACAACACCCCCCAATAGTAGACAGTAGAGGCTTGCAATAGCCGAACTGAATGTGAAGGATTCAGAACAGATCCTCCCGATGGGCAAGATCAAAGCAGGATGGATTAACTGTAGGGTGAGGCCCCCTAGCTCAAGTCCCTCGGAGTTTCAGGTGTTTGGGGTATGGACACCGAGCAAATGGTTGCAAAGAGCCAGATCTGACCGCCATCTGTTACAAGTGTGGGAATGAAGGCCACAAGGCAGCTGAGTGCCCCCAGAAGGAGGAGAAATGTGTGCTGTGCACTGAGTTGGGTGCAAAAACAAATCAGCAGCAGGGAAGAAAGGATGTTCCGTCTATCGGAAGGCTCTGGCACTATGGAGGTTAAGTTGACCAGTCCTTCAGATAAACCTGCAAAGAAGTAAGGCAGCAAACTCCCTCAGGAAACAAGTTGCATAGGAAAAGAAGAATCCTTCTCCTCTCATGAGGACAAAGTAGGCCCAGGATGGATTCAGGACTTGACTGGTACTGCCACCATATGGATAGCAAATCCAAAGGTCCCAACAGAAGCAAGGGGGGCTGGAGTGGGTTACATCTGGGTTAGGAGCAGGGGAATAACTTTCTTCAGCTGCTACCTTTCCCCAAATGACCCTATTATGTTCTTCGAGAGGAAGCTGGAAGGAATAGAGGACAAAGTCAGTAAGAGGAAGGCTACTCGTCGCTGGGGACTTGAACAGTAGAGCTATTGAATGGGGGATGCCAGCCATGCCAACCACTGACGGAAGAGGCCAAAGGATGCTTGAGATGGCGGCAGGCTTGGACTTGTCTTCATTAATGCAGGAGACACACCAACCTTCGGGAGGGCAGGGAACCGGGCCACCATCCCGGACATAACCATGGTGTCAGAAGGGCTCGGTGCAGAGATTTGGGGCCGGCGGGTATTGGAGGACTACTCGGCCAGCGATCATCAATATATTGAGTACAAGATAGGCGGCATCCATCAACAGGTGGAGAAACCCCCTCCATACTGGAATATGGAGAGGCTTGACACAGAGCTGTTTGACACCATGTTGCACATGGGAAAAGGTGCCCTGCAAGGCATAAAGAGAAGGGCGGCAGGGAATTCTGTGGCTATGTTGCTGGTAACAGCAACCATGGGGTTACTTACCAGGGTCTGCGAGGCCACCATGTCCGGCCTACTGGTGGACCGAAGAAATCTGTGACCTACATAAGGGCTGCTTTCGATTGAGGAGACTTGCCCAACGCGCTTGCACGGGGACCCCAGACTTCGAAATCCGAACTGAGCAGTATAAAACCCTGAGAAGAGCCCTGAATAACGCCATCTCAAGGAGTAAGGCGAAGAAGCGGAAAGAACTCTGCGATGAAGTGGAAAACGATCCATGGGGACTAGGCTCTAAGACTGTCCTACAGAAGCTGAGGAGCATGGACCCAACAGCAGACATGCCTACGGAAGTGAAGAAGATAAAGGACGAACTCTTCCCTCCCCACGAGGTGGGCAGGTAACAATGGATGTACCACTGGACGAGATGCCGTTGTTCACTAAGGAGGAATTGCAGAACACCGTGAAGACAATGAAGAATAAGAGGTATATAGGTGCCCTCTTATTCAATGCCCGGTGCATTGACCAAACACCGGTTGAGATCCTGAAAATTGTAGTCCGATTACAACCAGAAGTGCTGTTGGAGATGTTCAACGCCTGCTTGGCAGAGGGTATTTTCCCGGAGCGATGGAAGATGGCAAGGCTGGTGCTGATTGGGAAGGGAAAGGGCGACCCAAACACCTCGGTACATAGGCCCTTATGCCTGCTAGACGCCATGTCGGACGGTGGTTAACGATGTAAATTTCTAACAGGGCACAGGTATTTCCGGTGTTTCTTGAAGAAAATCGGAAAAGCAAGAGATGAGGGATGCATGCATTGCAGGGAGGAGGAGGAGGAGGAGGAGGAGGATTTGGCTGAACACACTTTCTTCGTGTGCACAAAGTGGGCGCAGCTTCGAGACAACCTTGCACGGGAGGTGGGATGTTTTTATCCCCGAGACGGTCACCGGGAAGATGATAGAAACAAAGGTGAACCGGGACGTCATATACACCTTCGCACTGAGTGCTCAAAGACAAGGAAATCAACAGAGCTTGGGAAGGAGAGGATTAAGACCAAGACAAAGAAAGAAGAGATCAAAGGAAAAAGAGGCTGAAAAGGCAATAATAAAAGGGACTGTCCCGAAGTAATACATGTGTAGTTCCGGGACAGTCTCAAAAGAAGAAAAAGAGGTTAGGGTTTTAGTTGGTAGGCCTGGTGCGTAGTAGTCACCAAGAGTTCAACACTGTTCTGTGTTATCTTCTCACTTCGGGCATGAGAATTTCCCCCTTTTTATTAAAAAAAAAAAAAAAAAGTAGTACTGAGCAGGTGCTAAGCAGGTAGTACTGAGGAGGTATTAATTAGATAGTTGAGTAGGTACTGAGTAGGTAGCACTAAATGGGTAGTAATGAGTAGGTAGTAAGTAGGTGGTACTGAGCAGCTAGTATGTAGACAGTACTGAGTAGGTACAAGTAGGTAGTACTGAGCGGGTATTAATTAGATAGTTGAGGAGGTACTAAGTTAAGGTAGTACTGAGGAGGTAATAAGAAGGTAGTACTTAGTAGGTACTAAGTAGGTAGTACTGAGTAGGCACGAAGTAAATAGTACTGAGGAATAAGTAGGTACTGAGAAAATTTTAGGTACCTACTAGGAAAAAATGTTTACTTCATCAATGCAAAAAGATGTGCCCCTCCCCTCTCCCACCAAACTCTGTTGTACAAATTTACCCATAAACAAAACCTCCTCAGCCGCAAAAAGGATTCATATCCATTTTGCCCGCGAAGAAGCATGCTCGGTGCTTCGCACCTCGCTTTTGGATGTGCACATATTAACCTATTACTTCCGCCTCTGTTGGCTATTAGTACAGGAACCTGTCCCCCCCCCCCCCCCCCTCATATGCTTCTTCGGCGGGCAAAATGGATATCAGTCCTTTTTGCGGCTGAGGAGGTTTTGTTGACGGGTAAATTTTTACAACAGAGTTTGGGGGGAGGGGCACATCTTTTGGTTTATTATTCCGTGAATAATACATCTATGTATTCGCTCAGCAAAAAATTTTTATAACACCCCCTCAAAATTTTTTCTTTTCCGTTTCAAGGTGCGTAGATTCCAAAAATGCAATGTCCGTCCGCCGTACGCCATATCACGTGTACCGGCTTCATTTTCGGTCTAAAAAATTCGTTCCTTCGCACACATGCTCCATTTGGGCCCTAGTTGTGTCCAATTTTCTATGAGTGAAAAACCTGGGAAATCGTCTGAAATCACCATCAGTTTGTATAATAACACTGGAAAAAGTGTCAACACGTGGATCAAGACGATTAAATGGCACTACCAATGATCGAAGATAGTTAAAAAAAAAAAAGGAGCGTACCCAATTTGTGTTTTAGGGGCCAAAATTAATGGAAACCATCAGAAATAGCTATTTCGATTATTACGCATGAAAGAAACAATAAATTAACAGCAACATTTCTGTAGGTTTGTCCAATAGAATAGGTAATAAACCCATGTGACAAGGACTTTGCAGCGTTTTTGTATTGATATAATGGATATCAACCCATTTGCGGCTGTATAACTCGCTGACTGAATCAAAGAATTGGGACACAAAGGACTGAAAGCTCAAGGAAAGTATCGCAGCTCCTTCAAACTGGATGAAAAGTTTCAGAACGAATTACGTTTTCAAACTTGCCTGCCACGGGGATGGGCAGAATAGCTTCTGTACAAAAAAAAAAAAAAAAAAAAAAAAAAAAAAAAAAAAACGTACCGCAGGTACGGATCCATTGGGAGACCGTAACTACCTAATTGGAGGTAGGCACTGAATGTGGTATGCGCACGTTTTTAAAATTTAATTTAAATGAATGAAAGCAGATTCCGTGCTGAGAATTTTGACACCAACCGCACTGTTCTACAATAAGTAGTTCTTTTTCTATGATTTATCAACTTTTCCGCCAATTCTGACGTCATTGCACCCCTCTCTATTAGGCGGGACCCCCCCCCCCCCCAGCAGACTGTGACGTCAGAATCGGTTGAAACTCTGGAAAATCATAGGACAGTGCGGTTGGTGTCGAAGTTCTTAGAATGGAGCCGCGTCATTAAAAAAATAATATAAACCGCTCTTGTGACCCATGCGTAAACCCCATTGGGCGACATCGGGCGAGGGGCATCAATCGTTTCATTTTACTTCATTGTTCGAGAGTCCAATTATTACGAATATATCGGTTCATCACACGTTCCTCTGAGATCACTCAGTCAGTTGAAATCCAAGCATTATAATAATTGTACTACCTATGTCACCCTTAAAGTTTGTTTCAACGAAACGTGGCACGAATGCCCAGATTTATGAACGTTACCTACCGTTTCTGTAAGCCGAGAGTTTTAAAGTCGGGTGAATAGTTTGGAGATGTGCTTCCCTGGTCTAAGATGCAGTGCGTACGTCGTTAGCAATAGCGATTTAAGCAAGGACGCAGAAATAGAGTTGCAGGAAGTACGAAAAACCTGTCAGCAAAAGAATAGCCCTTGAAAACACCACGCGGAAGCTGAGTAAGATCATCAAGCGATCGGTAGCAGGTGCTGATGCTATACTAGATGAACATCAACAACTTCCGTCAAGGTGTTTATCGCATCAGATAAAAACATATTCCCAAGTCTCCAAAAAGCTGAGAACCTAAACTATCCTGAATTCGAAACAAAAAATTCGAATGTGTGAAAAAATCTCAACCAAAACAATAATATTGTTACCTACCAACCCAAGTATACTAAAACAAAAGTTCCAGCATGTCACAATGAGTGAATCTCAAAGATTGCAATACCTATACCTAGGTTTCATTTTCCTCACGAATTCGCTGAAATGTGACATGCTTGTTGCGCAACCCCTACCGTGTGATTAAACGATAGATACCTAAGTACATGTTTGCCACCACAAAGACATAAGGTTTGTTCCAAGCACCATAACTGAGTTATCGAACCATACTTGCGTTTTCGAACCCGACCCAAAAAGGTGAGGATTTTTCTCAGTTCAATAACTCATCGGTTAGAACACCTGGAACATGCGGATGGAAACACTGCAAGCGCTAGCATAGCATCCGTCACAGCACGGGGATAACCATCATATATATTATAATAATAACCTAGTACAGGCCACCACCATGCCACGCCAGCTTCCTAAAGTGTACCTACTGTCATAGTGATTTTTGTTTCCAGCACAAAGAATAACTTTAAAAACAACAAAACACTACAAAGAACAGCTATTCTTGGTGAAATCAGAAAAAAAACGAAAATGAGACCTGAGTTTAGTAGGCTTCCAGCATGTTTAGCGTGAGAGTTAGCAGAGGAATGAAATTGTAGGGAGATTCCAGAAGGTTTCCTTCAGTTCGAGTTCGGAGACTCGTCACTGGCGGGTTCGAAAAATTTTGTGAACTGAGTGCAGACAATTTCTACAGCTGTGGCGGTGGGAACATGAAGTGGGAATTGAGTTACAAAAGTGAAGCTGCTTGGAACTGAGTTTTCGTGTGCAATGGGTTCTGTGCCGAATAAGAAACTCGCGGCGTTTGGAATAAAGCTGTCAGATATCAAGCTGGCACATGCGTAGATCTACCGTTACTTCAGTCGCTATGAGGAGCACCCCTGACTTTGTTTATATTACTTTCCCGTTCTCAAATTAAAGTATGTTCCATTCTTAGAATTTTGAGACCAGCCGCACTCTCTTACAATGAATAGTTCTTTTTCTATGAGCTTTCAAAATTTCGGCAACAAGTGACGTCAGTGCGGCTGGTCTCAAAATTCTTAGAATGGAACCTACTTTCATTTAAAAATATAAAAAGAAGTCAACTCCTCATTGCATTTAAGAGAGCTCTGCCGAAATAGCTAATTCTCATTGAATTCCTAGAGGACTATCAGGGACCAAATCTTCATAAGAACTGCACTACAATCGTTTGAATGGAGCCCGAGTTACTAGAGTCTCGACAACATAATGTTTGTGGAAGCAGTCTAGGATAACAGTTGGAATTTGATGTAGGTACACAATACTAATAAAGGGCAATCTGGGGATCGACCAGCACAAATCCTCAAAATGTAATCCTCTGCATGAGAAATCCTATGGTAGTTCCAAAGAATAGCGTAGGACCTATACACGGAACCAAATTTGTCCCTTGTCTGAAACGCAAAATGTGGTTGGAAAATTATGAATGATATTTTTTCCTGTTACCTACCGCATGATACAAGGCCACTTCGGGTAGTGGGGTAGGTATGTAGGTGTTGGGAAGGCAATCTTCCATCCATCACCAAAATCGTTACATCATGCTACAAGGGCAACCCTGTCATTAGTACACAGAACATCCGTATCATGAAACCGTGTGGCGCTAGCTGCCCTCACTTCGATCCACTCATCGACCAGAAATCTATGCTCCTTGCTCTCACTGTTTCATACTAAATTCACGTTGTTCAGGCAGTAATATTTTCAATTGTACTTATTTGACTACAATCCGGAGGTATGTAGAATAAATTTCATATTGAAATTACGGTGTACGATTATCCTAATAGCCCGATATGTATACACTGCTTGACCAGTGATGGGGAGCTGGTCCTTGTTGGAGGGCGTGTGTTGAATTTTCTTGTAAACACGGTGGCTATGCAATTAGAGGCTTATTGCACTGCATAATCAGACAGTTTGAGAGTCGTTTCAAATCGACGTCTCAGTGAATCCAGTGAGAAAGTTTGGTTAAGTTGGGTGAGGCCTCAAATTCGGTGTAGTAAGGATGGGAGCATTTTGGAGCGTAGCCCTTAATTTATGCGTTGAACATTCTCGGTAGTAAGGTTGTCTGTAAGCCCATAGCATGAATAACCTTGCAGGTGAGGGACAATAAGGGACTCTGGTAGCATTAATCACGCCTCTAAGTAATACCTGGAAATTGCAAGTAAGTTCTCCCAGATTTGAAGGATGTGAAGTTTGGCTTGGCTATTCTGGACTGTGCTAATTGCAAAAGGGCCAAGGCTATGCGCAAGCCTTGTTCCGGAGTGAGGCACAAGACAGATGTGCCATTTCAATGTTTACATTCAGATATACTGGGACCTATTAAACTGAGGCACATAGTTACGTCCCAGGCGAAGTATCTTGTCACTTCTACGGATGATACGGTAGGTATGCATCTGCATAAAAAATAAATAACAAGTAGAGGGTAATCTTGGCGTTACTGTCGTGCTTGGAAGAAATCTGGAGGTTAAGTGGGGTTCATACAAGAGTGATGGAACTTCGGACTGTTGGTGGTCATGCTTTGAAAAATGTAGGACTTGGAAAATTGTTCCAAAAAGTACGGTGTCGAAAGGTGTTAACGTTCTGAAAAACTCGGTGAGTACGCAGGAAGAAACCGGAGGCTGATGGCTCAATCAGATATCGGAGTAGATTGGTGGTGAAAGGCTCTGTGGATAGTAATCAGTATGATCTGTTGGAAGTCTATGCTTCTGTAACTAGGTTACCAAATATTAAGTTCTTGTTGAATCTCGCAGCCAAATTTGACTTGGAACTGGTCCAGTATGGTGTAAAAACGGCTTTTCTGACAGCACCTTGGATAAGCTGGTGTACATTGAGACTCCTGATGGTTATAATGAATATTTACTAACCAGTGAAGACCTCAGGAGTAACAATGTGCGTGAGGTTCACAGAGCTTTATACAGGAACTGAGGTGACTCCAAAACACTGGTTTGTTAGATTTCAGGAGGCGGTTTTTCAACCTTGCTTATTTATCTGGAAATCCGGTGACCAAATTGTTTTTCTTTGGTTAGACGTTGATGACATTATGGTAGCCACTAATAGTAAAGTTGGGCCAGATAAATTTTCAATTACAGACTTGAAACAGCCCAAGAAATCTTTGGGACTTTCTGCTGAGGGAGGCTACTCCACTACAGGGTTTGTCAATACCTATCTGGGAATCAGCGGTTTGGCGAACTAAACGCCAAAATCATCTAACTCTTTTCATCTGCCAAGAGTGAATTTGTCGCCATGAGTACGGCTTTAGAGACTTGGCTTCAGTTCTGATGATGTGTTCAGAAATGACAGGAATTACGGCTGTACCTACGATTTATGAGGATTATAAACCAGCTGTGCCTGGTGGAAGTAGATGGCTCATTCAGTCTGAAAAATTTGGTCAGACTCTCGGATCTTTATGTGTGACAAGAACATCTAGACGGACGCTGGATTCGTAAAGACGAACCGATAGGTATCCTTACGAATCCTTAGGTATACTTATACGATAGGTATACTTATACGAATCCTTACTAAACCACTGACAAAAGCGAAGTTAGGTTTAGGGACCTAATGATGTTCCAGCATTAATAGAAGGTTTGTTCTGATTTTATACTTTTCAGATCGGATCGACTGAGGTGTTCTTGAGCACTCAGTTGATTGACATCTTAATCCGGAGGGACGCCGATGTCTGAAAAGGCATCAGATCAACCCCGCATAGTGCGTAAATCCTGTGTTGCGCTGATCACACGAGGAACTCCCCATCGCCGATGTCCTGAGTGACGTCACCTCAACTGGGAGCTGCACTGACTGCACGAGGGTCTTCATATCAATGGATGACAGCTTGGAGGGGATTGTCGGGAAGGCAATCTTCCATCCATCACCACGATCGTTGCGTCATGCTACGAGGGCAACGCTGTCATTAGTACAAGGAACATCCGCATCATGAGATTGTGTGGCACTAGCTGCCCTCACTTCAATCCACTGCATCGACCAGAAATCTACACTACTTGCTCTCAAAGTTTCATACTAAATTCACATTGTTCAGAGAGTACTATTTTCAATCGTACTTATTTGACTATAATCCCGAGATATGTAGAATAAATTTCATACTGAAATTATTACGGTGTACGATTATCCTAATAGCCCGATAGTAGGTACTCTTGCTGCTGGGGAAATGACTAATGACAATTATTTGTAAAACCCCTCAGTCCACAACACCTTATTAATGTATAGCTATAAAACCGTATTCGAGGAACGAAATGAACTGTGCTTGAAAGAATATTACTATATCAACGCATACTCTACGAGGACACATCAAAAACATGTTATTACAAGGGTCACTCAGGGGTCCTTGCTCTCACAGTTTCATACTAAATTCACATTGTTCAGGCAGTACTATTTTCAATCGCACTTATTTGACTATAATCCCGAGGTATGTAGAATAAATTTCATATTGAAATTATTATGGTGTACAATTATTATCCTAATAGCCCGATAGTAGGTACTCTAGCTGGTGGGGAAATGACTAATGACAATTATTTGTAAAACCCCTCAGTTCACAACACCTTATTAATGTATAGCTATAAAACCGTATTCGAGGAACGAAATGAACTGTGCTTGAAAGAATATTACTACATCAACGCATACTTAACGAGGACACATCAAAAACATGTTATTACAAGGGTCACTCAGGGGGAGGTTGATGTGGTGATGTTACGGTGGTGAATTTGGTTCCTCCAGGCTGTTAGGTAACCATGCTGAAACTTAGCAATCATAAGAAGATCTACGTCTGATGAAAATTTCAGTGTGGGTATCGCAAACCAACTACTTTTCGCCCGCATCCGCTCTTTTCTCACCAATGTGTTCCCGGATGATGGATCTATTACATACTCTCACCCCCTCACCAAAAAATCAGGACCTGCGAGAAAAATAATTTTAAAAAAAAATCTGTTTTGAAACCCAGCCTAGTAACAGAGTAGGCCAAAATTCCTCGTATCTTGAAATGACCCATACACCGTTTGATTATGCTAGCTGTGCATAAGCTAATATTTCTATCGTGACGTGAGAAGCAACTATGTACAAGGACATTCACATCAGCGACTGATATCTAAAAATGCTTCTTACACCTAAGAATATTGAAGGCGAGGGTGAGGACCCGTCTGGTTTGCTCCAAGTCCTCCCCTCGGAACTTGGTGTCTGCCCTGCGCACCTCCGACTCTGAGAGGAGGCGGCTGGTGAGGATGAGATCCGCGTGGGTCCATGAATTGCTGCAGGCGATTGAGTCCTCGTGACCGTCACGGTGATCTTCACAGGGCTCCAAAGCCGGTAGTATTTCTTGAGACTGGGGCACGTGCTTGTACTTCCTAGAACAGCATAGGTAGGTACTGATCTGGAACTATTACCTACTCGAGCAGTGTGGTCCACCTACAGAATGCATGATGCAGTGTAATACCCACTTCGACAGCATTTGGGTCCACTGACCAGGAGCCTCACGAATGCTCAGAAAAAACATTACCAAATATAACTTGATGGTACCTAAATCTCTACACAATTTCTGACGCTTCAATCAGGATTTTCTCAAAATGTTAAGTTACAAGACCTAAAACGACATGCTAAGTATTTGCACTTGGAATTGCATTAGCATGCAGAACCAATGTCGGCGCCGTGACGCCGATCCCTGGCGTCGTCACCAACAACTCGAATTTCGATTGCATAACGCGTATAGGTACCTACTCACGAAATTTGTCACAAGTCCCATTCTGAGAGCTGTTTTTCGCGTGCACAAACACACAGTGCTACGAAAAATTTAACGGGACTCTAGTATAAGCCTCTTGAACACACAGGTAGCTACTCGGGTAGGTACAGATTAGTGCAGTGTGTTGAATGTGCGACATGTTGATTTAGACCAGGGGTGGGCAACCTATTGCTTTGCAGGGGTGCTTAAATTTGTTAAGTCAACGGACACCACCCCCTCGAATTTTTTCGATCATTTCAATGTTGTTAGTTAAAATTTACAATGGAATAAATTATCTGACTGGAAGAGGGCTAAATATAAGAGAAAAGGACACAGCTAATTCACTCACAGAAAATGTTTTCACGAATAATGAAAGTCAGTCGGAATTTGCTCCTTTTGACCCCAGAATCGGATTCAGCACCGTCGAAATTTCAATGTCCCTATTTTCAGCTTCGAAATCCTGGTAGTTTGGCGGGAATAAGCTAAATGGTTACTCGCATACGTCTGGGTGGGGCCAGGAGGACGTTTGACTTCAGGAGGCAGGAGCCCGGTGTTTCTGGGTGCCCCTCCACTTTGCCACTCCTCGCCCTACCACCTCACTGCTGCTCCCCTCACACAGTGCTGTCAGTTCCCACAGTTTTTGGAGGGGAGGGCTTCCCTACTCCAACCAATCTGGCTCTGCCCAGAACATCCATGAGTAACTGGTTGACCTGTATGTATCTCCCTTTCACTTAGTTCCCAATGAGGGAATGACAGGGCAATCTCAGTTTAACAGAACAACGATCAACTTAAGTGGTGTCCAACAAAAGTTGTGCTAAAATTTTACTGTTTGATATTCGATTATTTGATTCGATATGTTACCTCTACATACTCCTATCGACTTTACTAAGGAGATCGAAATAAAGAAACCATCATGGAGGCAGTAACCTCCCGATGTCGTCTCGAGTAGAAACGTTTTATTTCAGTCAATTATTCCCGTACACCATTAAAACTAGAGCCGGAGAGAGCGTCGTAAAATATGGCATCCGGTAATGTGGGACTTATCCCGCTTGAGTAAGAAAGTTTCTTGTTCAGGTGTTCACGGGGTTCATCATGTCAACCACCCAGCCTACCGCAGCTACCGTTAGCCCCGCTGCAGCCGTTGCTTTGCCGAAAATTGGTATTTCTTCAAGATAGAATGGGCGAACTACGAGATACCTACGGGCTTAGACCAGAAGGATGATAGGATGGATTAGAGTAGCCACCTTCCAAACTCTGCTCGAACGCGACGCCCTTTGGTTGCTGATGGATTTGAAACTGACTACGGAGCAGATGGGAAAGACTTCATCCATCATTGCACAGCTTGACCGACAGTTTGTTCCCAAAGTGAACGTCATTTATGAGCGATACTTTTTTGGGTCCACTAAGCAGAAAGAAGGTCAGTCAATAGATGAATATATATGTTTATTAAGAAAACTGAGTGCAACTTGTTCGTATGGGGCGTTACAGGATGAAATGATTAGAGATCGCCTTGTATAGGAGTACTAAGCAATACTACAAAGTAACAACTTCTAAAGGACATTGACATTTGTAAAGCTAATGAGCTGGCTGACTCCCAAATGAGGGAAATTTCTGGCACAAAAGCTGACTGTGAAGAGGTCAATAGGCTGGGCAGTCGGATGACCAAACGTTGGACACCTCCAGAGCAATCACATAGGTCCCTCAAGCGGTGCAGATACTGCGGGGGGTCCCATAAAAGAAGCAAGGAATCCTGCCCTGCATGGGAATAGTTGTGGCCTCAAGAATCACTTCAGTAATTTTTGTGAATCCAAGCAGACAAGCAAGGCTAACTGCAAAGTCCTTCACGAAATTCTCGGTATGTGCGTCAGCTTGACAGGTCAGATGGCACCAACAGTGAGCACAGCTATTCCAAGGAGTATGAAAGTGAAGCCCTGCTCATAGATTCTGTTAATGAAGCCCGCACAAATAAATGCACTTGGGTAGCACGCTTGGACGTAGATGTGTCCGGGAGCTTTAGGAAGATGGATTGTCAGCTTGATTCAGGAGCTACTGTGAATGTAATCGATAAGGCTATTTTGAGAAGCCTGTTCAACAACCTGCCTGCTCTAGGGGAAACCCCAACTATCATTCGCTGCTTTGGAGGGAGCCGGATTAAACCGGTTGGCCGGATAACCTCGGACATAGTGAAGGGACAGCAGCATCACAGCTTAGTGTTTGAGGTAGTTGAGGGTGGGAAGAAGAAGCAGTTCCCCATACTCACGGCTGAATCTTGTGAAAAACTGAGCTTGGTGAGACTAGAAGGCGTCAAGACAGTTACTACAGCCTCAAATGATGCCACTGCCATAATTTCGCGATACAAAGATGTCTTGGCATTGGCTGCCTAGCGACCATGCTTTTCAAGATTCTAAAATTCCACGAACCACAGTACCTATTTGAACAATTCAGGTTTTTAAATGATGTTCATTCTGTTCCTACTCGTAATGCTGTCTCTACTCTCGTAATACCACAACATAATACTATACTGTTCAGTAAAAGTTTTGCACTACAAGCTATCAATATATATAACAATACTGTAGATCTGTTTGAATTATCTAAATCAGTAATCAGTTTCCGGAACGATTATAAAAAGATTCTGCTACAAACCTACTGCACGTAAATTTTCATCACTTTTGTATTACTACTTTGTTCACTTCTTAGAAGGTTGAATTTATTTTCATTCATTTCATTTTGTTTGATTTATATAATGTAGACATATGTATAAGGTTTAAACTTGAGCGATTGTACGAAGTTGTAAATGATTTATTTGTACAGGGAAGATGTAAGAGAGGACCTATATGGTCCTAATCTTACCCTGTTTTTATAAATAAAAGCCGTCAATCAATCAATCCTAATTTTACGCCATTGAAGCAGGCACCCCGGAGAGTGCCAGTACCGCTTCGGCAGGAGTTGAAGCTTAAGTTGGCTGATACAAAGATGTCTTGGCATTGGCTGCCTACAAGCAATGTCGCCTAGCACTCAATCCTAATTTCACGCCATTGAAGTAGGCACCCCGGAGAGTGCCAGTACCGCTTCGGCAGGAGTAGAAGCTTAAGCTGGCTGATCTGGAAAGTAAAGGTATTATTGCCAAGCAGACTGATCCAGCAGAATGGGTCAGCAACCTAGTCATAGTGAAATCGCCCAAGAAATTCCGCGTATGCCTGGAGCCACGTCCCTTAAATCAAGCTCTTCTTCGCACAGTGAGATTCCAACCATTGAGTTCATTACTCCAGAGCTCAACAATATACAGTTCTTCACAGTGGTGGACACGAAGGACGGGTTCTGGAATGTTAAGCTAACACACCAGAGCTCGCTCCTTACAACATTCTGGACCCCATTTGGACGGTATAGATGGTTTCGGCTTCCATTTTGCATTGCAGTAGCCACAGATGAATATCAACATCGCCTACATGAAGCCTTTGAGAGGTTACAGGATATTATTATCATTCAAGATGACATTCTAGTACTTGGGCGAGGACAGCCTGAGGCAGAAGCCTCTAGGAATCATGACAGTGCCCTAGAAAACTTGCTACAGCGAGCCCGATAGGTTAACATCAAGAATAAAGACAAAATTAAACTCAAACAACGGAAAATAACATATATGGGCCATTTGGTCAGCAAAGATGGGTTGAAAGCAGACCCTGAAAAGACAAGAGCCATAAATGAAATGAGAAATCCGGAAAACACTCAAGAATTCAAGAGTTTCATGGGACTTGTCACATACATGGGACTTGTCACATACATGGGAAAATGTATACCTAGCCTATCAGCTACCAGTTAGCCTTTACGTCAACTAACTAAGAAAAATGTTCCTTGGAACTGGATCAATGAATGCCAGCAATCAGTTGACCAAATCAAGCACCTAGTCACTCAGTCACCAATCCTAACATACTATGACCCCAGAAAGCCTGTCACACTGCAGACGGATGCTTCCAGCAAGGGTTTAGGAGCTGCCATTCTTCAAGAGGGCCGACCTATCGCCTACGCATCCAGAAGTCTGACTCAGTGAGTCAAATTGGGCACAGATTGAGAAAGCCTAAGCATCTTGTTTGGCTGTGAATGCTTTGCCCAATATCTTGTCGGAGGTAAAGGTGTTATAGCCGAAACAGACCACCGTCCTCTGGTAAATATATTCAAAAAATCACTCCTCAAGGCCCCCATCTCCAACGATTCAATCTGAAACTATGTCACATAAAAGGCAGTCAGATGCTGATAGCAGATCCGCTGCCCAGGCTTACTGTTGATCCATGATGGCATCATTTACAGAGGAAATCAGGTAGTGGTCCCCAAGTCGTTGCGCACCGAATTTATGGACAAAATACATCTCTGCCATATTGGTCAAAATACCTGTATCCGCAGAGCTAGGGAAACGCTGTTTTGGCCACTGATGTCTTCCGCGTTTAAGGATAGGATTAGAGGATGTGACACATGTCAGAAACTCAGCCCCTCACAAACAAAAACACCAATGACCTCCCACAGGATACCATCTCTCCCATGGGAACGCTTATCCTTGGACACCTTTAAAGTCAACAATGAGGACTTCATCATACTTCTTGATGCATACTCTGACTTCTTTGAACTTACAAAACTCAACAACATCACCTCAGAAGCTGTCATACACTTTTGTAAGGAAAATTTTGCCTGCCATGGTATTCCTCAAATTCTGATTACAGATAATGCGCCCCAGCTAGTGAGCAGGGAGATGGTGAAGTTTGCCAAAGCCTGGGAATTCATTCATGCAACATCAGCGCCGTTTCACAGTAAAAGAAATGGGAAGGCTGAAGCGACCGTCAAAATAGCCAAGCATATGATCCTCAAGTGTCAAAGGACGGGACCAACATCAATGCTGCCTTGCTTGAATGGAGGAACGCCCCCACTGTTGAAGTTGGCTCTAGTCCAGTACAACGTTTAATGTTCAGGCGAACTCGCACAACAATCCCCACATCTCCACACTAACTGGTCCCAAAGACTATCAGTGATGTGAAAGATACCTTGACGCAAAAACGTCAAAGGATCAAGATGTCCAGTGATAAAACGGCCAAAGATCTTCCCCCTCTCCAAATTGGCCAGGAAGCATTGGTCAAATCATCACCTGGCCAAGCAAAGCAGTGGTCAGAAGGCATCATCCAGCACTCGCATGGTACATCTTACTATGTTCATATTGGAAGTAAAAGCTACCGCAGAGACTGAACATGGCTGAAACCACATCACCACCACTCTCCGCCACGCCGACCAAGAGACTCATTCCCGCACACTACTGTGACCAGTCCCAGGCTGGTCCACCGTGAAGCTCAACTCCCAGCAGAGCCAAGCCAGAACCAGAGACTCCCTACTTCCCCAAGCAGTCCTACGGCCAGTCCAGCGTCAGAGCATGCTGTCCCTGGAACAGCAAGCCCATCGCACGAGCCCATACCTACATCCAGGAAACTGGCCCCCACTGTGCCTGTGTCTTCCAAAACGTACACTAACTCGCCACAAAGGCCAACAGTCACCACCAGGTCGGGAAGAGAATCCAAAGCACCCAAGCGCCTCACATTCCTCTCTGAGGAATAGGTATTAACTTCGTCTATCCATCTACAAAAGAGATCATAATATATTAACTCTCGTATATTTATTTGTCCATGAAATATTTTGTTCTTATATCTATAGTCTTATTTTCTTCATGAAACGAACTAAAACTAGATTAATAACCATTGGTAATAACTCACCGCACTTGTGCAATACTTTGCATAAATTCAGTACTCTGATATCATCATTCAACGATCTGATTTACGAAAATTGCTACCGAAATAACTCTACAAACGTGTATGATTATATCTTATACTATAATAGGTACCTAACTAGTACTATGGAGAAAAAAAAGAAAAAAATTGTTTGTAATTTTGCAAAAGTTTTTGGGGAAAAAAAAGGAAAATTGTTTGATATTCGATTATTTGATTCGATATGTTACCTCGACATACTCCTATCGATGTTACTAAGGAGATCGAAATAAAGAAACCATCATGGAGGCAGTAACCTCCCGATGTCCTCTGGAGTAGAAAAGCGTGTTTTATTTCAGTCAATTTTTCCTGTATACCATTAAAACTAGAGCCGGAGAGAGCGTCATAAGGCTTCCATTCATTTCCTTCCATTCATGCAACACGGCCTTATGAGCGAATTTTCGAAGTTGGCGAATAAAACTATTTTTGACCCATAGCAACTCGATTTTGACCCTCAATTTTTGAGAACAATAATTCTGATTATCGAACTAGCGTTTTTCAGTCTCGAGTCACCACTGTATGAATTTCTGATTATTTTAGTCATTTATACAGTGAGATGGATCGTGAAATTGAGGGCTGAACTCATCAACCTAACTACCAACCATGTATTGCGGAAAGGATACAATTGTGCTCCACGTGCAACTGACACGCGAAAGAAGACGCGTACCACTTTGCTGCTGTGTGCCCTAGCCTAATGAGTTCTGAGTTAAGGGCCTTGGTCGTGATGTGCTATTGTAAAGTGAATTTGTCAATATGATTAATGAGCCCGTACAATGAAGATGTTTGATACTGTATGCCAAAATACCATGGGGATACCAACGGGAAATCACCCGAGAATTTAATTATAATTGATTATATTTAGGCACCCAAAAAAATATATATATATATATACTAGGACTCAAAAGGATAAATTATTAAAATACTCATGTACGTTAAAATTAATTATTTCTCGTTAAAAAAAAAAAGTATTTACAAGAAAATTTACCTGAGATTTTAGACTCTAGGCTAACGGCTTATGAGCCATGCCTTGAACCACCTTTTTATCGGTAGCTCAGGTGCACAAACAGATATCAGCTGTGAAGTTCCTACATATACCTATTGTGACGTGACGAAATTCCCACATTAACAGAAAAAGTAATAAATTAGGGTATTTGGTAAACTACTGGTGAATTTCGTCGTGTCCCTCCTTTAATTGTAATCCAACTAATTAATCTCATCGATTTTCGTGAATAATCTTTCTCAGTTTTACTTTTCACTCCACCGTTTTACCCGGCCCCCTTTTCCTGAGGTTCGCTCGGACGCCCCTCTCCTCAGAGTACCTATAAGATTTTCTTATTAAACGGGGATAGTGGGAGGTAAGCGTTGATTTGGGAAAAGGAGAAGTCGGAATCGGGACACTTGCCTGCTGGAAAGTCTACCGACGAGGAGGCGTCCTGGACGGTCATCCCCCCAGCTGAATTAAGGTAGGAACTTGGTTCCTTTCTCCCAGTCCAAATAATTTGAGTTTCACAAATTCAATTAAATTCCTAAAAATGCTAATACCTAACAGGGTTTCCGAATCTAGGTACTTTGACAGTCTAACCATTAACTTTAAAATTGTTTTTCTTTAAATTTCCTTTTGGCAGTTGGCCTTTACTTGAATTACTCTTTGTGGTTTGATCCTGTGAGACGTAACGTAAGAATACATGGGGATAGGGTTAGGTTTTTTCCCCTTCTAAGTTAATTTTTCCCTCAAGGGTTTTTTTTCTAACTTAACTCTATCTCCATGCCTAATAAATAAATAAATAAATAATAAAACATAAATAATACAATAATAAAACTAAAAAACCACAGTCATGCAGCATGGCTATAAGAGCGAATTTTCGAAGTTTTCGGCATCTTCCTCCTCCGCCTAAAATTTTCTGAAAATTAATTTTCGGCCAATGTTTTCCCAACTTGATACCATACAAAATTAAAACAGGAGTAGTTTTACGCAAAGTAAAATTTGGGGTGGAAGGAGGGGGAGGGGGAAATCAAAAATGTTTTGAATAGGTACCAGAAGAGTAGGTATTGGGTAGGTACGTAACAAATTTTTTGTTCCATTTTTTGCCGAGTAACACCTCGGTTTGTAGATTTTCCAACGCTGAACACGATGGTGAAGTCAGAATTGCGATATCCCATTCCGTTATCAGATTAGAGCAGACGAACCAGGAAGAACATCTCAAGAAATAACCACGTTCCTTCATCTTCAAAGTGCTCCAGTTTGAGAATGGAATGAGATATCGCAATTCTGATTTCACCATCGTGTTCAGCGTACAAAAACCTTTAAAATGAGGTGTCATTTGTCAGACTTTTTCATTTTGGGAATTTATGGGTAATTTTCCCCCCCTAAAACTCCCCAAAACTCCCCCTTAGGGTGACCCGATTCTGCCCATCTTCGAACTTAGCCTGTCGATTGCCAAGACAGATTTTTCGTGCAAATTTGAACTTTTTATCTCAATTCTTTCGAGAGTTATCGTCTGGAATGACACATACATATATAAATATATATATAAATATATAAATATATATATATATAAATATATATATAAATATATATATATATACATATAATTTTTGGTGTCTTTCGGCAGGGAATTCAGGATGGTCTGAAACGGATTTTGGTATAAAAATCTTTCGGAAATTCGAGTTTTAAAAATTTTGGACCGAGAACAATAGCTTCCTTTTCTTCGAAAATTCGCTAAAATAATACAACTCTCGTGATGGTGGTTCCATCTTGACAGTCTTTTCTTTTGGGGTTTCGTAGGAGTAATTTTAAGGGTCTAGGGGAAAATTTTCCTTTCAACATTACATAACTGAAAATGTTGTTCATTAAAGTAGAATGTTGAAAAGCAATGTTCAAATTATTAATTTAGTTGCCTGTTAGGTAACTTTAAAGGTTTATTTGTGGAGAGAAGAAGTCGCCCATAGTTTACTCACCTAATTAATATTTGAAATGTAGAAACTTGACGTAGGTACACTGTTAACAATTACACTGTTAACTACTACTACTACCGCTACTACTACTACTACTACTACTGATTCTTTACCCATGAAAACTCAAATTTTACCCACAGGTTATTTTCGTAAATTGCTTATCTTCGAACTAACTAATCCTTTCATTTGCCATTACAAACATTTAGCGAGATTTGGAATTTTTTAGCTCGTAACCGAGGATAGATATCGTTTCTTGGAGTGGCACATAAAAATAGAAAACCTCTTGTCAAGTTTGATGGCGTATAGCTTCCTCGTATCGAAAAAATGGTCGTACAGATCTCTAAATCACACAAACCCTTCCACTACGATAAGGTAAGAGCAAAAAGAAGGGGAAATTGTTAGATAACTGGGTTTAAGGTTTGCGAATGCGCAGTGGCTACACCAGTCATCTCATCACGATGAAATTCATTACCACCTGAATGCTACAGCCCAAACACCCATCGAATCTGCGGGAAATAGGGCCACCGGTTGGTGAGAAATAGTTTACCTCGGAATTGGTATTTGCACATGCGCAGTGGCTCTACCAATTATCCGGTCGTGATAAAATTCATAAAGGACCATCTAAGACCCGACCCGGATGATTCCTGATAATTTCATCAAAATCGCGCCACTAGTTCGTGAAAAATTTAGTACCTACCACAGATTTCGCGTTTGCGCATGCGCAGTGGCTATACCGATGATCCGATCATTAGGGCCCAACCCGTATAATCCCTGAACATTTCAGAGAAATCTGATTTGAATTAAGGAAGTTATGGGAAGTTATGAGTGTAGCAAGGATTTGCGAGCCAAACCAAATTTGTTCAGATAGCTCCAAAATGTAAAGCGCGAGTGAAAAGCTTGATTTTGGAGACAAAAAATAGTTTTCCTCTCAAAAGTAGAAACTTCCTCTACCTTGGTAGGTTCGAAAGCAAAATGATATTCATAAAAAATGTTGAAACCTAGGGACAGATTAAGAATTCTGAAACGGAAAATAAAAGTTCCAGTCATGCAGCATGGCTATAAGAGAAACTTTTCAAAGAAATATTCGTTTTATTGTGTGAAAAGATGATATAGCGAGAAACCATACCACTTCTGGTAGAATTATATTATTTTTTCGTGACTAGCAATTTTAATCCTTATAGTCAAATTTGACCCACTCTTTTTTGACAAAAATATTTTCGTAATCGAAATGGTACCTCTTTCTTTCATGACCCCACACAACTTCAGGTTGAATTAATATGGATTTTAGCCCTTGATACCAATTGCTGATCCCCAAAAATCCAAATCTGATCCCTATTCTGTATGCAAAACAACGAAAATGGTATTTTTCTGTCTTTACACTCACTCTTCCTTACTTTAAGTGATTTTTTACCCCTAAAAACTCGGATTTGACCCCCTTAGAATTTTTGAAAATTGCTGATCAGCTCATCCTTTTGTTTGGCAATACGAACATTTTGGCGAAATTTGGAATTTTTATCATGTGCCTAAGGTCAGGTATCGTCTGGAGTGACACAAATAAAAAAAGAAAAATATATAGGTATATATATATACATTTTTGTTAAAATCTAAGGATGAATTCAGGATGCTCTGAGATGGATTTGCCTATAAAAAAATTTCAAAATTCATGTAAAAATTTTGAACCCATTGCAATAGCTTCAATTTCTTTGAAAATTCGCTAAAAGTCGCAGGATCGAATGAATAAAATTCCAATCATTCACGTACATATTACAAATTATGGAACCATTGCAATAGCAACGTTCTACACGCCTTATGTCCTTGTACTCTAATGTTACGATACCGGCATTTGGAGGGACAATGATATAATATATAGCGTTTCCATCAGGATGTATTATTATGGACTTGGAGAGAAGACCAATATGATTACCTGAGGCGTTTGAGACTTTTTTTTCTGTTCCAAATTCATATATCTTCTAAAGCATGTAAATATTTTAGCAGTAGCAGTCAGTGACTTCTGTTTATATTACTTTCCCATTTTCAAATGAAAGTAGGTTCCATTCTAAGGATTTTGAGACCAACTAAACTCTCCTACGATGAGCAGCAGAATTTTTTGATCAATGATTTAAGTTTATCGTGGACTGTATGGGACAGAACGGTTCATTGGGAAATGGAATTAATTTAGCCTTGCACGTACCTCTGGCCCTTTCTCTATTTAGAGCGTGGAATCTGATTGGGCAAATATTCTCGAGACCAGTGCTTCCAATAATTTTGGAAGGAACTGCGAATCAATTGATGCAGAATCAAGAGAGGAGCTCCCACCAGAAAATGACCAGCAGCCAAGAAATCTGAGTCCTCAGTTGGAGAAGGTGCCCAATGGCCGGCTGTTCAATACTGCTTCAATGCGACACAATAGGGTTGTCTCTCCTCAAACGTCATAACCTGGTTCCCAATAACACGGGTGATGTGGTGCTTGGCATTCATGACAGCGGCTTCAGAGATACCATTGAAATGAGGACCAGCAGGTGGCGAGAAATTCCAGGTAATTGCCTGCGAAGCCAGGTGATCACTGATAACATCTTGGGAGGAGGCAAGTAGATCGAAACTTCCTTCAAGTGACGAGATGCGCCAACAAGGCTCGTGCCAGTCACTAAAGACCTCATTGCACAAACCTATCCAAAGCGCCGAGAAAGGCAGAGGTGGATAAATCTGGAGCAAAATCCAAGAGCACGGCCTTAGCTGAGAGGCAGACAATGACTACCAGATACCTTTAGAGCAGGGTGCAGTGTGACGAGCAGGGTGCAGTGTGATGTAGACTTTCTCTAATCATGAAAAAGCCAGAATAGTCCAATGGGACGCAATGGAAGGCTGGAACTGTCGAAAATCGAGAAGAGGGTAAACCACCCATTAGTGGTGTAGTCCCTGACGCCTTGGAAAGGTAACACATGAAGCATCAGAAAACTCTTGAGCGTATGAGGCGACGCAAGGCACGAATCCAAAAGTGGCGTTGGATAAGAGACGAGATCAGCCGATGACCGCCATGAAGGGTGAGTCTGTTGAAATGATCACATATTAGTCGTGATATATGTGCATGATGCGGAATCAAATAAGGGTGCCTGACGTCATACGAGGCCTGAGAATTCTCAATTCTGCCTCTGACTCGAACAAGTTTATCGTCGTCCAGAAAAGGAGTGAGGCAGCAAAGTTGAGAAGATACTTGTTCATCTTTTCTCAACAGTTTGATGTCTGATGAACAACGATGATGTTGTGAGGGATGCGAATCATAAGATACAGAGCTTGATCTAATTCTGATGCCATCAGAATGCCTACATATCGTTCCTCCCTTTTACAAAAACGATTACGGATGAAACGCAAAATGTAAGCGAACACTCGCTGTGCCTTGGCATAACTAGAATATTTCTCCAATACGGAGATTAAATTCGGAGTTGGCGGCATAGAAGTCAAGTGTGAATATTGAGGTTTGAATTCATGAAGGTATTCAACTGATTCACAGATCTGGGGAGGGGGGGGGGGGATGAAGATTCAATGTGCTCCTTGATGATGAAATCAGGGGGGCCCATCCACCATAATACGCATCTGACTGGGTCAGGACCTAGTAGGCCTCGTGACACAGGGTCTGCAGGATTATATATTATTCACACCTCACATGAGGCCTGACTAGGAGAGGTGCTATTCAAGATGTCAACCATATTGGCAAAATAAGTTTTCAATTTATACAGTGGTGTAAGAATCCATGATAGAGCGATAGTGGCAGTAAGAAAATATGTTTATGGATGATGATGCACGAAGTAAGTGAAAATGAGGTTTCCAACTGTAGATCAGTTTGGACAACAACAATGCTGCAGATAGTTCAGGGCGTGGTAAACTCATGACCTTTAGCGGAGCTATCTTACTTTTGGCTTGAATGATATGAACACCATGCTGTTCCTGTTGGATGGTAATAGCATACACCACGCAGGTATAACCCCTTTCACTAGCATCACAATAGCCAAGGATGTGAACAGCTTGAAAAGACTCAGCAGTGATGTAGCGAAGAATCTGGACGGCATGAAGAGCAGAAAGACCAGTAGTAAAGTTGGGCCACTCTGCGGTTAAGTAAGGAGGAAGCAAATCGTCCCACTGCGAACCTTTCAACAAATTAATTGCATCAAGTGCTTTGCAAAAAATGTTACTGGAGTTAGCCAACCTAGAGGATAATAAATTTTAGCAATCTCAGAGAGAACACATCTTTTTGTAATTCTAATATCGTTAGGAGTATCTTTAGTGTTCTATCATCGTCGAAAGAAAAATGTTGAGGTAGAACCTGATCACTAGGGATCGACTGTAACGAATCAGGGTGATTACTTCACCACTTATGAAGAGTAAATCCGCCTAAAGCTAAAAGTTCGTTCAACTCGCGCTGTAGTTGGAGAGCTGCCTCGAGATCATCGAGAACAGGAGCTCCATCTGTGAGGTGATCAAGGAATGTTTGCTCCAAAATAGCCTTGGAAGCAAGGGGATATGCAGCTCCGTTATCTTTAACAAGCTTATCAGACAACAAATAGCTAAAAAGGCTGAAGGACCTACTCCATATGTGACAGTATTAAGAATGTATTCCTCAAAGTCTAAAGTGGGAGTAGAGCGGTCAAATATTCGTTGATGAATTCGGTCTTGAGGATCAATGAGAATTTTCTGGTACATTTGCCGGTAAGTCTGTGCAAAGAACTACAGGAAAAATACGGAATCAGGATACTATTTGCCAAATGTCCTTCTGTAACTTAGGCCCAGTGACAGTGAGATGAGATTAATTGAGAGAAATATTATTTGGTCCGTATGAAGCGGAGGCATCAAATACCACCCTTAATTTTAGTGGTTACACTGTCATGTTTACAAACAATATGATGAGGGATAATGTACGCATAATTATCTCGAGCGAGAGACATGTGACCATAAGATTTGTACTCCATTAATTTGATGTACTCCTGAAGAGCAGTCGGCTGACGCCACAAACGAGTTTCCAGAGCTAAATATCGCTTGAGTGCCATCTCCCTATTATTTGGGAGGGCTGAAAATGAGGAGTTTTTAAATGGTAGACATACAACAAAACGTCCACATGGGAGGCGATAGACTCTTTGAAGAGGGCGTCACAGGCGTCGTCCTCGGAATTAGAAGGATAAAGTACAGAAGACGTCCTCGGAATTAGAAGGATAAAGTACAGAAGACGTCCTCGGAATTAGAAGGATAAAGTACAGAAGATTCCTCTATCTCCCAAAATTGTTTGAAGAATGTAGAATCAAGAGAATCACAGCAGTGATTAATGGTAAAAATGGTGATGTAAAGAGAGATGATGACGCTGATGGAGCAGAAACACCTTGCCTATGAGCAATCCATCCAAATACACTGGATATTGCAGAAGGTTCGCCAAAAAGGAAATAATGGGTAGCATTTAAAATACACGGATACAATTCCGCACCCAAAAGAAAATCGATTTCATCAGGTTGACCAAATTTTGGGTCAGCCAAATGAAGACTAATAAAGCGCTCACGTACGGAATTCTCAATTTGAGCTTGAGGCTGCTCACCTGTAATTTTGAATGCATTAGTTTGAAAACTAATGAATGCATTAGTTTGTAACTTACGAGATGAGCCATTTAGCGGCGAAAGAGTGCAAGAAACCATTCCGTTACTATGACGAATGGGCATGCCACCCACCGTCATACTCCGAGAAGATTTATGAACCTTGAGTTGCAGCGATTCGGAACACTTCATGGTCATAAGTAGGGATCGGAATTTTGCATATGTCTTTTTTTGGTGGTATATCTTCTTACTTTATTATTTCAAAACGTTTCTCACCTTTTTGAGCTAAAAATTTCAAATTTAAATTTGCATATTTTGCATATATTGGCATTTTTTTGGGAAATTGGCATATATCACGAAAATTAGCATATATGAGCATGTCTCACAAAAATTCCTACGTATTACTTTTTTTTGCGAAAACTTTTGAGAGATAGGTTTGGGGCCATGGGCAGATGTGAATTGAGCCCAAAAGTGGTCGAAAAGATCCCCGGGGGAAAGCGATTAGGCAGACCCGAAGTAAGAGCCCCTCCACCGACGGCTCTGATTACGGGAGATAAGGATAGGTCAAAATGAGCCAACACCAGAGCCTTGTCCCAATTCACCCAATACCTACTTGGTAACTACGTCATCAGCCAGGCACAGTTTCCACCGACGATGTGGGCTTCACCCTCCTCTGAACTTAATCTCACCACCAACGCTTGCGAATCATTCCACTCCAATTTCAATAGTCTTTTTAGTAGTCCACACCCCAACATAATCCGGTTTTCTGAAGTCCTTTTGGACTATCAAAAGAATATCATGGTCCTCCTAAACAGCTTTCTTATTTATACTTAATAATACATTTTTTATACTTATACAATGACGACCGATGCTGTGACGACGATTTTATGTATAACATCTAAAATAACAATAATAGTATATATCTAAAATAATAATCGACCTGTGATATTATTTATACCAAAAAGTCTGTTGAATAAAAAGTCAAAATCTAGTCAAAATATGATGGCGTTTTTATTCGTCCATTCGTACTTCGCAGTGGGTGGTCGCTGGTCGCGGTGGTCGCTTGGGGCTCATTTGGTAGCTAGACCTCTGGGCTCATTTGGGTTCAAACACGTTGGGCTCTTTTGGTATCTCTCGCTGACGCTCATAGGAGGGGTGGGCTCATTTGGGCATTCTGCATTTGGGCTCATTGCACACTCTCCCGGGGCCATGATATCGTAAGAAACAGGTTATTGACCTGTGTTTGCCTTGGTTGAACTTAGGCGTTGTTCAGGTGGAATTCAGGTAACAGGGTATTAACGGGACAGGGTTGACTAATTTGTGCAAGGGTTGAAGTGAAAGGCCAACTGGGTAGATTGGCCAACAGATGCTCAAGCCTAAATCGGATTATAGCCCATCATAGCCCTTCCTCTTTACGCCCGTATACTTGTTTATACATAGATACACGACTGGCTTCCTATTATTTCCTCCCCTCCAAGCAAGGTTTTCGTTAATATAAAAATGCGTGCTACCTAAACGGAGGTCACAGTACTTCTTGAGTTATCGCGAGTGATACACAGTGTTCTTTTTTTCATTTTCATTTTCATCTACCCTGTCTCAGAAGGACCTCTGGAATTGGATCAAGAACGATTCTGCTTTCAAATTGGAAGGTTGGAAGGAACCTGTTTTGCTTGCTCTGTGGAAAAAAGGTATATTAACCAAATCACTTTTGAAAGGGAAAAATTTTGAAATTTCCTTAGTCTCTAATTTTGAATTTGGAAATTCGTAGTTTTTGACAAGTTTGAATTAAAAATCACGATTTAAAACAAGAAAATTAATCTGATTTATTTGATTTAAATCTAAATCAATTTTTTATGATGAGAAAAAATCAAAATTATTTCATGCTCTCATGTATCATGGATAAAATAAAATGCATTTAAATCAAACAAACATCTTTTGTTGACGAATATGTAGTACGAAATTCAAACCCGGAAAGGTGGTTTCAATAAATAATCCTCCTTTTAGGTATCATGCCCAGAAAAGTTCTTGTTGGATCAACACAAAAGAACGAAGGAACACCGGGATAAGGTCGCTGCAGCCCGTGATGGAAAATTGCATAAGCAGCAGTCTATCACTGCAGGGTTCGAGAAGCAAAAATCTGGAGATGCTGAACGCAAGCAGTTCAATGAGGACCTGTGTAAAACTTTATTGAAGGCCAATATTTCACTGAACAAGGTGGAGAACGAACATTTTCGCTCATTCCTTGAAAAGTACACTGACCAGAAGGTCCCATCTTCAAAGTCCTTGTCACATGGGTTTATTATTCTATTATTTTATTGGTCTACAGAAATGCTGGCTGTTCATTTATTGTTTCTTTTATGCGTAATAATCGATATAGCTATTTCTGATGGTTTTCATTAATTTTGGCCCCTAAAACACAAATTAGGTACCTACGCTTTTTTTCTCTTTTTTTTAAACTATCTTTGATCATTGATAGTGCCATTTAATCGTCTTGATCCACGTGTTGACACTTTTTCTAGTGTTATTATAAATACTGCTTGTGATTTCAGACGATTTTCCAGGTTTTTGACTCACGAAAAATCAATTTTGGGAGCTGAACATCTGGTACAACCTCAATTTTCCACTCCTTGGTCAAAATCGACTTAATATTCGGTTTTCTCGTCCCCAAAAACATGGAATACGGTACCTCAAAATCTCATTTTACTACTATGTTACTAAAACACAAAAAGTACCTATTTTTATACACATTTTCACTCATAACTCCGCTGGATATATTCCGATCGGGCTGAAAAGTTTCGGGACACAACTAGGGCCCAAATGGAGCATGTGTGCGAAAGAACGATTTTTTTAGACCCCAAATGAAGCCTGTACACGTGATACGGCGTACGGCGGACGGACATTGCATTTTTGGAATCTACGCACCTTGAAACGGAAAAGAAAAAATTGTGAGGGGGTGTTATAAAATCCTGTCACTCCAACATAAAATTCGGTAAGCTACTCGTTAGCATATTTTTATTTTACTTACCTACACTAGGTAAGTACGTTTGTATTTTTATATTTCCGTTAATTTTTTGCGAATTTTTGAAAGTAGCTTTTTGTATTAGAATTTATGACGTCTGTACGATCTTATTTTAGGTAACTGAACAAATTAGGGAGGATATTGGCGAATCAACAATATAGATTTCAGCAGACGACACTACAGATGCTTGCGGGCGTTACATGGTTCACGTTCTGGTAGGGAAGTTGACGAAAGATGAACCTGGCAAGCCTCATCTCATCATGTGCAAAGAACTGAAGAGTGTAAAACATGACACGATTGCTCGAGCCATCAATGATGCTTTAGGTGAGTTTTAACAATACCGCAGAACACTCTAATTTTTTTTTTTGGAAATTGGAATTTTCCTAATACACTGGTCGCCCTTTGTCTCGCAATTTTTTTCTTTGGCATGTGCAGGAATTCTGTGGCCTTCTGGGAACTTCGCGAATTACCGAGTTATGGCATTTGCAAGTGGTGCAGCGACGTGTATGGTGAAAGCCGCTCAGGGCCTTCAACTTTTTTACCCAATGATGATGCACGTAACATGTTTGGCCCATGGAATACACCGTGTTGCTGAAAAGCTCCGAGAACTCATGCCTGAAGTCAACAAACTGGTATCCTCTGCTAAGAATAAGAAGATTTTTGTGAAGGCACCAAGCCGAGTATTGGCGTTCAAGGAAGCCTATCCAAATTGTGCTCTTCCGCCAGAACCAATTCTCACACGATGGGGCACCTGGATCGAGGCATGCATGTACTACGCTGACAACCACCAAAAGCTGAAGGAGGTAAGGAGCGTCATATTGGGTTGAACTTTCAGTTGCTATTTCACGTTTAAGATCAAGAAGTCGTGGTATTAATTGTGGTTTTCTGGTTGCAGGTTGTGAGCAAATTTGATCCGTCTTCCGATCAGGCTATTCAGAAAACACTGGACACCTTAAACAGTAGCACTGTTTGCCAACATCTGGCCTTTATAAAGCTACATTGTGAGTCTCTACCCAAGCTGATAAACCGTCTCGAAATGCAAGAGATGAAGCTATGTGAAGCTATAAATGAAGTCGTCGGGTTCATGAATAACGCCTCAAGCTGGCCAGAGGAAAGCAGTCAGAATGAAGCTGGAAGCAGTGCTGGAGAAGAACCCTGGATGGACCAGCGTCGAAGAAATTTCGAAAATGCTGAATGGAGAGACGTCTACACTTCAACATGAGTACTCTCCTGGTGAAATTGCCGCATTGAATTTTTTACCAACCGTTTCGTGTGACGTTGAACATTCATTTTCTATGTTCAAATCTCTAATATCCTACAATAGGCGTAGGTTGACCACTGAAAGTCTTGAGCAGCACATAATTGTACAGTTTAATTGATGTTTAATATAAGGTATAGTCACTTGGATTTGGTTGTGTTGATTTCATCCGTTTACCCAACATTTTAAGCCCCCTTTCTAATAAATTTTCAACTTTGAATGGGGGTTTGCATATTTCAGGCAAATTCGGGCCTGTTTTGCATATATAGGCACTTCTCGATGCATATGTGGGCCATTTTATTCGCATATGATTTCGATCCCTAGTCATAAGGCACACCTGAGAACCTGAATCGATGAGAACGCGAACAGGCTGCGGCTGGCCACGAACGTCAAGCATAGAAACTAAAGCAGTACCGAGCATGATGGTAGAATAAAGGTGCGGCGGTACTGCCACCAGACTTGACTTGACCTCACTTGCGTGCCTGTCTGAACCCATCCTTTGTATTTCAAAGGGGAGCGGCGAGACTGCGACCGGACCGGACTTGACTTGTGCCACCCACTGGACTCCGTTCTGATTCGGTCTGCATGGGTCGAGACCTGACTCCGGTTCCCCCTCTACTGCGATTTTCAACCCCTCGCACCCCCCACGAGCCATCCAAAGCAGCCCCCATTGCTCTCTTCTCATCATAAAATAGTTTTGAAATTGAATATCGTTCAATCAAGCGAATAGGGCGTGAAATTCACCCTATTGTGCTCGTTCGGAAACATATGGTGACATCCACCAGTTGTTCAAAGAAAGAAAACTTGTCACTAGTTCTATTTCTTCATCAGAATCGGATTCTGATTCTAAATCACAAAGAATGGCTTCCATTTCGGAGGACATACTCTTGAGACATCTAAGAACAAACTGGACTGGTTGGAGTCCAATGACGCCGGTCAAGTCAAGTCCTGTGGCAGTGTCGCACCCCCCTCCGGTCACCAGTGTGGTGGAATTCGAACACTTGAAGCGTTCGGGAAAAATAAAAAAACGCGGGAAACTTGGTCGGATTGGGTGCTCGTTTGGTTAGATCGTGTTTGAAGCACGGTCGGGTTGGCGGGGGGGGGGGGCGTTTTCGCCTCTCCCCCACCCCTTGTTGGGTCCGAGGGTTGGACCTTGGACCGTGTATGGGCGCCTTAGTTCTTCGCGTTCACGTGGAAACTGGTGCATGCGCAGTTCGCATTTCTACTCTTTTCCCGTATACGCGAAAAGAAATACGGGAAGAACAAAAATAGTCTAGTGTTCACCTGACAGCAAGTCCACTAAATAATGCAGTTTGTCACTGTTAGATAGGTTTCTATTCTTATTTATGAGAGAAAGAAACATGTATAATGAAGGCCATGATGAAACATCCCCGTTAAAGGTTTTGAGAGATATCTTGGGCAACTTCACTAAAGTAGGTTGTACAGAACACGATCCTGACTTACCGGCGGCAGATGAGAGGACTCGGGAAAAAGACGTACTTCACCCAATATTCTTAGTGGAGTAGAATAACTCGTCAAAAGCTGCAGAAACTTGTGTGGTAGGTATCCAATGCACTCTGCTTCAACACGAGGATTCAGAGCTTCAATATCCGTGCAAAAACGTTCAAATGATTCGAAAGATTTGTCGATAGTTTCCATTCGGGTGAGAAATAATTCAGCGAGATCGATACAAGTTGACTGAGTACCTGACGCGATTGAGCAATATTGATAAATCGATTGACACAACATAAGACTATTATGATATTATTCTTATTGAAAGATCACACTTTATTGAACTACCCAAACCTTGTAAATATCTGTCTGTCTGTCTTCTCTTCCTCTGACCGTGGTCAAGCCGCGTGGTCACTGGTTATGTTCTTCGATCCTTATGGGTTCTTTGTTCAATCCTCTCTTCAAGTTTTCTTCAGTGATTCACCCTCTCTACCTATTCGCTCTGTCAGCCCTTTATGTTGGTGTTTGCGCTCTATGTAAATCTTCACCCTACTGTCTATCAGATTGGAGCACCGCACTCCATGAGAACACCCTGTAAAGTTGTCAGTTTGTCCACATCCTCAAGTGCCAATTTCAAGAACTCATGTATCTGGGTAGAGCCGTCAAGGACATTTTTTATGACATTGAGATATTTGGTGCACTCGGTTAAGGTATGTGAAACCGTTTGTGCAACCCCTGCATTGCATTGGTTACAGAGTGGGCTTTGAGTAGGCTTCATGCGGTGTTTGAATAGGTTGTTATTGGCATGCCCAGATAGTATACGATTTATGTCAGTAATTTGCCTGTTGGTGATGTCTCTGTGGTTATAGTACCACGGCTTTACGGCAGGAATGCTATATATGGCTCTGGTCCATTCCCCAGTTCCACCCCCCAGCTCATAACTCCCAACCCATTCCCCTCTCAATCTGCTCCGCATTTCATTGGCACAGTCGACGTATGCGGTCCTGAGCCCTGTAGGCATTTGATCTGACCGTTTTACCTGGTTGGCGAGGGAGTCTGCCTTTTCATTTCCTGTCAATCCTATGTGTGAAGGTACAAACTGGAGACGGAGTGTGTATCCCTCGTCAAGCCTTCGTTGGAGCTGTTGAATCAGACGTAAGAGGCATACAGGAGGCAGGTCACCCTGTTTTGAATTGGCAATGGCTTGTAGAGCGGATTTTGAGTCTGTAAGGATGACAAGTCTTTCCTTCTTGTCATGAGCAGAAGCATGCGATAAAGCTAATGTTAGGCCCTCCAGCTCAGCCTGATAGCTAGTGGAAACTGGGTGGAGCTTCACTCCGCGACCCAAGTTATGCGACCCACACCACATTGCTCCAGCCACACCCTCCACACCTCTGGCACCATCTGTGTATATTTGTGTAAAATTCGGGTATTTGGATACAAGATATTCTCTAGTTTTGCACAGATGTTCCACTGGTGTTCCTTCACCTTTTTTTATTCCTGGAATTGACGACGTGACCAGTGACCCCCAACCTCCACTCGGCACCATGATTTTTAGTTGCTGTTCATTTGGGAGAAACATTTTCATTTCTTCAGCAAAGACCTTCATGCTTTGAATACTAACTTGGAGCCGATGGTATTTGTTGCTGTATCGGTAGTACAAATTTGTTTGGAGGTCGTTCAGTTCCTGCCTAGCTAGCATGTTATTGATGTATAAGTTTACATACTGGAGATATACTGCATGACGTGCTTGAAACTCCATTGGCAGAACGCCAGTTATAGCATGAATTGCGGTTACAGATGTAGTCCTGACCATACCAGTTATTCTTCGAAGAGCAGCATTTTGCGAGCATTGCAGGTGTTTAACAGCATTCGATGACTGATTGAGATAGATGAAGGCCCCATAATTGATTTTAGGGAGAATGACAGACTTGTACAGAGTCATTTGGTCGTCTGGATGGTTTCCCCACCTGGTTCCCTTCAAATATGCTAGAGCATCTATGTCCATTTTTACTCTTTGTTTAATGTATTTAACATGAGCACCCCAATTCAAATTATCATCGAATAACAAGCCCAGGTATCTGACGGTCTTCTTCTGTTCAATAACACCAGTGCTGCCCGAGATGGTCAAGATAAGATTACGGTCGTGTCTTAATGAGAAGTCAACAATGTTGGACTTTCCATAATTTATGTGGAGGTTCAGATTGTCCAGGCTGGCAGTGATGGAGTATAGGTCCGACTGCAGTCGGTCCAAATTTTCGTGAACCTTCTTGCCGGTAGCATACATGGCCATATCGTCCGCATATGTAATTATTTTTGTGAGATGAACTTCTCCTAGTAAGGTGGCAGAGTAGATGTTAAAAAGGATAGGCGAAAGGGTTGAGCCTTGATCCAATCCAACGTTGCTGTAGATGTAGTGTGCACCATCCGTATAGGTTTTACCTGTAAAGAATTTTGCTACCCAGTCGGCTAAATAGGTTGGGAAATTGAGCCGCACCATTTCCTTATGAAGTACATCTATTCGAACATGATTAAAAGCAGAGACTACATCCAAAAACAAAACTTGAGTGGACTCGCCATTGTTGTGACCACATATGATATCCTTAGTGAGAGTCAACAAGTTATTGTTGGTGCTGTGTCTTCTTCTGAAGCCGTGCATATTGGAAGGAAGCAAATTGTTAAGATGGATATGACGATCTATCCTGTTTTTTAGAATACCATTCAAGAGTTTGGCTACACAAGAAATAAGAGCCAAAGGCCGGATGTCTGCAGAGGTGAGATTAGATTTCTGGTTAGGATTTTTTTTGAGGTAGAGAATCTTGATATTTTTCCAATCAAGAATAGGAAGAGCATTTTTCAAGCAGGCGTTGTAGATTTCTATCAGAATTATTTTGGCTGCAGTGGGAAGATGATCAATCATTTTGTAGGTAATACCGTCTAAACCTGGGGCTGATTTTTTGTTGCACTTAGAGATGGCGCAGTTCAATTCATGCAAGGTGACTTGTTCGATATCATATGATTGCTGGTATGGAGGGCAGGGGGGAGTCGGCCTGGGGTCAGTGTTAGCGATTTTCATCAAGACGCTGGAACAAAGGTCTTGGTTGTGCAGTGGATCAATGCCAGATTGGGAAGTTTTGCTCCTATTGGCTCCAAATTTCTTTATTAAGCGCCATATGCTGGTGTCAGCCGGATCTGTGGTACGCATCTCACTGCAAAATCTTTGCCAGCCTTCGTGTTTAGCCCTTTTGATGATCATTTTTGCCTCATTATCTAGACGTTGATAGACCCTGAAATAAGCAAGGGTCTTGTGCGTATTAAAATCATAAAGTGCATGTCTACGATGCAACACAGCAGCGCCACACTCATCTGTCCACCAGGGAGTATTACGTGAATATCGAGTAATATCTCCTTTTAATTTTGGTAGATGTTCATCAGAAGCGTGGTAAATAGCGTCAATAAGTAGTTTGTATTTTTTTTCATTGGTGAGAGGTCGACCATTGAGAACTGTTAGTTTTTCTAAGACTGCCTTGGTGTAAGAACCTTGTAAATATTGATATTGAAAACAAATAAATTGATGCGGTGGTGGTGGTGGTGGTTCTCAGTTTCTTTGTACTCCTTTGGATGTCGGACATAGGAGTGTTGATGAATGAGATCTGCTTCTGATGCAGAAGTGTAAACACGCCAAAATTAATGTACTTCTTCTTCTTCTTCTTCTTCTTCCTCTGATAGTGACCGTATCACGAGTGATGTGTGGTCATAGGTATGTTTCATTATTTCTCTGTCTCACGCGATTCCGCAGTGCTGTCATAGTCATCAGATCGGAGCTCCCCTCACTACCAGTTCCCTCCTGAAGTCCACCAGCCGCTCCACATTCCCCAGCCCCTTCCTCAGGTATCCCCAGATCGTCTCCTCGTCGACCAGATCCTCTGTCTGTGTCTGTACGCAGTCATAAATTGCTCCCCTAGTTTTAGGGCAGTTCATTATAAGGTGACGGAGGTCCTGGACTTCTCCAGAGTCACACAGAGTACAAACAGGGGAATCAGTCAATTTCATCAGGCATAGGAATTGATTGTTCACTGTTTTTCCCAGGAGTAATCGGTTGATGTCCCTAATTGTCAAACGATCCCATTGGGGTATGCGCATGAGAAATGAAATTTGGAAAAAACCCATTCGTTGTGTTATTTGAGTTGCTATAGCACGTAAACACTAGTTTCCATGTAAAAAAACTTCACAGAGATCGATAATCACAAGTGAAATCTGATTGATTTGAAACTTGGAAGTAGAATGGCGGGGAGTTCTGACGTCACCCAGCGTTGGCCCATCTCGCAAGTAGCTGACCGTTTTTTGTGTCGGTTCGGTGGTAGCACTGATTTAATGTCACTTTCAAATTCAAACAATTTTCGCGTGATTTGTATTTTCTACTTTTCATGTTGACTTATTTTTGTTCTCTCATCAATCTCGTCTCACAGATAAAAGTATACCTACCTTATTACGTTAGCAAAGTGATAGAAATGCCACCACGGAAACGTGTAATTGAAGATTTTGTCCAAGCAACGTCGGAAAATATCCCTGATGTGGACGTCGAAATGTTACAGGCATTTTACAGTAATAACCCCGACTACGTCAGTAGTGAATCAGCAGGCGTTAAAAACAGAAGGTAAGTGTTGAGTATGTTTATCTATCTACTTCCCATTTTTGCCTCCTATTCACTTGTATTTTGTATTCACTTTTATCAAGTAGTAGATCAAGCGATCTTTCCTCGCATCCCAAAATAGGAAAACAACCCTCTGTCCATCTGTCCTCCAATGATCAAGTACAGAACCAAAGCCTGAAAGATGAACGAGCCATGTAAATGTTTTTGTAATTTATTGTTGAATCCCATCGTTACAGGGCCATGAGAGCAGATTATGCCGCACATGCCGTAGGCTACGTCCAACTCCAACGAAAACCAAACGGGACAAGGTGTGTCGTCAAAGCCGTCGTGACACCAGAACACAGAGTTCGGGCGGATGGTTATAATGTGGAGGCTGTAATCGACGAAGCCAATCAATCGATCTTAAGCTGCAAATGTTTAGATTGCGCAGCGTCGAAAGGTTAGTTTAGTATTCAGATTTAGATAAGTATATCATTGAACGTTTATGCTCCTACATTATTATTTTTTATAAGTAAGTATACCTAATAAAAAATAAAGACATACCTAATGAAAATGTCTCATGGAAACGGAAACTTGGGGGGGGGGGGTCTCGCTTTTGAACGTAAAACGAAATTTTTAATTTTTGGCATGAATAGGTACCTATGTCTTTTTGCTGGGGTCAATCCAAAATTGTGTCCCCTCAAAAGCGTTACCAATCTTGTCCTCAAAAAAGCGTTACCATGTTTGACATGGTTTCATTGTTTTGACGGCCTTTTAGGCAGCATAACATTTCGGCATAAATCGATAGGTTTCCAACAATTGGAAAACGATTTTTGTAGGTGGAAAACCGACTGAGTTACATTTCCCTTATTACGAGGGGTTTACATGAATTTTCTTTCGAACAGTCTGTATTATTTTTATAGAGATTGTTTGTCTACTAGTATCAAATGTGGTAACTACGGGTGACATGGTTTCTTTGTTTTGATGCCCGAGTATATAATATATGTCATGTGACATGAACCTCCTCGGAATCTTTAGGTAGGTACCTACCACGTGTGCGAATTTCACCATTAATCTACCACTTTATTATTTTAAAAACATTCTTAATCCCATTTTTAACTATTTTGTAGCGTTGGGAATAGCTAACTATAGAAATTCGTATACATATAAGATGTCTTGTTGCGCGATGTTACCTTATTGCTTTGTTATCACTGATCACAACGTTCTGGATAAATATTTCGTTTCCTTGTTTCAGGTGGCTGCAAGCATGCATTAGCTCTTTTGTCGTGGCTTATTCAAAAAAGCTGTGCCCCCTCCGTGACCTCAGTGGAATGCTACTGGAAACAGAGCTCCTTGTCCGCAGCCGTCAAATATGGTGAAGTCCTTCTCGCCAGCACGATGACGAAAAAAGAAGTGCCATCAAACGTCAAACTCTTTCGGCGTCTCCGGGAGTCTCAACGTTCTCAGCGATCATTCATCCTGAGAACTTCCTACTCCGCCTGTCAATTCATCGCTTGGCTCTGGCGTTTCAAGCAAGGAACGAGCCCATTACCCCAACGAATTTCTTAAATTTCATTCGCTCTGGGGTACCTCTATCCGCGTACCACAAAGCGGAAGTGCAGTCAAGAAAACAGAGTGCCAACCCAGTTTGGCGAGAGCTACGGTATGGGAGAGTGACTGCGTCGTACCTTCATCAAGCAGCAAAATCTCGCACTGCTGATGGGTCACTTGTTGAAGCCATCCTTGGTGGATACAGTTTCCACCCTACTGCTGCGATCGAGCGGGGGAAAAGATTGGAAGAGGAAGTTTTGAAGGTCGCTGTAGGGAAATGGAAATCGTGTGGCCTCTTCATCAGTAAGGAATTCCCATGCTTTGGAGCTTCTCCTGATGGTCTGTTGGATGATGCTGTGGTCGAGGTAAAATGCCCATCAAAGGCAGCTACAGTTTCAAATTTCCTCAAGACTCCAACCTCATTGCAACCCAAAGCTTTGGCACAAATCCAACTACAGATGAGGTTGGCTGGTAAGGACAAAGGGATATTTTGTGTTGCCGACCCAGATTTTGAAACCAACAAAAAGGTAACGGTAGTCGAAGTTGAAAAAGATGATGAATTTCTACAGCCTGTACTAGAAGAAGCGCTTTTGTTTTGGGAAACTAGTGTTTTTCCTAAATTGTTTAGTGAAGACCATTGTAGACATACCTGATTTTTGTTAATTATACTTTTCTTATTCAACAACTGTGATTTCTATTTTGCTCCCAAGATAACATTTCGTGACTTTGTAGCAGTTCATATTAAAATATATGGATCTAAATGGGTTATGAAAGGTGTACACAAGAAGAGGCCATTTGGTTTATGGATATCAATGTATTTACATATAAGTAGGTACAACGGAAATGCATGCTTTATTGGGTTCTTACTTAATAACTTATCTACTTATAGGTACTTATCTACTTATTGTTATTTTTTTTATTTCATCCGAGGGGTTGCTATACTTATAATTGGTGGCTGTAAATTGATTATGCCACTAGCGATTATTACGCAGTGGTCCACTAGGCGGACAAGGTTAGTGTTTAACCTAGAATGAGGCCCAAGTAAGTGGAACTCTCGAATTCTCGAGATTACTCATTCAATATGGATCCTGGTCGATGCTATTCTTTTGCTTTCCCTAATTTCTGCCTGAGTTGGCTTGAAGTTGGCAGAGACGCTAGCAGGCCTGATCAGCTTAACGTTTTTTGACCGCAAAGCTCCCTCTACCTGTTTAAATCCCCTGTCTGCTAACACAGCTGATCCTGGGGGAACGACGTTAAGGAAACCTGACTCCTCAAGGATTGCCCGATCTGAAATCCTACCTCCATACGCTCTTGATATGAAATTGATGAAGCCAAATGGGTTGGCTGATATCAAAACTTTGACGGTATTGCACTTTTTGTATTCTGACCACGTTAGAGCTTGGTATTTGGGGGACTGAGGCTTCTGAATTTCAACTTCGAAGCAATCGATAATAGATTGAACATTCATAAATCGGTGACGGAAAGGAATAGGCATCATTTGCTTGTTGGTAATAGCTGAAGGCCAAAACACTAATTTGGAGAAGAAGGATGATAAAGCCGTTACGGTAGATGTAAAAATTTTTGATACGTGGCCAACACCCAAGTTGAAATCATCAGCCAACCTCTTATTTGAGTCGTTTAGCCTAATTTTTTTAATTGTTATCAGAATTTCTCTTACTGTCAGGTTGGAATGTTCACAAATAAGTTTAATTACTCTATACTCTCCTGGTGGTAATCCTAAGTAGAAACGAGTATTTTTTTGAATGATAAGTAACTGGCGATGCCATTGCTGTGTTCTCCAGACTCCTGGCTACGCAACGATGGGAGGGAGAAGTCAGACGTACACCCTTCTTCATTAGATGTAGAACCAAGGGAGATCTGAAAAGGAGGAAATTTATTTTAAATCATATCCCTTCTGTGCAAACCACAATTAATTACAAAGAAAAGAATCTCTTTACCTAGAAAAGAAGCTCGGCTATAACTTGGTTTTAGCGAATTTTCAAAGAAAATGAAGCTATTGCAATGGCTTCGAAATTTAAATAATATAAATTTTTGGAAATTTTCTTCATAGAAATCCGTTTCAGACCATTCTAAAACGATTCCTGAAATTTAACACTTTTTTATATGTATATATATATTTATGTATATATGTGTCACTCCAGACGATAACTCTCGATAGAATTGAGATAAACAGCTCAAATTTGCACAAAAAATCTATCTTGGCAATCGAAAGGCTAAGTTCGAAGATGGGCGAAATTGGCCTACTCTAAGGAGGGTTTTGGCGCATTTAAAGTGCGCAAAAATTACCCAAAAATCCCCAAAATGTTATTTTCCAACAAGTGACCCCTCATTTTAAAGGTTTTTGCACGCTGAACACGATGGTGGAATCGGATTTTAGATATCTTGATCCGTTCTCAAATTAGAGCATTTAAAGTGCGCAAAAATTACCCAAAAATCCCCAAAATGTTATTTTCTAACAAGTGACCCCTCATTTTAAAGGTTTTTGCACGCTGAACACGATGGTGAAATCGGATTTTAGATATCTAAATCCGTTCTTAAATTAGAGCATTTAAAGTGCGCAAAAATTACGGTGCAGTAGGTACTGCACATCTCCAGCCACTACAGTGCTACCGCCTGCTCGATCCAACCGATGGGCAATTGTTTTAGATTGGACTGCCGTGGTTTTTTCCCCAAAAAGACTCGTTTTATAGTATTATTATATCAGCTTTTGACTGTAAAACACTGTGCCTAAAATATCTCCCTAGGTTTCCCAACCAATTTTAACGCAGTTCTTTCCTAGACAGTTCCTGATTTTAGACATCTGGCGACCCTGCCAGGATCAGAAGTGTTCATATTACCTTGTTTTTTTTTTTTAATCAGGCTCTGATAATTTTCAGCTCAATTTTAACAACCGGTCATTATGACTACGCCTTTGCTAATGATGATTATCTTCTGAGTCCTAAAATTCTTACGTCATTTCCTTTGCGATTATACCTATTTAACTTTTATTCAAATTCTCCATTCCATTGGACTAAAAAAACTCGTCTCTTTAGATATTTTACATTAAATAAAGAGTAAGGTGACTCAGTAGAGGGGACTCAATGAGCAAAGGTAGGCTTTCAGTTGATTCAACTCAAAGTAGGCAGGTGATCTACCGGTATACAAATGAGAAACGACCCCCATAGCAATACGTCCATGGTTCAATGAAGAAACCAGAGTATCAATGTGCAGAAAAATCATCACACAGTCTTACTTCTCTTATAATTTAGGTTGGACGACCAACTTTTGTATTTCTACAAAACAATATGGAAATCACATGAGAGGTGCTTAGGTACCGATCCGAATTATACTGCACCATTGGTCCTGTTTACATCGTGAACCATAACGTGGAATGGAAAGTTGCGATGTATCCGTACAGGCAACTTTCGATTCCAATAATTCTCAAGCAGTTTCAGGTCCACTCAATGTTGAATACTAGAATAGAACAATATTTCAACGTAGCACCCACATGTTCTTCCAAGTGATCCTTCCAGAAACCACATCCTTCCTTCATAGTTTATTTCAAGATTGAGCCTGCATGAAAAACAACCTGCACTTGAAGCACTCATGATTTTCTATAACAACTCCTTTACCTACTGCACTCTCTTGAGTAGGTAAGTCAAAAGTCCTAACTACCCTATCCTACCTAATATGAACCCACAGCGATCAAATAAATAAGCACTTAGTACAATTACGTAATAAACAAACGGTAGAATCAGGATGGACAAAACGTACAAATTAAAATAAATACGAAGAGAATATACATAGAAAACCAAATTTTAGACCGAAGTTTTCCTTTATTAGCGAATTTTCGAAGAAAAGGAAGCTATTGTTCTCGGTCCAAAATTTTTAAAACTCAAATTTCCGAAAGATTTTTATACCAAAATCCGTTTCAGACCATCCTGAATTCACTACCGAAAGACACCAAAAATTATATGTATATATATATATATATATATATATATATATATATATATATATATATATATATATTTATATATGTATGTGTCATTCCAGACGATAACTCTCGAAAGAATTGAGATAAAAAGTTCAAATTTGCACGAAAAATCTGTCTTGGCAATCGACAGGCTAAGTTCGTAGATGGGCAGAATCGGGTCACTCTAAGGGGGAATTTTGGGGAGTTTTAGGGGGGAAAAATTACCCATAAATTCCCAAAATGAAGCAGTCTGACAAGTGACACCTCATTTTAAAGGTTTTTGTACGCTGAACACGATGGTGAAATCAGAATGGCGATATCTCATTCCGTTCTCAAACTGGAGCACTTTGAAGATGAAGGAACGTGGTTATTTCTTGAGATGTTCTTCCTCGTTCGTCTGCTCTAATCTGATAACGGAATGGGATATCGCAATTCCGACTTCACCATCGTGTTCAGCGTTGGAAAATCTACAAACCGAGGTGTTACTCGGCAAAAAATGGAACAAAAAATTTGTTACGTATCCAATACCTACTTTGTATTGGATACGTAACATACGTACTGTACGTATGTTGGATAAGTAACTGTACGTGTATATTGTAGTACCAATACTACAATATACGTACATACTTGAATACCTATAATTACCCAATAAGTTTAAGATTCCCCATATTTGAATGGGATATCCCAAACATCACATTTTACATAAAATCAGTTATTTCTTCGAAAATTCGCTCTTATAGCCATGCTGCATGACTGTGGTTTTTTCTATTCAAAACCATAGCCATTAATTCGAATATTTCTTTGAAAATTCGCTCATTAAGTCATGCTGCATGACTGGTTTTTTTATTCCTTACTATGTATTGTATTCCGAAACTGGCTGTTGAATGTTTCATGTCTTATGAAACATTCAATGCTCGCCTAAAATAGCATGCTTTACACGAAAATAAATTCAAAAATAAGTTCATGCAATGCCACGTATCTATACCTATTGGGTGGAGTGATCTGAAGTAAATAAAAACAATGGTTTTAGAAACAAATTTCAAAAAAAAAAGATGCTCATATTTCTATTTAAAAATTAATGATCAGTTAGGTACCTACCGTGCTAAGGGGTGACACTTCACGTAATCTCGCTGATTCCAGTAGTGGCGACGAAGAAGGAAGTTCGTCTAGGGCGGCTGTACGTTTTCTCAAAGTTATCCCACGTGGGGGCGATGATGGAACAGCAAAATGTTTGTCTGAAAGACGGTATGCTTGGATTATAAAAACGCTGCAAAGTCCTTGTCACATGAGCTTATTACTCCAGTGGACACACTACAAAATTGTTGGCTGTTGTTTTTTGTTTCATGAAAAATAATTTAAATAGGTATTTCTGATTGTTTCCACAAATGTTGGTTCCCAAAACACGAATTAGGTACGCTCCTTTTGGTTTATTATTCTGCGAATAATACACCTATGTATTCGCTCACCATGGAATTTTTATAACGCCCCCTCAAAATTTTTTCTTTTACGTTTCAAGGTGGGCAGATTCCAAAAACGCTGCAAAGTCCTTGTCACATGGGTTTATTATTCTACAGGACACACCTACAGAAATGTTGGCTATTCATTTATTGTTTCTTTCATGTGAAATAATTGAAATAGCTATTTTTGATTGTTTCCACCAATTTTGGCCCCAAAACACAAATTAGGTTGGTACGCTCCTTTTTTTTTTAAATTATCTATGATCATTGGTGGTGTCATTTAATTGTCTTGATTCACCTGTTCACACTTTTTCTAGTGTTATTATACAAATTGATGGTGATTTCAGCCAATTTCCCAGATTACATAGGTGTAATTCAAGAATAATGAAGCAAAACGCTGCAAATTTTACACAATGGTTTATTATTTCTGTACATATTATGTATAACAAGTCCGGCATATCACCTGGAATGAGGTACATACCATCATGTGTACTACCCGTTGAGCACTCCGGATTTGGAAGTACTTCCATTTCGGTCGGTTCGTGTAGTTCACTAGGTTCATTCATACTGATTGATATAGGGCACTCGTCTGTAGTCGATAACTCATTGAAAAGTTGTCTACAACGGTTCATTGTAGACATCTCCACTGTGGGATAGGATAGTGGTTCAGCTAGACATTCATCTGCAAAAATAAATAGAGAAGATGGGTCAGTAACGAAGAGGTACTACAAAATGGCACCAATTTCAAATCATTGTATGAGTGTCACTGAAACCTTATTTTTCAAGTTTGAAGTTGATGGTGGCAACTACTGTGTGTAGTGGCGACAACTGGTATCATTACCCAGTGACTGGTACATACCTCTGTTCATTGCTGTCGCGACATCTTCTGGAATGGGAAGGGGAATCAGAAGTTGTTTCCGACGACTCTTATGGGTCGTTTTCACTGGTGGACTGGTCAGTGGTTCTGCAAGGCTTTCTCCTAACAACAAAGGCTCCATATGAGATGGTTGAAATGTTGAGGAGAATGTGCTACCTACTAACTAAAAAATAGAAGCAGAAAATTGAGTACTGTATATTAGTTAGTAGATGTGTAGGTACTAGTTTCGTTTTGAGTGAGTAATTTTGGAACAGGATTTCATGTGTACGTACCAATTTGAGATGTGGATGGAGTCGATGAAAATCCATCATTGGAGTACTCAGGATCTGGAAGAAGTCTTTTCCGGCTTTTCGCGTCAGATACTCGATCAGCGATTGCCTCGTTCGACAGTGACGAAGAACCTGAAGCGTCTATAAGTGCAGACAAAATCGTTACATATACTTTGAAGCTCAATAATGGGAGAAAGTTATTTTTGTTATCACGGAAATGAAAAAAAAAACTTTTCCTAGTTCAATTGTCAACTTGGAAGTAGCCCGAGTACCTACCTACCCAAATACATAATGATTCCGATGTCTGCAGGTGCTTGAAGTCAATGGACATTCACAACTTCAAAATCTTTAGCGATATAAAGTATGCGAATATATGCACGTGAATGATGTAAGTAGGTACTTACGTAACAACTCTCTTTTTCTTTTTTTCGCTGAATCGCTTAGTTCGCTGATACCTACTCGACGGTTCTTTAGTGGGGAACTCAAGTTGGTGTGTGGAACTACGTCGGGTTTCAATTTCAAGCGAGCACCCATCATTTTGAATTTCATCCAATTTTCGGCGTCTTGTGGTAGCTGTAACAAGTTGAATGATTTAATGACAAAGGCATAATCGCAAGGAAAGAGTATGAAAAGGCATAGTTTATTAGGAAAGTAGCGCGTATTCGATTTGATAGCAGTTTTCCAAGGGACCGAGTGAATACATTGAATCAACAGCAGGCGACGTGGAGTAAGCAGACATGTACACTACGAAAGTATGCACTCTTAGTCGATGCAAAGCGAAATATTGCCGGTACCCCTTCCTACTTGCTTACCTATCTACACAAAATCTCAATTTATACTGACATCATACAGAAGTAGAAAATTTCACTTACGTTAAAATGATCCTCACAGCAGTACAATTTCTTTTTGCTGAACGTAGGAATCATTGCAGCTTCGAACCACCTCAGCCGTCTATCTTCGTTGTCTGGAACACATACCATCACTTTTCCTGTGTCCCCACCGCTTTCACATCCAGGAACAAAGCATAAGCTGTATTTTTTGGCACCGTAACTACTCATTCCGTAGTATAAACAATTTAAATAACTTTGTTTCCAATCCTTGTCACACCAGTCGCGCACACACCTGTCTATCCCGAGAAAACGCGAACCGGATCAGAAGTCCACATCAAATGTCAATGAGCGAGCCAAGTTAGAAAATCAAAATATCAATAAAACGTTCTACGAACGGATGAAACAGGTGGATTTTTACAACGTAAATAGAAAAGCTAGAACACGAGAACTTGACAGAAAAAGACAGATCAAAAAAAAGGAAAAAAATAAAATAGAAACACAACCTTCACATTTTATAACAATGAACTGCAGTTTGGCCAACTGCGCGGTGTGGGTATTCAAGGACAGAGATGCTGGGGTTCTGCGATTCAGTCATTCGCCGCAAAGAGCGCCCCGACCAATCAGATGCTTCGGCGGTTCTGACGCCACCCCGCCCTTTTTATGAACATCATTATGTTTCTCTACCGATAAAAAATAAGGGTAAACTAATTTTGACGAATGGTTCCCATTTTTACGTTTTTGAAGCGATTCACTGTTAATAAAAATTCTAAAAAAAAATCATGCGCAGACCCCAATGTAAACATCAGATCGCCGCCAAAATGTAAACAACAGACTCAAAATAAAGGAGGATGTGTGTGTGTGTTTCTCAGTATTTTTGTCTCCGGTTTTTGACCATGAAGAGACACAGTTCGATGTTCGTATATGATGATGGCGTTGACAGCAGAGTTGTAGTTGATGATGATCGGAGATACAAAAGGTGTTTTCCAACCGCCTGTCCTGAACTGGTCCTGGGCTACCGCGCATGCGCACTAGCGCAGAGCGTCTGAAAAATCATTCCAACCAAGCGCGGGGACTGGTTTGGGACACGTTGACCTGCGTTCCAACCTTCCTCACGGACTAATCCTGAACCAGTTTTCTGGCCCCGTCACCGAGGTGGAGTAAAAAGTCCCTGACATGCGTAGATCGTCTATGGATTTTCTTGTTCACTAATTTCTAGCATCCATAGTTACCTCACCTAACCTGCCTCATTTCCTAACATTTTCGCGTCCTCGCAAGTTCTACACGATTAACGATTCATTTTACATTTTACGATTTACATTTTACGATGTACATTTTACATTTACATTACATTTATTACATTTACATTTTACGATTACATTTTCATTTATATTTCTCATTACATTACATTATCTCGCGATGTTTGAGCAAGTTTTCTTCTCCATTCTTGACAATCTTGACTTCTCGTGCGACTCCTCTTCTTCCGACAGTTCCTCAGATTCGGATACCGAGTTGGCAGCGTTTTTGGACCGTGACCGGTAAGTAATTACATTTTCATTGCTACATTTTCATTGTGTTGAAGACCGTGTGTTTGTAGGGGCCAGTGTTTGACATGCCCCCAGTAATTGACACTTTACCGAACATTGTGAATTTTAAGGGACACAGTCGGTTTATGGCCTAGATTCTTCTGAATTCTATATAACAAAACCTTCTCAGCGACGTTTTAAGGAGGAAAAACATTGTTTCTGTTAACTAGAGAAGGTTTTCCAATGACACCTCGTGGAGCCATTCGGAGACCATCTGTTGCTTGTAGTTTCGCTAAGGAGCTAAGAGTTTTCTTTGGTTTTATCGTGCACATCATCTTTTGATTTTTAATTGTCCTCCTATGTTTTCTAAATCAGTTTTTCTCGTACATTTCATATTGACAGTGCTGTCAATCACTGGTCCCCTTGTAATTTCTTCCCTCCTATGAATTTATGCGTTCAACTGAAAGATGATATGAATAGAAGAGAGTCCACATAAGTTTAGGTTGAACAATATGAAGCGGGACCAGTGTTTGACAGGGTCTGAAACAGTGTCAAACACTGGTCCTACTAGGCGTCAAACATAGGGTGCAACAACAAAATTTGGCTGTCAAGGACTGGCTCAAAAAATTGTTTTTGAAAAAACTCATTTAGACGGGTTTATTGCTAAAATTTGGGTTTTTTGAGTTCTCAGTTTTTAGAGGACATCCTAATGCAGTGTATAACGAAAGGAAAAAGTCTGAACGAAGAAAACAACCAGACATAGGGCTTGGTAAAGTCAAACCTTTTCTGGTACTTAACGGTTAACGGGAGGCCACTCATTTAACGATTTAAAATTATTTAAATTATTATTTTCTGAATTATTAGTTATCGCTTTCGTTCGTTGTCTGGATGTGTTTTCAGTCAGTGTCGAATGATGGCAAACGTGGAACGTGTGGCAGGCGGTACCAAGTTGGGTAAAGACGCGATTTTTTACAATTCTTTAAAATTTGTTTTACAAAAAAAGCTGAAGGTTGTTTGGGACTTCTGAATAGATTAGTGGAATGCATTGTCAAGCGATCTGGATGCTCGCTGGCGCTCGCATCTCAAAAAAGATAAACAATCCCAGAAACTATCCCGTGAATGAGCAGGTTGTTTGGGACTTCTGAATAGATGAGTGGCCTCCCGTTAACCGATAAGTACCCATTTTCTTAATATGCCAAACACTGGCCCCACCACCCTATGCGTCTGCAGCGAAACTCATCAACAATACGGCATTAATCCAAGTAATTAATTAATTAATCACATTTCAGAGTCAGAAACTCATCTTACTTCGAGGAGACCGTCCCGTCTTACGATGAAGCGGACTTTATCGCGCATTTCCGCGTCAGCAGGGCCATCGCACTTCAACTGAGTGTCAATTATGCGAGGAGCCCATTTTTTAATGCCGGCGTGGGAAAATATGGACGAATAAGTCCGGAAAAACAGGTACCTACCGCAAAATGTGTTTACATTTCTTCACAAATCTTTGTTACTGAATGTAATATTTATAACCTGAGGTCATGTTTTTTGTATGTATCGTTTTTGTTTTTTCTTCCGGGGAAAACCAACATTTTTCGATTCAGATGGGATTATACCTACTGTTAAAAAATCCAAGGAATATCACGATTTTCTACCACTCCTATGTGTACCTTACTGACGTTTCTCTCCGTTATCTCTTCAGGTGCAAATTTTCCTGTGGTTTGCTGGCCACCAAACTGCGAGCTTCGTAGACGTTGCGGACCACTTCAACATTACTATAAGCAGCCTTTTCCGAGTCGTCAGGCGTCTTACCAACTTTGTGAGCAGCCTTTCCAACGAGGTCATCAGATGGCCCAACGAGGAAGAAAAGGCGGCCGCTGAAACCTGGTTTCGGAATAAGGGGTTCCCTGGAGTGATAGGAGCGATCGACGGAACCCACATCATGATTGACCGTCCCCAAAACGATCCCAACTCCTATTATAATAGAAAGAAGTACCACTCCATTCAGGTAATGCATTTTTCGTTAAATTCCTCAGTGTCAGGTGGTGTCTGTAGTTTTAATTGAAATTTCAATGTTAATGGTTAACATTCCTCTCGACTCGTATGCCTGTGGAACTAGCTTCTGCTGAATCCGATGGCCTCAACTTATCTCCTCCATTTGATAATATATTGTAGTTCTTTTTGGGACTTTTTGGTTTATTATTCTGTGAATAATACACCTATGTAATCGCTCAGCCAAAAATTTTTATAACACCCCCTCAAAATTTTTTCTTTTACGTTTCAAGGTGCTGCGTAGATTCCAAAAATGCAATGTCCGTCCGCCGTATGCCGTCCGCCGTATCACGTGTACAGGCTTCATTTTCGGTCTAAAAAATTCGTTCTTTCGCACACATGCTCCATTTGGGCCCTAGTTGTATCCCGAAACTATTCAGCCCGATCGGAATACACCCAGGGGTGTTATGAGTGAAAATGTGTGTAAAAATAGGTACTTTTTGCGTTTTAGCAACATGTTGGTAACATGAGCTTTTGAGGTATCGGTTTTCATGTTTTTCTGGACGAGAAGACCGAATATGAAGTCGATTTTGACCAAAGAGTGGAAAATTGAGGTTGTACCAGATGTTCAGCCCCCAAAATTGATTTTTTATGAGTCAAAAACCTGCGAATTCGTCTGAAATCACCATCAATTTGTAGAATAACACTAGCAAAAGTTTCAACACGTGGATCAATACGACTAAATGGCACTACCAATGGTCAACGATAATTTGAAAAAAAAAGGAGCGTACCTACCTAATTTAAGTTTTGGGGGGCCAAAATTGGTGGAAACCATCAGAAATAGCTATTTCAATTGTTGCACATGAAAGAAACAATAAATGAACAGCCAACATTTCTGTAGGTATGTCCAATAGAATAATAAACCCATGTGACAAGGACTTTGCAGCGTTTGGTTTACCTATAAATTACGGTTTTTGACAATGAAAGTCCTTTTTGGTTTATTATTCTGTGAATAATACACCTATGTATTCGGTCAGCAAAAAATTTTTATAAAACACCCCCTCAAAATTTTTTCTTTTCCGTTTCAAGGTGCGTAGATTCCAAAAATGCAATGTCCGTCCGCCGTACGCTGTCCGCCGTATCACGTGTACAGGCTTAATTTTTGGTCTAAAAAAGTCGTTCTTTCGCACACATGCTCCATTTCGGCCCTAGTTGTGTCCCGAAACTTTTCAGCCCGATCGGAATATACCCAGGGATGTTATGAGTGAAAATGTGCACAAAAATAGGTACTTTTTGTGTTTTAGTAACATGTTAGTAACATGAGCTTTTGCGGTACCGTTTTCCATGTTTTTGGGGACGAGAAGACCGAATATGAAGTCCATTTTGACCAAAGAGTGGAAAATCGAGGTTCTACCAAATGTTCAGCTGCCAAAATTGATTTTTTATGAGTCAAAAACCTGGGAAATCGTCTGAAATCACCATCAATTTGCATAATAACACTGGAAGTAGTATCAGCACGTGGATCATGAAGGTTAAATGGCACTATCAATGATCAGAGATAAATTGAAAAAAAAGGGAGCGTACCTACCTAATTCGTGTTTTAGGGGCCAAAAATGGTGGAAACCATCAGAAATAGCTATTTCAATTATTTCACATGAAATAAACAATAAATGAACAGCCAACATTTCTGTAGGTATGTCCAATAGAATAATAAACCCATGTGACAAGGACTTTGCAGCGTTTTTGGTTTATTATTCTGTGAATAATACACCTATGTATTCGCTCAGCAAAAAATTTTTATAACACCCCCTCAAACTTTTTTCTTTTACGTTTCAAGGTGCATAGATTCCAAAAATGCAATGTCCATCCGCCGTACGCCGTCCGCCGTATCACGTGTACAAGCTTCATTTTCGGTCTAAAAAAATCGTTCTTTCGCACACATGCTCCATTTGGGCCCTAGTTGTGTCCCGAAACTTTTCAGCCCGATCGGAATATACCCAGGGGTGTTATGAGTGAAAATGTGTGTAAAAATAGGTACTTTTTACGTGTTAGCAACATATTGGTAACATGAGCTTCTGAGATATCGTTTTCTATGTTTTTGGGGACGAGAAGACCGAATATGAAGTCGATTTTGACCAAAGAGTGGAAAATTGAGTTCTACCAAATGTTCAGCTCCCAGAATTGATTTTTTATGAGTGAAAAACCTGGGAAATCGTCTGAAATCACCATCAGTTTGTATAATAACACTGGAAAAAGTGTCAAGACGTGGTTCAGGACGATTAAATGGCACTACCAATGATCAAAGATAGTTTAAAAAAAAAGAAAAAAAACGCTGCAAAGTCCTTGTCACATGGGTTTATTATTCTATTGGACATACCTACAGAAAGGTTGGCTGTTCATTAATTGTTTCTTTCATGCGTAATAATCGAAATAGCTACTTCTGATGGTTTCCATTAATTTTGGCCCCCAAAACACAAAGTAGGTACGCTCTTTTTTTTCTTTTTTTTAAAACTATCTTTGATCATTGGTAGTGCCATTTAATCGTCCTGAACCACGTCCTGACACTTTTTCCAGTGTTATTATACAAACTGATGGTGATTTCAGACGATTTCCCAGGTTTTTCACTCATAAAAAATCAATTCTGGGAGCTGAACATTGGTAGAACTCAATTTTCCACTCTTTGGTCAAAATAGACTTCATATTCGGTCTTCTCGTCCCCAAAAACATAGAAAACGATATCTCAGAAGCTCATGTTACCAATATGTTGCTAAAACGTAAAAAGTACCTATTTTTACACACATTTTCACTCATAACACCCCTGGGTATATTCCGATCGGGCTGAAAAGTTAAGGGACACAACTAGGGCCCAAATGGAGCATGTGTGCGAAAGAACGATTTTTTTAGACCGAAAATGAAGCCTGTACACGTGATACGGCGGACGGCGTACGGCGGACGGACATTGCATTTTTGGAATCTATGCACCTTGAAACGTAAAATAAATAAGTTTGAGGGGGAGTTATAAAAATTTTTTGCTGAGCGAATACATAGGTGTATTATTCACAGAATAATAAACCAAAAGAGCGTAGGTACCTAATTTGTGTTTTGGGGGCCAAAATTAATGGAAACCATCAGAAGTAGCTATTTCGATTATTAGGCATGAAAGAAACAATTAATGAACAGCCAACCTTTCTGTAGGTGTGTCCACTAGAATAATAAACCCATGTGACAAGGACTTTGCAGCGTTTCTTTTTCCATGTTTTTTAGGGCGAGAAGACCGAATATTAAGTTGATTTTGACCGAAGAGTGAAGAATTGAGGTTGTAACGAAGGTTAAGCTCCCGAAATTCATTTTTTATAAGTCATAAACCTGGGAAATTGTCTGAAATCACCCTACATTTTTATAACACTAGAAGTAGTATCAACAGGTGAATCAAGATAATTAAATGGTACTATCAATGATCAAAGATGATCTGTAAGAAAAAAAACCGAGCCTAATTCGTGTTTTTGGGGGCCAAGATTGGTGGAAACCATCAAAATAGCCATTTTAATAATTGCACATGAAAGAAACAATAGGTGAACAGCCAACATTTCTGTACGTATGTGCAGTAGAATAATAAACCCATGTGACAAGGACTTTGCAGCGTTTTTTCTTTCAATGTTGTATTTTTGGAGAGCTTTCGACAACCCTCTGATTGTCATTATCAATCCTAAAAACAACAGAATGGGCAAGACTTAGAGAAAAAGAAACTAAACTTGAAACAGAAACAAAAACTGAAAATAGTTAAGAATGGTAGTATTCAGTGACTATGGTGGAACTGTGGAGTTTGAATTTAAAAATTTTAGAATGGCATGCGATAGAAAAGACAAAAAGAAAGAAAAGAAAAATACTGCGCTTACTTTTCTTGTCGAAAGCTCTCAAAAAATAAAACATTCAAAGAAAAAAAGGACTTTCATTGTCAAAAACCTGAATTTTCCTCCATTTGGATTAGGGGCTAATGCAGAGCCACTTGACACCTACCCCATGGCATATCCTCATTAACACAATGTTCCAGCTGTTCAAATGCAGTTACCTGACCTCTAACATCGTTGTCTGTTTTTTCAGCTGCAGATCGTCTGTTATCACCAAAAGAAGATCACAAGCCTTTTTGTTGGATTCCCTGGGTCTGTCCACGACGCCCGCGTTTTCCGGAGGTCTCCACTCGGGCAGCACTTGTCAGAAAAATGTGGGGACTACATCATCCTTGGTGACTCCGCATATCCGTGTTCCAGAAATTTGGTGAGCCCGTTTCGTTCCACCGGACGAGAGACAAGAAACCAACGCCAATTTAACTGGGTGCTGTCATCGTGCCGCGTTGTATCCGAGCACTGTATAGGGCTGCTGAAGCAAAAGTTTCGGCAATTGTACCACGTGAAACTGCGCAGCATTCCGACTACCGCCCACTTCGTAAGGGCGTGTTGTGTTTTACACAATCTAGCCCTTCTAGATGAATTCCCTGCGGAGGAGATGGTCATGGTGGAAGCAGTTGCTGATGCTCCGGAAGAAGACCCTGTGGATGATGAGTCGAGAGACTTACCGGATGGTGTGGCGTACAGGCGTTACCTATTGAATTTGTTGTTCCGTGACGAATAAAACGAGACCTTGAAAACGAAATTTCTTGGCAAGCGATCTATTACACCTCTTTACTGATGATTTGAAGTTTTGTGTTCTGGGTAATCTCAGAATACGGGACAACTGAAGGTCAAGAATTTAAAAAAAAGTGTACTCTCCTAAATTTCTAATTTTTATAATAATGTTACAGAAGTAATTCTGAAGGTGGCACGGGGCAACAGCACGCATAAATTTCAATTGTATCCTCAAATTCTATTTTTTAAATTGTTCGGGCCACGACAATGAGGTTCTCTCACCTTATAGAGATAAAATCTATCTAAAATATTCTTAAGGATTGATGAAAATATATGACAAAATGTTTGGTATTTAATACAACTAGGTTGAAATAAAATACAAATAAAAATACAACTAGGTTGAAATAAAATACAAATAAAAATACAACTAGGTTGAAATGAAATAAACTGTATCTAAATGTTGGTTGCTCCGTACCCGTAAACCAAATTTCGTAATTTTAGCACAACGCTAACTGGTGCGATTTTTAGGGGGGGTCCATTACTGGTGACTTCACCCTACTTTGGCCTAAGGTAAGTGATCAAGCGTAGTGAGACTCAAAAAAATTTCCTGTAGGTACTGAGGTTTGCTTTAGCAAAGAAAACGAGAATGTAGCTCAACAATTTGTACTTACAGAGAGTTTCAGGTACATCACAAAAATCATTTTCCCACACGAACGGGATATTACAAGCATGCTAATGACTTAAGTAGGATATATTCAATTTAAAACAAAATTGCTATAAGAACAAGGGACTGATAATAGGAATATTTCTACATAAACTCTGATTCTTCTGTCTTCAGAGAGTCGCACTTCTGTGGTGGGGTGGGTCAGGATATTGGATTGGATGAAGGATGGGGGGTGGGGGCTAGAATGTTGGTTGAGGTGGTATATAATTTTTGTATGAAAGTCGAGTTTAGATAATTGTTTTATGTGTTTGTAATTGAATCTTAAAGATACTTGTTAGTTATTGTTAAGCTGGGGGTTCGAAGGTAATTTGGGTTGGGGCTAGATTGAAATGTTATTTTCGGTTAAATAATCAAAGATTTGTTTAAGTGCGTCTACGTTAAAATTAAGTTTGATATGTTCCTGCAGAGTGTTGGAAGTAATGTTTCTGTCATTTTTAAAAGCTTCGAGTGCTGTGCGAGTTCTTGTGCAATGGTTAAGGGCATGACTAATGTCTCCCACTTCATCAGGGCATTGAGGGCAGAAGGGATCGTCCTTGTGCTTCATGAGGTGCTGAAATAGGGAAGTGTTTCCATGTCCAAATAGGATTCGATTCGCAGCGGTGTAGAACTGTGGAGGTCCAGTAGTTCCTCTATACCAAGGTTTGTGAAGGGGATTCGGTATGATGTGGTCTGTCCAAGCCCCTCGCCCAATTAACATTCTGTGGTGTTCGGCTCTCCAGGATATATTTCTTAGGGTTTTCATCAATATTACAAGGTCAGAGAAAGAGGTGTTTGAGTGGAGGTTTTGTGCTCCATGTTCAGCGTATGTTTTGGCTGTAACATCGGCGTGGTCTGCTGGGGCTATGTTGATGTGGCTAGGGATCCATTGCATTGCAATTTTGACGTCTCTTTGTTTAAGGCTGGCGATAGCAAACAGTATTTGTTGTACAAGGAATGGTGGGTTGTCTCCTACCTTGAAGCATTTCAGGTATTCAAGGGATGATTGAGAATCACTGAGGATGATTGTATCCATTTTCATTTCGGAAGTCTGTTCTATATGTTGGATTGCCATGTAAATAGCTGTTAATTCTGCGTGGAAGATGGAGCTAATGTTGTTCAGTCTAGTACCTGAACCGTAGCTGTGCAGTTCACAAAATATACCGGAACCCGCATTTCCATTCTCTAGTTTTGAGCCATCTGTGTATACTCTTCTAATAAATGTAGGGTACTTGAGTTCAAGGTGTTCCAAGACTAGACGTTTGAGTTCCAGAGGGCCAAGATTAGATTTCTTTTCAATGGTCGGTATTTTTGTGACAATGGGTAATTTTGGTGGTTTAGTAATTCGGTATGCCAGTTCTCTGTCAGTGTATAGGTGAGCTTCCCGTTCAGTTAGAGACGTCATAGTTTCTGATAGCTTCAGACGATAGTTATTCCACCCAATGCTTGTTCGACGATGTGGTGGCGACAATCAAGAAGAGCTAATATTCTGAGATGGATGCTCGAAAGGGGAAACGAGAAGGTTTTATAGCGTCCTTCGGCTGTGAATCAACGCCCCGACAGGTCTGCACGAGTTTGTACTAGAAGTTCAAGATCTGTGGCAGCACAAAGGAGTTAGAAAAGAAATATATCGTGATGTAACTGGATTTCAGTGATAGGAAGCACGTTTTTTTACGTGAAATAAACCACCTTTAAGTTTGTTGGTAGGTAGGTAACTATTAGGTAATATTGTCATATTATATTTGATGAATTTGGTTATGAAGGACCATTTTGTTTTGTGTAGCAGTAGAATTGTTTGATCAATGATTTAACTTTATTGTGGAGTGTATGGTATGGGATAGGACGGTTTAGTGGGAAATTGAATTAACTTAGAGATGCTCGTACCTCTGGCTCTTTATCCAGTTACCCGAGGGGCCCCTAGGTGGTGATGGAGGTCTCGAAGATCGACTCTGGAGGCGGCAAAATAAGGGGGCGCAGGATGGTTGATGTTGGGAATTTGAATTTCATAAACCCTGTGGAACCCGCGCCCTGTGAGGTCCCCCTTGTTTCCTCGCCAACCTCAATGGGGACGGCCGAATGCGTAGTCTCCTGTTCTGTGGGCCGGCCTATGCCTCCCTTAGCATTTACTTCAAATCAGTTTACGTCCAGCGTCCAAAAGGGTGCACCGCACAACTGGCGTCAAAAAATACCTGGTGGGTCACTTGCGCATGTTTGTTTGGTTACCAGTTTTTACTGGTAGTTGCAACCATAGGTACCTAACTAGTAGGGATGTGGCGTTCAGCACTGAACGGATCCGAACTGAACGGATCTTTCAGTTGAACGTATCCCAACTGAACGGGTTCCCAAAGAGTTGCCGTTCACCAGTTCATGAACTCCCTCTTGTGACGTCCTCACTCCTCGTACCTTCCTCCGATCCCACTCCTTCTCCTTGTCACCACCCGTTCTCAACTCCTTTACCCTTCCCCTCGCCGCTCCTCTCTTTCTGCCCATCCCTTCAACCCTTACCGATCTTTCCTCCCTTCCCTTATCCCTTGAGCTGAGAGTTGACTGACCAGTTCATCAACTCCACGGAATAACAGAATCAAGTTCAACTCCTTCCCTTCCCTTCTTCACTCTTCACGTTCTCTTCACCCCTCCCTACCCCCCTTACCGTTCATATCACCCCTCCCTACATCCCTCACCGTTCACATCACCCTCCCTTCACCTACCTTCTACCTGAACGGGCTTTGGAGGGTCAAACTTGAGAGTGAAGAACTGAAGAACGGTGAACGGATCCCAAAGAACTGATCCCAGAAAAGAGTGAACTGGTGGGAGTTAACTCCCGGAATTGAACGGATCTTACACATCCCTACTAACTAGTTCATAGGACGATGTATTTGAGAGTCAAAACTCATATTATGTACTGCTGAGAATAACTTGGCTACAGGCTGAGAATAACTTGGAATACCTACTTCGTCAAAGTGAATATAACCGACTTTTAACTCAGCTTGACTGAATTTTATTTTATTATTAAAATATTTAAAAATTTGCAACTTTCATGTTTGAATAATGAAGAAATGTTCCATACTTCTTCATTTCAAGTGTTCTGGAGTACATACCTACTTTGACCAAAAACAAATGAAATATATTAGGTTTTTGTTGTAAATTACATGAGAGGCCTCGCAGGTCGATTGCGCCAGGGGGCCCGCAGCCCGCAGCCCGCACTCCAATGGGGAAAGCTGAATCCTACTTTTTAGTTGGGCGGTCTCACCACATGGAGCAGTAATATCGCCAATTTTTATTGTTTATTCTAATAACTCGCTATTAAATAATTTCAGTATATAATTTTCATAATGTTTTCTGTAATTAAGCAACAAATCTGCGAGATTATGCTAAAAGTGCGAAATGTTTTGATTTTATGTCGTGTTAAGGTGGTAGTAGCAGTTAGTTATTCGGGTTGTTCGCTTGTTCCACCATTTTGTTGTGATTGTTTTTGATGGTTTTGAACGTCATTCATCGTCATTTTCAGGCGGCAGTATCTAGCGGCTCACCGCTAGATACTGCTACTGCCGCTATAGGTTTACCAGAGAGAAAAGATTTTTTTCTATTTTTACGTATCTTCCGACTAAAACTGAATGTTTATTGAAGGAAATAATGTTTAAAACTATTTCAAACGACAAAATATAAGAAAATCCGGGTTTCAGAATGGTTTTTTCGTTATCGAAATTTGAAGTTGTAACGGTTGTAAGTTCCAGGTTCCAGCCAAGTTCCCCTGACCCGTTTTGTGCGCTGTGGCTGTGCCTCTCCAACGTACTAAGTCCGATTTTGTTCTCAAAATCAAAATGTCTCCTTTTTCACGTGTTGATTCGGTAGTAGGTATTTCAACCATGAGTTATTTTTTTTACCAGAAAAGCTCTGCAGAAATGTGTGGAACTTCTTTCAGGAGCCATCCTTCTTTAAAGTTCTTCAGAACTTCAGATTCCAAGTTAGTGATCCTTATCGGTAAGTTGGTCCTTTACTTAATTAATTATTATTTCAATATACTTATTCATTTATATTCGTTCCATCCATTCATTACATACATCATCATTACCTGATTTTGTAATTAATCGAGGTAAGTAGTAGGTATGATAATCCGTAAATATATATGTGCCATAACCTAGTAGGTAGGTACAAAATTATTATGGTTATGACGAACTGTTGAACAGGATTAATTTATTCTGAAATGTCATTTCCTGCACAGTGAATGTGTACAAAAGTCTTATAAGTCAGGGAATATGCTGCTGATTTAGGTAGTTACCAACGAATTTCAAAACTACCTAATCATTTGTTGGGAGCAGGTAAAAAGGTAGGCTCCCCAGTAGCCGACTGATTGCTTTATGAAAAGCATTGACCCTTCATTGAGAACGATGTTAAAACGGATCACGATGGTTCAGCTTTCTCTAATAATTTTGATGTGCGCAAATTTCGAGGCGACACCTGTGTACATTTGTGAAGGATGGGTAGGTGTCCAGGTAGATAGCACCCACGTCATGGAAAGCATTTTTCATTCACTGAGAACTACATAAATATCGAAAATAATTCCAATTATTGTTTAAAATGTTTGGCTTTGGCAAGAAATGAGTTTCAATGTGTAGCGGGCGGGGGGAGACGGTAGGAAGATAGGTAGGTACCTACTGATCAGTAATCCGCTGATTAAATTATGAAAACGCATTCCTTCATAATTGAAAATACGAGCCCGATGGCTTGCAAATTCCTGAGAAGAATGGCATACTGTCTGTTCCAAGAAAAATTATCACAAACACATTTCTTCTGTCAGTTGTTGAACTTTTTCGTTTTAATGTGCTCATAATTATTTTCATCGGTTTTTTTATTGAAGATATTATTTTGTTGTTACAGGAAAAAAGTATGGGTTATTGCTGGATATCCTCCGAAGTGTGACTTTCTTTGTTCAAGGCATTTCGCGAGAAACCAATTTTACGACGACTTTCGTGCCAGGTAGGTACCTACATAATCCACCTTATTTACTCTTATTATTTGGAATCCTTCAATCGAATACTTTAAATTCATATTTTTTTTATTAAAAAACAGGTACCTGCCTAGAAAGGTCGTGAAGGAAAGATATATACCTAATTATTTGTTTCTTCGGTCTAAACAGGGAAAATAGCAGAGTTTCCTAGCCTAATTAATTAGTTTACCTCAAAACGTTTCATAATAAACAATCACGATATTCTCCGTCGGTGAGCGGATTTAGAGAACATTCTTTCCTTACTGAGTAAGTTAATGAAAAACTGTAATAATGTCCACAGATCAGGAAAATGAGATTCATCAAGAAGAGGACGACTTTCGAAGAATTCACTTCTTCGTTTTATCACGTCACTGATTGCTCTTATGTAGGTACCTTTAACTGAATAGTTATTTTTAATTTATTAAAATCCTAGACTAATTTATTATAGTTAAAAACTGATGGACGGCAAAACAGTACCGTCCAACCTCCATCGTTACCACAATGGTCTTAGTAAGCTGAAAGTTCTTGAAATGATTCCTATAATTTAATCTGTGGTAGCTTGTTATCAATTTTTTGTCGAAACTCGCTATTTTTTAAAATCATGTTCCCAGATCATTCCAGATGTTCGTCTGGAATGAAAAAATATCATCTGAGATAGGTATAGCATGTTTAGTTTACTTCATCTACTCAAAATGTGTCCTAATCTAGTCTACATTTACAGTGACAAAAATGTATTACGTCTCAACAAAATGAGGTAGGTAGTGCTGGAATCTTTGAAAAATCATAGAAAAATAAACTATTCATCGTAGGAGAGTGCGGTTGGTCTCAAATTCTTAGAATGGAACCTACTTTCACTAAAAAATATAAACAGAAATCATGGGTGCTCCTCATTGTCAAAGAATACTGAAACCTTGGATTTTCAACTTGTAATTTAATAAATAAACCTTTCAACGTGTTTCGTGAAAAAATCGTTATTTCGCGAGACATTTTATATTTTCAACCCCATTTTCGAAACCTAAACCAAAAGTTACATTAAATATGATTTCCATATCCTATCCCTATTTAAAAGCTGAAGAATCTCGAATCAAAATTTTTGTCGTAGATTCGCTTCAGAAAACTTAATGAGATCATGTAGATTTTTGGCAGTACATAGTTCTTACAAGTAACTTACCCAGCACAGCTCAAATGAAATTGATTAAAATGAGCCGTTTGAAAAATGATACGAAGAGGATTCAATATTTGTTTTTCGTATGTGAGAGGCTAGTAAACAGGCATACGATATGTTTTCAATGAAGGTAGGTAGTAGTTAGCTCTTGCAAAATGTTGCGATGATACAAAAAAATGCTGCAAATGATTACAAAACGGTTTATTCTTTACCAGTATCTTCCCCTTCCACTTAGATCCCTGTTTTCTGTGGTTAGCACAGCTACCCTCGTGCTACCCCCAGGAAAGCCCTATATCGAGTACTACAGCCGGCCGGGGAATCACAGTTTCATAAATATGCTGGATTTAAGAATTCCATCATTAATTATTTTTTGTAACGATTTTGTTGTAACGTTCGTTCAAGTTATTGAAGTGCCTATCAACAAACCAAAATAACCATCACTCTTCAAATGAAGTAATGTCACGGAACAAACAACTCGATGGCATACAGCCACGCGTGATTATAATCAGGTGTTTCCTTACAGTGATAATCTGGGCTGGATGTATGCAAATTTCAGGGCCTTGCTGTGAATAAAGGCAGGTAGAGAAAACACAGTTGAGAACAAAGGAACAATGCTCCAGTTGGTCTCAAAAAATTCCCAAGTTCGAGATCAATGTAAAAACGTAAAAAAATTCGAGATAACGGCGCCCCGAAAGTTACAACCCCTATTTTTCACCACCTTAGAGATGACTGACAGTAACGCCGAGCTTTGCGGACCAGATTTTCATCAATTTTGGTTCTTTAACTTAGGAAAGTGCGAAGTACGGCGGACGGATAGAAATTTGTTTTCCCCATTTTCGGATTATTCGTACCTTGAAACGGAAACCATCAAATTTTGTGTGGAGGGAGGGGGGTTCAAATTTTTTTTCCATGCTCGATTCCAAGGTTCATTATTGAAAATAATGAACCAAAATTGGGTTGATTGTTGATACCTAACTGTTTGTAAATAGTAACTGAATATTCTGTTCTGTGTGAATATCATTTTTATGTCATGAGAAAAGTCTAAAAATCCGATTACTAAATTTCAAAGTACTATACAATAAATTTTTTTTTTTATATTCAGCAAATACTTTATACAACAAATATAATGATTTTTAGAGAGTCTATATACATAATACAAGATCTAAACTTATGTTGGTTTCTGAGCCTAAGGTCAATGACCCGTCCAGGCTCGTCTCTTCCACCACTATTTATTACTGCGTATGTATGTACCAGCAGTTTCCTTGAAAAAACACACCGTAAGTATTTGGAGAATGAGTTACATTGATCAAGAACCAACAGTATTTACAGAGTAGTTAGTAAAATACACTTAATGCTACGAAGGCTGATTTGTATTTTTATCCTAATTTAAACTTATTTATAACAACACTTTCGTTATTTTCAAGCTCAAAATATTCTAGAACTAGTTTTTTAAATTTTCCTGTTGATGTTGAAGTCTTGGTTAGGAGCGGTAACTGTTCAAATAGGGCTGGAGCTAGCCATGGAAATTGTCGAGTGTAGAAATCATTATGCGCCTGTGGTATCTGGAGGACATAGTTGACATTTGTTCGCGTCGGTCTAATCATCGCTTGTTTAGTAAATAAATGGAGGTGTTTATGCACATATAAAACAGTTCTGTGAATACAAGCCATTCTGGGAGTGAGAACACCGAAGTATTTGTATAGGTAACTAGTTGAAGTACGTTTATGGGAATTAGTTGCAATTCTTAAAACTGTATTCATTGCTATGTTTATACTATTAAAGGTTGACGCATAAGTACCCCCCAGACAATGATACCATAAGTTAAAATGCTGTATACATAAGCATAATACACCATTTTAAGGTTTTCTTTCGTTAGCCATCTTCGTAGTATCAGAAAGTAGTGCATGGATTTCCTGATTTTATTCACTAATTCAGCTACATGATCCTTCCACTTGAGATGCTGATCCACGTGCACTCCTAGGTATTTTATTGTATTCAGCCTTTCTATTTCCATGCAGCTGCACAAATTTCTTACTACGCCACAGTTTTCCTTGTGCACTTTGATTTTAGAGTCATTTGGAAGTCCTGTTTTGTTTATTGAGAATGTAATGTACTTGGTTTTCGAAAGGTTCATGGTGAGACTATTTGTGCTAAACCATTTGGCTACTTCATAGACAGTCCTTTCTGCGATAGAATGCGCTAGCTCCCAGGGATTCTCATTTATCACAATAGCTATATCATCAGCAAAAGCTACAAATTTGCATCTCAAGTTCATAGTAAAAAGGTCATTTATATGTATCAGAAACAAAATTGGGCCAAGGACAGATCCTTGCGGTACCCCAAAGCAGATTTTATGTAGATTGCTATCAATATCCTGAATTTGCACATATTGCTGTCTATCTGTGAGGTATGATTCGAACCATCTAACTGCAGATTTATCAAGCCCAATTCTTTCAAGCTTAAGGACTAATCTCGATGTTTCTATAGAGTCAAACGCTTTGGTAAGGTCAATGAATATTGATATTATTTTGCCTCCTTCGTGGAGCCCCTTTGTTATTTCCGTTACTAGATTAACTAGCGCATCCTCTGTTCCCATGTGCTGTCGAAATCCAAACTGGACAGGGGATAAGAGATTATTGGATTCGAGATATTCTATTAGTTGCGACTTGGCTATTTTTTCAAATATTTTCGCAAAGTTTGATAGCAGCGAAATAGGGCGGTAATTACTTTCTAGTGTTCTTGGTCCTTTTTTATACAGAGACCGCACTATAGCTATTTTGAGGCAATTTGGAAATTCACCCTGTAATAAGCTCAGGTTAATCAAGTGAGTAAGAGGGGACGTTAAAAATAGTGCCATGTTTTTAATCACGTTGGATGATATTCCGTCCCAGCCTGGACCTGTCCCACCCCTGATTGATTTAATAGCTTTGAACACTTCTTCTGTTGTAGTGGTCCTAAAACTCATTTTAGATGAAGCCATGTTTGGAAGATCTCTGGTTGGCTGATAGTTTAGAAATTCTGAGTTTAATTGTTCTCCTACTGATGTAAAGAAATCATTCAACCTATTGACTATTTCTCTGGGGTCCTGAATTTCCTCACTATCACAAATTAATTTCTTGATCACAATCGGGTCTTTGAGATTTTTGCCTAGTGCCGTGTTAATTGTTTTCCAAACTTTAGAAGGGTTGTTAGATGCGACAAGTTGTGATCTGAAGTAATAATTTTTTGCGTGACAGAGAAGAGATTTAAGTTTGTTACGATAGTTGGTGTATATATTTCTTAGATTTTGATCATTAGGGTTCCGTTGCAGTTTTTTACCCATTTTATCCCTTTTGTTTATTGAGTTCACTAGGGCAGTGGTAATCCATGGTTTTAGTTTGCGCTGTTTATGGTTTTTCGGTCCAACATATGTGGAGCTCAGCTCTATGCAGTTTTTCACGATTGTGATAAATAGTTCATATGCTAGGTTTACATTGTATTGTGAGTAAACAGGACTCCAGTCTACATGCATCATTAATTCGTGCAATGAATCATAATTGATTCTCTTAATATACTCGTAGTTGGGTTTTGGCGCAGATTCAGTGTTTCTAAGTTTTTGCTTTATTTTGAAAGCTACGGGAAAATGATCTGTCATACTTATATTGTTCATGATAGCTGATTCCGAACGTGCAAACTCACCTCTAGGCGCTTTCACCATTATGTGATCAAGACAGCTGTTACCCCTTGTTGGTACACCAATCCAACTAATAAATCCAACTAATAAATACACGTTTAAAATAGGTAGTACTGGACACAGTGGGCTATGCCCACCTATTTATTTTATTTAAAAAAAATAAATAAAAGTAGGTTCCACTCTAAGAATTCTGAGACCAACCGCGCTCTCTTACGATGAATAGTTATTTTTCTATGATCTTTCAAAGATTCCAGCACTACCTACATCACGGGGGGGGGGGACCTCCCAGGCGAGAGGAGTGCAGCGACGTAGGAAGTGCTGGAATCTTTGAAGAATCATAGAAAAAGAACTACCTATTCATCGTATCGGTTCCAAAATTCTTAGTATGGAACCTACTTTCATTTAGAAATAATTTAAGTAAACCGCTTTGGTCACCCATGCGCATACCCCAGTCCAAATTAACCGATTTCTCGTTAGAAAGGATGGAAATGACAAACGCTGGCTCTGGACTTTAAAATGATGCCAAAAACTAATCGAGCAACCGTCATATTTCGATCTGTATGCATGTAAACTGTTGAAAATTAACCCTTATTGTACTGTGTTTTTTTAGGGGGTTCAAATCTGTATTATTAGCGAATTTTTGAAGAAAAGGAAGCTATTGTTCTCGGTCCAAAATTATTCAAACTCGAATTTCCGAAAGATTTTTATACCAAAATCCGTTTCAGACCATCCTGAAACGAAAGAATTGAGATAAAAAGTTCAAATTTGCACGAAAAATCTGTCTTGGCAATCGACAGGCTAAGTTCGTGGATGGGCAGAATCGGGTCACTCTAAGGGGGAGTTTTGGGGAGTTTTAGGGGGGGGGGGGGAAATTACCCATAAATTCCCAAAATGAAACAGTCTGACAAGTGACACCTCATTTTAAAGGTTTTTGTACGCTGAACACGATGGTGAAATCAGAATTGCGATATCTCATTCCGTTATCAAACTGGAGCACTTTGAAGATGAAGGAACGTGGTTATTTCTTGAGATAAAACAGTTTTACATAAAATCAGTTATTTCTTCGAAAATTTGCTCGTATAGCCATGCTGCATGACTGTGGTTTTTTTTTAGTGTGCTGAAATGTGTTTTGTTGTATTGTGTTTTGGCCGTCTACACAAGCTGCAGTAAAAATGTATAGTTTCATACCGTAGGAAAGATCTCGTGGTGGAGTGATGGAGGAGGCCTTTGTAGCGGCTCAGCTCCGTGCGGTAGACCCAGGAGCGCCAGGCAGGGCTGCTCGGGAGATGAGCCTGCATGGGAAAAATCCTACGGCCACACGACAGACCACTGTTGGAATGTTCGAGGAAAACTTGGCGGATTCCTGACGTCACCTCCCTCCCGGGTCGACACCTCCCTGTCGTGTTTCCTCTTATCTGTTACCCACTTCCTCATTACAAGTCACGAAAGGGCTTTCCCTTCAGCGCCAGCAGGTTGAATGGTGATCTGTTGACGGTTTAAAATTGGCAAAAAGGGCTCGTGTAACTCCACAGGCAACATTGACCCCGATCACCCGGTTCATTTCTTGGGGCGCTGTTGAAGATTGAAATCCGCATTCACTTCCTTCCGAGCAACAGCATAGCGTGATGCTTGTCAAAACATTTGGTGGGTTACTCGACGCACCTATCTTTCCTAAGTTTAGTTTTAAAGTCGGTCACCGTACTGATGCTTTGATAGTTCCGAAAGGATAAATTACCGAAGGTCTCTCGGCTGGTCAGTTTTTAGGGGCGAAAACTGAAGATTCATACCTAAGGTAGTGTAGGTAGTTACCTATGTACGTATCAAAAATGTTGCGTATTGTTCTACGTCTTTGTATTAGAATAAGTTACCTTTGTAGAAAAATAAGTTCTTACATACCTATATATATTTTTAATGTTATTCTACCTTTTTTTAATTTTAAAGTAAGAGTATTGCGCGAACCTGTAGCGAAAAGTAGGTGGAAAAGTTAATGGCAGCTTAAAAAGCTGCTCATTCTTTCAAAACGGTTAATTTTTTTCTTTGTGGATCTATAACGCTTCTGTCTGAGTCACTGCTATTATGTCTGCAATACCCTTGAAACGCCCCAGCGCCTTCTATTCATACAAAAATAAGGAAAGTTTAGATATTGAGGGTGGATGCGGTTTAGTCCCACATTAAATTCATCTAGATCTGACTGTTTCGTAGTTTTCTCGCATGGGCACCGCTGCATTTTCTAACAATCCTACATCCCAGTTTATTTATTTATGTAAGTATTTGAAATGACGGTAAAGTCTGTAAGGGGATGGAGCAAATAATTGCTTGAGTTTAGTGAGTGAGTAGAAGAAAAAGTCAAAATCCGGCTTCACATTTAGGAGAAGGTTGGCTGATACTAGTGGCTAATGCTCATATGAATCAGTGAAATGTTGGTGGCATTTTTCGACTGCATACGGTGCGTAAGTGCTATGAACATCTTACGAGGGGAGGACCGTCTCTTCAGAGATATGCCGATGAAGCTGGACAAGGCGGAAGTAGTTGTTGTTCCTCCAATCGGGATCGCTGGGGAGGGTGATGCTCAAATGGCGAAGATCTTTGAGTGGAACGCCAGGTTCGCCCAGAACTACTTCTTGCGTCTCAAGCTCCCTTTGGCCTCCGTCTCTGCCAACACACATTCTGTCATCAGTCTTAAATTTATTTATTTCATTGAAAAGTAGGTGCAAAGCGCATTATGCATCATTTGAGCTAATAGTAGGTGGCACTTGTTGCTTAGTTCGTGGCATGTACAAAAAAGTTATAGCAGATCGGGTACCTGATAATTAGATTCAGATGACAGAAATACATTTATTTACATCAGTGGACTGATGATTTACAGCAAGTTCTTATTTAAATGCAAGTGTTAATTAAAGATTTCGCTTGAGGAAGGTACACTGAACACGTAATTTCGAAGCTCGGTGCTGAGTTGAAATGAGCAATAGCTTTTCTGGTCAGGCGGAATTCACACATCACCTTTTCTTCTCTCAAAGAAATGGAATTTTATCGAAGTTCTAACTCCCAAAATTTGTTTCCAATATTGTCATCATGACCATTAAAAAAACCTCACTAACTCCTATTCTAGCTCATCACTTTTTCCTTCAGTTTTACGAAAATTGAGAAATGGAAGGCAGACCACCACAATATAATATTCCATACCATATTATGTTATATTATTATACACCTGGATAGACAAAGTCTCTTGGGCGACAAGAACCTCACTGCTGCGTTTTCTATACATCATTTGTTAAGGGTTTTGCCCTTCAATTTGATGCCAGAGCTGTAAACATTCACGATTATTGTCCTTTTTATGAGGAGATTATGAGTCAAGTGGGGTGACTTATAACTATTTTCAACTTTGAGAGGTGTAATTCCAAAATTCCTTGATTTAAAAATGAGAAAAGATGTCTGTAGGGTGGATCACTACCTAAAGAACGGATTCCTCGGAAAAATGTATTTTTCTTTTAAATGGTAATTTTTTTCCCCGTTTCAAGCCATCTCTATGGTGGGGCAGAAACACAAACAAAAAGCAGCTCATGATTAACTTTTAATGTAACTATCGTAGACTGCTTGAAACTGTAATGAAGTTTTAAAAAAATCAACGAAGCATGAAAATTTATTTAAAAAAAAAAAAAAAATTGGAGTCACTTTTCTAAAAGCACATCACCACTTCAAGTTGGAATACATCGAAAGTATGACTGTGAGCAATAAACTCAAGAAAACGTTGTAATAGACTCCCTGTATAAATCGTTCAGGAGGTACCTACCTACATTAAAATGCCTTTGGAAACATACTGAGGATGTATTATAATAATACAATAATTGGTTCGTCTTGTAAAAAAATTCGTAATATTAGACAGCCTGAATATCATCAGTCTCAAGTTTCTCAAGCAAAAATTCAAAAAAGTTAGGAATCAATTGGACCATTTTTCAGATTTTGGACCCGCCTCAATAGTAACTACACGCTGGAAGAGACTGGACTTTATCAACGTTATACGGACAAAATACTGCAGAAAAACTTTAAGAAAAAGAATCCAGAAAAAATTTAAAATTTAAAATTGCTTTCAAGAGAAATGGTGAACTGGCCAACTTCTAGTCAACATCTGAGGCCACTCCAAACCAAAACCTCCAGAAAGTGTAGGCGCCACATGGCAACCGTTTTGTATTTATATATTTTCCTCACTTGAAACAAAAAACACTGCAAATCCCAGCACAACGGTTTATTATTTTGTACAGAATACTCTTCTGTTACAGACCACAGCTCTCTGTATAGATAACCCGTCTATATAATATAACATGTACTATTCTATACATATTATGTAGATCGCGGACCCTCCGTAGATTAGTACCTAACCCCGTATTCGTTACTAGGTACCTACTTAAATCACGAGTGTGACGTGACGAAATTCCCAAAACAACTGTTAAAGTTATCAATTAGAATATTTAGTGAATACGGGCGAATTTCGTCATGTCCCTCCTTCTATTGTCAACTATATAAATTCTCCAATATTCGGAAATAATTTCTCTCAGTATGGCCTCAGTCATCAATCCACCGTTTTACCGGGGCCCCCTTTTCCTGGGATTCGCTCGGTCGCCCCTCTCCTCAGAGTATAAGATTTTCTTATTAAACGGGGAGTGGGAGGTCGGAGTTGGCTTGGGAAAGGGAGATGTCGGAATCTGGAGACTTGGCTGCTGAAGATTCCCTGGACTACTCTCCTCCTGCTGCATTAAGGTAAGAACTTGGTTCTTTCCTCCTAGTCCAAATTATTAGAGTATCCCAACCTAAGATAAATTCCTAATTGAAAATGCTAAAACGCAACAGGGTTACAGAATCTAGGCACTTGAAGAAACCTATATCTTTTTCAAATTTACCATGATAGTTTCGAAAATCTCGTGGGCAATTGGCCTTTATGCAAATTATTCTTTGTGGTTTGATCAAGTGAGAAGTATTATAAGAATATATGGGGATAGGGTTAGGTTTTTCCCCTTTTACTTTGCCCTCAAGGGTTTTTTTTCTAACTTAACTCTATCTCCATGCCTAAGAAATAAATGTATACCACTAAAATTAATTCAAATCTTGTGATGGTGGTTCCATCTCAAAACTCTTTTCTTTGGGGTTTCCGTGAGAGTATTTTCTAGGATTTAGGGGAGAATTTTCTTTTCTAAGTTACTTAACGGAAAAGGTTATTCATTGCAATGTTAATTGCAAAACCCGTATCCTTTCCTGGTGATTCAGTTTTGGCAGCATCTTGTCCCTTCTTCGTAGATAGTGAAAAATTTTAGGAAATTTTAAGTTTCCATCTAGGATTCGTTTCCAGGTCTTATGGTTCCAGTTCACCTTCCCGAACGTTTTTAAGACTAAATTAGTTTCCCTCTCGGGTTAACCCTAATTATTATTTGTTTATTTTACCCTAGGAGTGTCGTCCACATATCCGAGAGAAGCTAGTCACCTCCTGCCATGTGGCTATAGGCCGCTCATGTCGGTTTGGCCGCTCTTCTCATAGGATTCTGAGCTCAAGTAACTATTCAAATCTTCAGAAAAAAAAAAAATTTCTCTTTTCGTTCGAATAGGTTGAAAAACCGAATTTTCGTAAACTTCCTTGTCTTTTGGGGTGGACCTCGGAGTTTTCGGGGGCTAGTAAGCCTGGATCCGTTCTTTGGGATCGAGGTTTGTTTCCTCACGAATCCACCGTGGCCAATGATAGTGCCTTGGGATAAGACGGATCTTTCGGGAATTATTGCCCTATTGTTCCAACTTTCCCCCTTGGTGATGTTAGGAATGTTTCCGTTCGCAAAAGACAAGCAAGTTGGGTCAGGGAGATCCGAGAGCCTGAACTATAATAAAAAAAAAAACTACAGGATAAAAATAAAATAGTCTATTTCCACGTAAAATAACAAAAACTGTAGACCGGTTTCGGTTGTTACACCATCGTCAGTACACGATTTCTATAGTGTACTGACGATGGTGTAACAACCGAAACCGGTCTACAGTTTTTGTTATTTTACGTGGAAATAGACTATTTTATTTTTATCCTGTAGTTTTTTGCTATGGATTTCCACTATTCCGCCGCGAGTGATTTAAGTTATATTCTGAACTATAATACTCCAACATTTTTGGAGTTTTGCTAAATTGAGCTCAGGTCTTATAGTGGAGTTCTAGGAAGCAAGGTAAGTCTATGATTGATGGTTGTTTTCCTCTGGAGGTGATCTAGAATTCTTGCAGTAATTTTTCTGACACTACACTATCACTTTTACAGGTTAAACTAGGTCCATTTCCAGGGTAGGTTCGTTTCCGACGAGGAGGATCCGTCGCCCATAATCGAATCATCACACGATAGACATTTAAAATGCGTTTGGTGAAGCTGCGAGACAGACGATGGTGGAGGAGTCATTTGCTTCAGTAAATTTTGAGTGGGTGAGATAAGAGTAGCTCTACCTCGATTTTTTTTTGTGTTGCAAACTAAAATAATCATTATTTTGTTTACTGTTTCTTCTCTCATTTATGGGAGGGAAACGGTTGGTGGAACGCCCCCTTTAGGTTAACAAGGTAAAGATAAGTAACTTCATTTGGTTCTGGGTTTCAATTATTAGACAGGCCACTTCGTCGTTGGCATTTAATTCCCGTAGTTCAGGGAAGAATAGGAGTACGGCAGGGAGAGAAGGGTTTAGCGGGGGTGGTTTTGGGGGCTTCACGCCGCAATGGGGTGAAAGCCTCGACTGAAACCATCTCAGCTCCACCCCGAAGTCCCCGCATCGTAACACGAGTTAAATGTTGCTAAAATAATTCTGTCGATGACAAACAGTAACTAAAATGGCAAAAAGAAACGCAAATAATGAAGTTCTGAAGGAAAATTGTTGATGTGGAGTGAAATAGATGCCTCTTCTGCGTAGATCACTGTTTTCTGTGGTCAATACCTACCTTCGTGGTCAAGTATAATGAACCGTTGTGTAATAACTTGCCCGTCAATAATGCTTCAACGGTTGTTCAAGTTGCAAAAGTACCGATCAACAAAATGCAGCCCCTTCTTGGTAGATGAACCGTTGTGTAATGATTTACCGTTGTGTAATAATTTACCTTTGTGAAATAATTTACCGTTATGTAATAATTTACCGTTGTGTAATAATTTACCATTGCGTAACAATTTACCCATCAACAATACTTCAACGTTTGTTCAAGTTGCAAAAGTACCGATCAACAAAATCCCTTCTTGTTAGATGAACCGTTGTGTAATAATTTACCGTTGTGAAATAATTTACCGTTGTGTAATAATTTGCCGTTATTTAATAATTTACCATTGTGTAATAATTTACCCATTAACAATACTTCAACGTTTGCTCAAGTTTTATAAGTACCTACCTACAAAATCCAATAGTCCATCACTTATCAAATGAAATAATATCGCAGAACAAACAACTCGACTTCATACAGCCATCCTTGATTATAATCAGATGCTCCGTAGTGATGATGTCTGGGCCGGATTTATACCGTTTGATTCACGATCGTGTTGACGAAGCTTTTTGGTGCACACAAACGGCTGGTCGTACAATGCTCCGGGTGGTCTCAAAAAATTGTTTAGCTCAAGACAAATTTAATAACGTTAAAAAAAAACCAAACCCTTCTATCGAAAGTTTTCGAGCTACGGCGTTCTTCAAAATTCAACCCCTATTTTGAACCCCTTAGAGATGACTGACAGTCACGTCGAGCTTCGAGGACCAACTAGGCTTCGAACGGAACCTATAACCCGAATTTCATCAATTTTGTTTCATGGTAACTAAGAAAAGTGGCCAGTATGGCGTACGGCGGACAGACAGAAATTTTTTTATTGCATTTTCGGATTCTACATACCTTGAAACGTAAACCATCAAATTTGTGGGGGGGGGGGGGGGGGGGGTTAGAATTTTTTTTTCATGCTCGATTCCAATGGTTCATTATTGAAAATAATAAACCAAAACTAGACAAGCTATTAATAGACAGTATAATCGTAGCCTAATCACAGTATATAAGCATTAGTCCTAAAAATGAAAGGGGAATACGAACTAAATCACTCGCGATGAAATCGTGGAAGCCTATTTCAGTAATAAAGTTCCAGTCATGCAGCATGGCTATAAGAGCGAATTTTCAAACAAATGTTCGAGCTATCATGTAAAAAGATGACATAGCGAGAAACCATACAAATTTTCGTAAAATTGTATAATTTTTTCATGATTTTAGCCATTTTTACCGATTTTTGACTCTTACAAAGTCAAATTTGACCCACTCTTTTTTTGAGAAAAATAATTTCATCATCGAAATAGTCCCTCCGTCGTGAATAACCATCCCACATGTGAGGTGAATTGCTATTGATTTTAGCCCTTAATACCAATTTTTGACCCCTGCAAATCCAAATTTGACCCCTACTCTGTGTGGAAAACAACTAAACGGTATTTCCCCATCTTTCTCATCCTTCCGTACTGTCGTGTTAACTTTATATACGCGAAGAAATCGTGGAAACCCATTTCAAAGAAAAACGGAGTTATTGAAAAAATAGTCTATTTCCACTAATAGGTACACGAAAATACACGCAAAAAACAGTGTTTTTTGCGTTTTTCGTGTATTAGTGGAAATAGACTATTTTTCCAATAGGTAACTCCGTTTTTCTTTCTCTCTCAAACTTTGCCTTCTCACTCATCCAAGCTCTTCCCTCCTTTAGAGCTTTCAACGAGGTGAAAACAGGGTGAAAGCATCCCTTCAAAATACTCCTCGAGGTGCAAACCGGACGAGTATTTTCCCAGATATTCAACATGTTGAAAACAGGGCGAATATTTTACCTAATTTCCCGGAGGCGTATCCAAGGAGGTGAAAACCGCGCGGATAAAATTCCTCTCATATTCCTACCTTACTCTAGATCTTATCAAAAACTCCTATCCAGTCAGCATCACTTAAATTCAGAATCCTCACATCAAATTTCATTATCCATAAAATTTTATATTTTAAACCACAGCCATCACACGTACCGTTTCCAGTGATTTTATCAATTGTTCGCGAGATTTTAACAGTTTTTACTGATTTTTGACCCGTAAAAACCCAAATTTGACCCTCTTAGAATTTTTGAAAATTGCTCATCTTCCAACTTATCCTTTTTTTGGCAACACGGACATTTTGGCGAAATTTGGAATCTTTATTATGTACTTACGTAAGGTCAGATATAGTATGGAGTGACATAGGTACATATATGTATCTACATTTTTGTGAAAATCTTGGGATGAGTTCAGGATGCTCTGAAACGGATTTGCCTACAAAAACATTTCAAAAATTCATGTTGTGAAAATTTTGGACCCATTGCAATAGCATCATTTTCTTTGAAAACTCGCTTAAAACGAAGCATTTACTTTCCAGACAAGTTTCACTTATCACTCAAATGAAGACATTCGAATATCACGAAAGTAACTTCCAAGGTTTTTCGGTCACCTAATGCTGCCAGTAGTACATCAAAACGTGAATTCCCACCACACTGTTTCAAGTCGCACCACTATTTCATGGTCCGTCAAGTTGGTGACGGCAACTGCGGTCCGTCGGTTTTCCTTCAGCATTTCCTTGAGTACTTATAGAAATTTAAAGGGAACCAAGAAAACCGTGCCTTCAATACCTAATTTTAGCTGCCCGTAACAAAAGAAAACTCTATTACAAGCGCATTGAATAATTCAGTCAATGAGCAAAAATAACACATTTTACGAGCGAGATACGTACCTACCATGATTTTATCCTATTAATTCATCTGCATGGATGTCATTTATTTTCATGTACCAGAAAAGAATCTCTGCTCATAAGGATGTGCTTGTTTATCCTGCTTTCGCATGTGCATATTTCATCATTTTTGTCTCTTCTTTAATAATATATAAACCCCATCAGGTATTGAAAGAGGTACCTATTTTAGATAAATCAATTATCTCTTGTTAAGCTTGGGGGTACCTATGTGGAAAAATGAATGATCGTATACCGGCTTACCTGTCAGTAGCCAGTTGGGAAGCATGATGCCCACATAAATTTACTGTCTAGTTGCTATGCACTGCACATGGTTCAAACGGGATGTCACGAATGAGAACCTGGTGCGAGTAGGAATTGCCCTGAACGGGAAATACCTTAGGTTCACTAATAAGTAAATTAATCCTCCGATCACAAAAAAATTATTTCGAGTACCTTGGTAATAATATTATTCGATAAATCATCATTTTACAATACCAATTTGGAAATGACGGTTTGAATCATCAATTTGTATGAGGAGAATTATGTGTAGACGGCATCCTTTAAAGCGCTTTATAATATATAATTATGGTACATATGTGTATGGTCAGCACTTGTAGGTATGAATGTACTTATTAGGGAACTGTAGGTAGCATGCAGTATATTACCGATTTATTTTGGGTTAGGTAATATCACAAGAGAGAATGGGACATTTAATGATTTTTCCCCTTTGACCCCCCCCCCCCCCCCCCCATGCATATATATCTATAAACTCAAAAGTTATTTTACAAAAAAATCACATTTAGAAATGTCAAAACCCCCCTGAAGGGATTATTCAGTAAAACAAAAATAAAAGATGAAAAAAGAATTGAAATCAAATGTAATTTATAAAATCAAAATCCCTTGCCAGCCAAATTGTGGAAAAGTATATTTGGATCAGTCTCAACAGTATTTCAATAGGAGAATATATCAACACAGACAGTTGTCAGGGCCTTGACAATGATCCTAATAAACCCGACACACAACAGTCCTTGTGACTCATTACGGGCCACACTAGGCACCATATCGTTCAGTTCGATGGGTGAAATTTTGTGTTCCGCTTCCAACCACATAAAATTACTAACTCAAAAGAGATGACTGATATAGAGAGAAAAAAACATAATATTTAATAATAAAATGACAAGGCATTTAATAAACGTGAGTAAATGTTATTCCAACGTTATATCTAACCAACCCAAAAAATGATCTCTGTCGAACCTCACATCACAACCACATCATGTTCATACAACTCTTTCTCTAGTTAGGTAACTTTATTATTAGTTATTATTTTGTAATTAGTAATCCTTTTTGTAATTTTTTAAACTTTTTTTTAAAATATTCAGTACTTGCCGTGCTCATTCACCTCATTTCTGAAAGATTTACGCCTGGGATTCCAAAAGTGTGCCCACCTCTATTCACTGCCAGATTAACCCCTTTTTAGGACGTCCCTCAGTAGTAATAGTCGTCCTTATTTATTTGATCTGGTCAGAAGAGGACAACAATCAGCCGAGAATGAAAAGTACCACATTCAAATCCGTTTGAGACCATCCTGAATTCAAATCCATGAAAAAACCATAGGTGTGTCTGTGTGGCGAGACAGAATATTGTATGCGTCGCCCACGCCGCAATTTTCAGATTTGTGTGGTTCTTCTTTTTTCGATGCAGAAAACTGTCTAGTTGTGCACTACGTTGCCGGAGTTCCAAAATTTAGTACTCCTAGAAGGGGGGAATGCTGAAAAAACTGGTGTTTTTGACTAAATCTTGAAATCTCAACTGATTTACAAGTTTCTTTTTTTTGTTCGATGCAGAATTCAGTTTAGTTGTGCACTACGTCACCGGAATTTCGAAATTGATTTCTGTAGTGGCGAGGGGGGGGGACGCGGGATTTTCTGCAAATCTTGTGTCTGCTGCCTGTATTCTCAACTTTCGAAGCTGCCATACGACATAGGTATATAAGAAACAGTAGGTAGGTAGCCAATTTATTGATACTATTCTTGGAGCACTGTTATTATGATGACATCACCTACTCTAATATAGGCAGTCAAATATGTACGTAAGCTGTTCATATCGCGTCGCTAGTCAGGAAATAAGGTAATTAAATTGCACAATAAATTCATCTTTATCATAGATCAGTTACTCCTATATATACTTCCAGACGATCTGCAGTGAATTTTATTATTATTTATTATTTTGTAATTATTAATCCTTTTTTGTAATTATTTATACTTTTTTAAAAATATTCAGTACCTACTTGCCGTGCTCATTCACCTCATTCCTGAAAGATTTACGCCTGGGATTCCAAAAGTGTGCCCACCTCTATTCACTGCCGGATTACCCCCTTTTTAGGACGACCCTCAGTAGTAATAGACATCCTTATTTATTTGATCTGGTCAGAAGAGGACAACAATCAGCCGAGAATGAAAAGTACCACATTCAAATCCGTTTGAGACCATCCCGAACTCAAATCCATGAAAAAACCATAGGTGCGTCTGTGTGGCGAGACAGAATATTGTATGCGTCGCCCACGCCGCAATTTTCAGATTTGTTTGGTTCTTCTTTTTTCGATGCAGAAAACTGTCTAGTTGTGCCCTACGTTGCCGGAGTTCCAAAATTTACTCCTAGAAGGGGGGAATGCTGAAAAAAACTGGTGTTTTTGACTAAATCTTGAAATCTCAACTGATTTACAAGTTTCTTTTTTTTGTTCGATGCAGAATTCAGTTTAGTTGTGCACTACGTCACCGGAATTTCGAAATTTATTTCTGTAGGGGCGAGGGGGGGGGGGGACGCGGGATTTTCTGCAAATCTTGTGTCTGCTGCCTGTATTCTCAACTTTCGAGGTAGGTAGCAACCTAATGTTAGATCAATCAGCCAATTTATTCATACTATTCTTGGGGCACTGACATCACCTACTCTAATATAGGCAGTCAAATCTGTACGTAAGCTGTTCATATCGCGTCGCTAGTCAGGAAATAAGGTAGGTAATTAAATCGCACATGAAATTCATCTTTATCATAGATCAGTTACTCCTATATACTTCCAGACGATTAGCAGTGAGTTAGAGTACACTATACACCACTGTAAGGGACGTCCACTGTAACGCATGCATTACTCTACGGGATGTTTTTCTACCTGTTTTCTCTCACCACCAACTTTCCACACCGTTCCACAGTCCGCAACCAGTACAGAACACGCCATGTGAACAGTGTCCATCAAGTATCCCTGCTCCCGAAATAATTGTAAGTACATATATTTATGTCACTTATTGTTTACCTCGTTCATTACCATCTTCTCTGAAATAGTCATAATTTTTAACGATATAGTAGGTACCTAGCCTTTGTTTTGATTCCTTTGTTTACCTACTCTCTGTGTTCATTCCCATGTTTACTTGCTAAAAGGTTTGATAATGGAATAAAATTATTCTGAAACGTTTCTCAACAACGGATTTTCATTCACCAGGCCGAAACTCAAGAAATCGCAAAATAGATATCAATAAATTATGGCATGCCCGTGTCGTGAATATCTTTACTTATCGCGATATTGGGGAGAGGTTCTTTTACCGAAGCAGCTCAGGGGTACGAAATAGTGCTTGAAAAGGCGCTCATCAGAATGAGTATCCACTTACATCAGAGCTGAGAACATGTTAGGCCGGGGCGTGTGAGCTGACTGCGGGGGAGCTTTTGAACTTGGCCTATTGGCGTTAGAGTTTTACCTTTATCCACCACCCTCCTCTTCATCGCCTATCGTCCTTATTTTCGGCCCCACTCCCTTCATTTTCATTCTACTGAGCCCTCTGATGCATTCACGTTATATCCAGGTCAGGGCAGGGTTGGAGGGTTTAACCCTCTAACGATGTCCTAAACTAGAATGAAAGCTTCCCGTCCCGCCCCAACTGTTACTTCGTGACTATCATCTATAGTTGTGATAGTTGTGGAAAGTATGAAGGGTTTGCACGGAACGACGGTCGCTCATCCCATTTCTTTTGTTCCGTGAGGATCCCGCCGAATTTACGTTCGTAGGTAGATAACAATAATTAGTAAATTGTTGGCCACCAGGCAGCTACATATTATAGGTACATACCTTTACAAATACATATTATCAGTATTGTACATGTACATTTAAAATAAATGATGTTTTGAGTCGATAAATACAACGCAATAAGTCAACATTTCAGCACGTAGGCATTCAAGAAGGTTTTCTCGTCGCTTTCGGATGAGCTTGTCAAACATTCCTCACCATCAACTGGTGTATTTCATTTCTGGAGAAGTCAGTTTTCAACACTCGTCTTGAATACTTGTTGTATGCCTGAAATACTTGTGAAACATCGCGTTGCTAACTCCAACAACGCGTTCGACATCTTCCTTGCTAATAGCAATACTGATTATGAACGGCAGAGCGAATTAAAAAACTAACGAATCTGTTTTGAGGCGGTTTCTTGCGTTTCTGCTCACTTTTCCTCGCTTCCTTGGAGTCGAACGTCGGACCCCACAGAAACTCTACTCAAAGTATAGGTACCTACTTTACTGAGAGATCTACTCAAAGTATAAGTTGTACCTAATAGGTTGTAGTTCGGCATTCATCGGTGAGTCCCATTTTATAAAGCACAATAATTTTATCCTGGATTTTGAGGGAGGGGAGCTCATCTAGTGTAGAATACGTCAGCAGTGTTTATTATATATAATCTTTATTTTCCATACATTGTATTTCCCGTATATATATGTATATGTTGGCTCACTGACGGTTAGGCTCGCGAAAAATTCAAATGGAAGCAGAAGATGGCGTTGATGAGGAACATGTGCGAAGAGCGCTGGAGTCGTCTACGGGACAAATATTTGAATGGTTGACAGCAGTGATGCACACCTTGCTGCCAACACTGGGAACTACTTCAAAGAAAAACGGAGTTATTGACAAAAAATAGTCTCTAATCAGGAAAAAACGCAAAAAACACTGTTATGACGATGGTTTGATCACCGAAACCGGTATAACAGTGTTTTTTGCGTTTTTTCGTGTATTAGTGGAAATAGACTATTTTTTTCAATAACTCCGTTTTTCTTTGAAATGGGTTTCCACGATTTCTTCGCAAGTGATTTAGTTCGAACTACTTTTGGTGACGTTAACCTCTAATTTTGGTGGATGGATATTTTATCATAGTACAACAGAAAAACAGGAGAGTCTGGCCAGAGCCCACTCCCGCCGAGGGGGTTCGGCCATTTCCGCCTGTAGGCGCTGCTTGCTATCACTATTTACATAAGTCATAACCAGTGAGATAGGATGGCAGCTATGCCATACCCTCTAACACTCGCTGTGGTGATAACCACGGGGTGTTAATATCCTTCTCCCTTAGTGCCTGCTGTGGAGGTAACCGCGGGATGCTTCACCCTCTAACACTCGCTGTGGTGATAACCACGGGAAGTTAATATCCTTCTCCCTTAGCGCCTGCTGTGGAGGTAACCGCGGGATGCTTCACCCTCTAACACTCGCTGTGGTGATAACCACGGGGTGTTAATATCCTTCTCCCTTAGTGCCTGCTGTGGAGGTAACCGCGGGATGCTTCACCCTGTAATGCTCACTGTGGTGATAACCCCCTTTCCTTTAGGGTCTGCTGTGGTGGTAGCCGCGGGACGCCTCTTTAACCGCAGGGTGTTAGCTATCCAAAAATACTCCCAAGGACCACATCCTCCTCTCTCCTGCGACCTACCCTACCTAGCACACACGGCAACTTCCTGTTCTGTCCTCCGAAGTTTCCTGCTGCCTGCTGAAAATTATGTTGTCTGCTAGAAATTTTTAATTTGGATGGCTAAGCGCTCCGGTTCTTTTGTATTCATGGTGGATACAAAATACCGTCGTAAACAAAACCATGTCTAACCCACTCATAACCCCCCTCCCCCCAGCATGGATGATAAGGGGGGGGGGGGTTAAATTGCACCAAAAGCACTCCCTTGAAGCATAACGAATGTGTGTGCAACATTTCAGCTCTTGGTAACAAGGGCTTGGCCCTCTACGACTCATGTGAATATCTCTGGCACGCCAAGAAAACCGAAAAACTCAAAGCGACCAAGAATAGTGTTCACACGATAGAACAAGTAAGGGATTTTACCTCCCCATAACTCGGCCCCCTGGAGGCCTCCGGGGTTGATTTTTCGTGCATCCATTCTCGAGAGGTCCCTGAGGACTTATACCTAAAGTTACCAGTTGGCAAAGTTCGGAAGTTTGAAAATCGCTATTTTTCATGTTTTTTGGTTTATTATTCTGTGAATAATACACCTATGTATTCGCTCAGCAAAAAATTTTTATAACACCCCCTCAAACTTTTTTCTTTTTTTTTGCGTAGATTACAAAAATGCAATGTCCGTCCGCCGTACGCCGTCCGCCGTATCACGTGTACAGGCTTCATTTTTGGTCTAAAAAAGTCGTTCTTTCGCACACATGCTCCATTTGGGCCCTAGTTGTGTCCCGAAACTTTTCAGCCCGATCGGAATATACCCAGGGGTGTTATGAGTGAAAATGTGTGTAAAAATAGGTACTTTTTGCGTTTTAGCAACATGTTGGTAAGATGAGCTTCTGAGATATCTTTTTCCATGTTTTTCGGGACGAGAAGACCGAATATGAAGTCGATTTTGACCAAAGAGTGGAAAATTCAGTTCTACCAAATGTTCAGCTCCCAAAATTGATTTTTTATGAGTCAAAAACCTGGAAAATCGTCTGAAATCACCATCAGTTTAGATAATAGCACTGGAAAAAGTGTCAACACGTGGATCAAGAGGATTAAATGGCAATACCAATGATCAAAGATAGTTTTAAAAAAAATAAAAAAATAAAATAACACGAGCGTAGGTACCTAATTTGTGTTTTAGGGGCCAAAATGAATGGAAACCATCAGAAATAGCTATTTCGATTATTACGCATGAAAGAAACAATAAATGAAAAGCCAACATTTCTGTAGGTATGTCCAGTAGAATAATAAACCCATGTGACAAGGACTTTGCAGCGTTTTTACTTCTTGTTCTTGTTCTTTGACAGGGCTACAGCCACAGATACATAACGGATCGAGCTGAACCGAAAACGGTGTTTCAATTTAGTTGATAGTAGTATCTATATCTGATCTGGCGTATCGCTGAGCTCGGTATCTTGAAATATGTCAAAACCATCGAATTAAAAGGCGTTTTGGACGTCTTGGAGTCGAATGAGAAGTCGTTTCCTACGTTTTCATTCAATTTGACGTGTTCTTCACGTTTTGGTTTATTATTCTGTGAATAATACACCTATGTAATCGCTCAGCAAAAATTTTTTATAACACCCCCTCAAACTTTTTTCTTTTCCGTTTCAAGGTGTGTAGATTCAAAAAATGCAATGTCCGTCCGCCGTCCGCCGTACGCCGTCCGCCTTATCACGTGTACAGGCTTCATTTTCGATCTAAAAAAGTCGTTCTTTCGCACACATGCTCCATTTGGGCCCTAGTTGTGTCCCGAAACTTTTCAGCCCGATCGGAATATACCCAGGGGTGTTATGAGTGAAAATGTGTGTGAAAATAGGTACTTTTTGCGTTTTAGCAACATTTTGGTAACATGAGCTTTTGAGGTATCGTTTTCCATGTTTTTGGGGACGAGAAGATCGAATATGAAGTCGATTTTGGCCAAGGAGTGGAAAATTGAGGTTGTACCAGATGTTCAGCTCCCAAAATTGATTTTTTATGAGTCAAATACCTGCGAAATCACCATCAATTTGTAGAATAACACTAGAAAAAGTGTCAACACGTGGATCAAGACGATTAAATGATGGCACTGCCAATGATCAAAGATAATTTGAAAAAAAAAAAAAGATCGTAGCTACCTAATTTGTGTTTTGGGGGCCAAAATTGGTGGAAACCATCAGAAATAGCTATTTCAATTATTTCACATGAAACAAAGAAACAAACAATAAATGTACAGCCAACATTTCTGTAGAATAATAAACCCCATGTGACAAGGACTTTGCAGCGTTTTTTCAGGTGTTTGTGGATCAGTTGAGCATCGAATCGACTCACCCCACTGACCCCACTCACCCCACTTTCCTGCATTTGAAACCAAAAGTCCACCCCCCCCCCCCACCACCACCACATAAATTTCACCAAAACCACTCCCTTGAAGCATTACGAATATGAGTCAGCTCTTGGTAACAAGGGCTTGGCCCTCTACGACTCACGTTAATATCTATGGCCCGCCAAGAAAACCGAAAAACGCTGCAAATCCCTGCACAACGGTTTATTATTTTGTACAGAATACCCTTCTGTTATAGAACACAGCTCTCTGTATAGATAACCCGTCTATATAATATAATACATATGTACTATTCTATACATATTATGTAGATCGCGGACCCTCCGTAGGTTAGTACCTAACCCCGTATTCGTTACTAGGTATCTACCTAAATCACGAGTTAAATGTTGCTAAAATAATTCTGTCGATGACAAAAAGTTACTAAAATGGCAAAAAGAAACGCAAATAATGAAGTTCTGAAGGAAAATTGTTGATGTGGAGTGAAATAGATGCCCCTTCTGCGTAGATCACTGTTTTCTGTGGTCAATACCTACCCTCGTGGTCAAGTACAATGAACCGTTGTGTAATAACTTGCCCATCAATAATACTTCAACGGTTGTTCAAGTAGCAAAAGTACCGATCAACAAAATCCAGCCCCTTCTTGGTAGATGAACCGTTGTGTAATAATTTACCGTTCTGTAATAATTTACTGTTGTGTAATAATTTACCGTTATGTAATATTTTACAGTTGTGTAGTAATTTACCCAATAATACTTCAACGTTTGTTCAAGTTGCAAAAGTACCTACCCACAAAATCCAATAGTCCATCACTAATCAAATGAAATAATATCGCAGAACAACCAACTCGACTCCATACAGCCATCCTTGATTATAATCAGGTGTTCCCTAGTGATGATGTCTGAGCCCGATTTATACCGTTTCATTCACGATCGTGTTGACGAAGCTTTTTGGTGCACACGAACGGCTGGACGTACAATGCTCCGGGTGGTCTCAAAAAATTGTTTAGCTCAAGACATATTTAATAACTTAAAAAACCATACGCTTCCATCAAAAGTTTTCGAGCTACGGCTTTGTGAAAATTGCAACCCCTATTTTTAACCCCTAAAGCCGGGAATACACTTGCGCCGAGGCAGGCCGAGCACCGCACGAGGCAGCCTCGGCGCGCCGCGATGCTCAAGTGTGAACGGCTCCCCAACACAGCTGCGAACAGGCTCAGTCTGCCTCATGCGGCGCGCGGCGTCAGCCATCGACTGTCGGTACATCAAAGTGAGCACGGACCGAGGCTGCCTCGTACGGTGCGCAGTGTGGACGGAATTTGGTCGATTAGAGCCATCAGAGCAGCGAACAGAGCCGCGGCACACGTAAGTGATAACCTACCTACCCGCTTTGAAATAACCTACTACTCGTTTTGTTATAACCGTTTTGTTAATTATAGGCTCGTTTTGTAAAATTGTAAAAAAAGTACGAAGTTAATAATTGAGGTAAGTAGCGTACAGCACCTATTTAATTAAACATTTCCTTCGGTCCACGCAGCAAGGAGCGAATTTTGAAGAAAAACAAAAGTAAAGTAGGTTAATACGCTATTTTTTGATTATGGACCTCAGTATTTGTGATTTTGGACCTCTGGGTGCAATCTAAACGGGCCGCGACTACTTGCAACCAAGTGGACACCAGTCGCACCGCGCAACGTCGGATCAGGGCTGAGCATGCGCGCCTCGCTGTAACTCATTTGAAAATTCGTATCGCGGCACATCACATCGCGGCGCGCCGAGGCTGCCTCATTCGATGCTCGTGCGGTGCTCGGCCTGCCTCGGCGCAAGTGTATTCCCGGCTTTAGAGATGACTGACAGTAACGCCGAGCTTCGAGGACCAACTAGACCCCGAACGGAACCTATAACCCGAATTTCATCAATTTTTTATCTTCATGGTAACTAAGAAAAGTGCTGCGTACGGCGGACAGAATTTTTTTTAATTGCGTTGTCGGATTCTACATACCTTGAAACGTAAACCATCAAATTTTTAGGGGGGGGGTTAGAATTTTTTTTTCAAGCTCGATTCCAATGGTTTGGTTTTATTATTGAAAAAATAAACCAAAACTCAAAGCGACCAAGAACAGTGTTCACACGATAGAACAAGTAAGGGATTTTACCTCCCCATAACTCGGCCCCCTGGAGGCCTCCGGGGTTGATTTTTCGTGCATCCATTCTCGAGAGGTACCTGAGGACGTATACCTAAAGTTACCAGTTGGCAAAGTTCGGAAGTTTGAAAATCGCTATTTTTCATGTTTTTTTACTTCTTGTTCTTGTTATTTGACAGGGCTACAGCCTCAGATAAATGACGGATCGAGCTGAACTTTCGCACACAAATTGGTTATGATCCAAGGAAGTGCCTTTTGTTTTTGTGCACTATTTGGGTTGGGGGGGGGGGGGGTTTAAGAGCTGAAATTTTGCATATACAAGTGCCTTCTGTGCAATTTGTTCACCCCCCCCCCCCCCCACCACATGAATTGCACCAAAAGCACTCCCATGAAGCATAGCGAATATGGGTGCAACATTTCAGCTCTTGAAATCTTCTCTTACCTACTGTTCCCCCCCCTCCCCCGCCATATTTACCCATTGGTGGGTGGGTGGGAGTAGGAGTAGGTTTGGTTTCAAAAGCTGAAATGTTGCACACACATTCGTTATGCTTCAAGGGAGTGCTTTTGGTGCAATTTAACACCCCCCCCCCCTTGCCACCCATAATGGTGTGGGGGGGGGGGGGGTTAGGAGCGGGTTAGACATGGTTTAAGAGCTGAAATTTTGCGGACACGTCGGTAATGCCTTTTGTGCGACAATTTGTCCACCCCCGCCATTTTTCGCCCTTTTGATGGTGGGGGGGGGGGGGGGGGGGGGGGTAGGGCTAGAAATTGTGTATAAACATTCGTTATGCTCCAAGGAAGTGTATTTTGTTCACCTCCCCCCCCCCCCCCCCCGGAACTAAGGTAGTACTGAGTATGTACTAAGTTGGTAGTACAGAGAAGGCACTAAGTAGGTTGTACTGAGTAGTTACTTAATAGGTAGTAATAGGCACTGGGTAAGTAGGTAGGTAACTACTGAGAAAAGTTTCAAGTACCTACCTACTAGGAAAAAAGTTTTACTTCGTCAATGCAAAACGATGTGATATCCCCCAAAACATTTACCGCCAAAAAAACCTCTTCATCCACAAAAAGTATTGATCAGTGCAAAAAGATGTAACACCCCAACACCTCTGTTGTAAAAATTTATCCGCCTGCAAAACCTCCTCAGCCGCAAAAAGGATTGATATCAATTTTGCCAGCCTAAGTGCTAGCTCGGGGCCACTAAGGCGAGAAGCCGCCGCTAAACAGCGTTGAAATAATTTCAAGGTTTAGGGGGAAGGGACAGGTTCACAGGTTCCTGTACTTTCTTATATCCAACAGAGGGGGAAGGAGCAGGTTTCTATAATATGTACATTCAAGAGCGAGGTGCGAAGCACCGAGCATGCTACTTCGGCGGGCAAAATTGATATCAATCCTTTATGCGGCTGAGGAGGTTTGTTGGCGGGTAAATTTTTACAAATGGTTTTTTTTTTTGGTGTTTCATGATTCAGCAAGAAACCGTGACCATCAGGCACCACGAAATTGGCGCTTACTCACTTTTGAACTACATGGAATCGGGGATAGGTACTCCAACTCGGTGGTTACCATCTTGCCCTATTATACAGGGTGTTTCTTAAGTAGTGAACCACCCTTTCTAACTACGTTATTTTCAGGAAAATGAAAAAAAGCTTCTAAAGTAACCCCCCTTCATTTTTTACAATGAATTCAAATATCTCATTCCCGCACTTTGCGCATGCGCGGAAACATGCGCAATTGACACCAACTTCGGTTTTTCAAATGGGTACCCTAATTTTTTATTGCAGATTCAGATTCTACGTAAAAGTTCATGAACATTTGACCCCTCAATCGATGAATTTGACTGCGCAGAACCTGTTCTGCGAGCGTGCAAAGTTGCTCAGCTGCCAAATTTCGCAAAACTTGGCGTCTAGTAATCCCCAAGTGTGGCACATGATTTTTCATTGTTTTTCAACGCTGATTCACATGGTGCTATCCGTTTTTTGATTTGACTCGATTTGAACGAAATAATGGCCAAAAGTCGGTTATTTTGTACGAAAAAAAACGTGTTTTGAGGCGTGTGTTTGTTTTGAGAAACATTAGGCGCCTCTCCTCGTCTCCATCACGTTGCCCATGCACGACGTGGCTTCGGTAGGTAAGGCCTGTAGTTGTAGTGGCGAAGAATCCTGTGTATTGTAGTGGATGACGACGTTCCGAAGGCCCGAGCGATCTGCCGGGTGGACGAATTTCGATTTTCTTGGCAGTATAAAAGGACGTCCAATTCGAAATTGTAACACCGAACTGCGTGAGGTCGACCCATTTTGCGAGGAATTGCCACACTGCCGGTTTGACGGAACCGTTTAACAGTCCGGAGAACCAGAAGGTGATCAATTGGAGGTTGATCGGGGTGTAAGGCGGAATAAACCCTGGCTGCTCTCCGAGCACGACTGCCCTCTTGGTAGTATACCTCGACGATCTCGGTCATTTGAGTTGCGTTGAATCGGGGAGGCATCTTGATAGAAACTGAGAAAAATAGTTTGCACGAGAAGTAGATTAAACCTAACTATTGGGCCTCCCAGACTGCAAATTACTTGATCTGAGCGATAATATGAGACATGCAGTCACTTGCTCGCATATTGGAAAGGTTCAACAGTCATCAAGTGGAGACACGAGGGACCGAGTTCGATTTGAACGGAGGAAAACGAGGACCACTTTTAGAACGGATTATGTAATTTCAGGTGCAGCTGCAAGGTATTATTATTTTATTTTACAAATTCCTTCGCTTCTGTTGAGACTGGAAGAGAGGATGGGAATAGCAAATTATGTAATTCATGTGCAAACACACGCCTCAAAATACGTTTTTTTTTTCGTACAAAATAACCGACTTTTGGCCATTATTTCGTTCAAATCGAGTCAAATCAAAAAACGGATAGCACCATGTGAATCAGCGTTGAAAAACAATGAAAAATCATGTGACACACTTGGGGATTACTAGACGCCAAGTTTTGCGAAATTTGGCAGCTGAGCAACTTTGCACGCTCGCAGAACAGGTTCTGCGCAGTCAAATTCATCGATTGAGGGGTCAAATGTTCATGAAATTTTACGTAGAATCTGAATCTGCAATAAAAAATTAGGGTACCCGTTTGAAAAACCGAAGTTGGTGTCAATTGCGCATGTTTCCGCGCATGCGCAAAGTGCGGGAATGAGATATTTGAATTCATTGTAAAAAATGAAGGGGGGTTACTTTAGAAGCTTTTTTTCATTTTCCTGAAAATAACGTAGTTAGAAAGGGTGGTTCACTACTTAAGAAACACCCATATAAGTATCTACCAATTTTCGACTCTGACCTTGAATATGCCAACTGACTAAGCAACTGAACTCAAATTTTCGAACTGATTATAGGATTCACCAATTAAGTAACAAACACCAGCAGAACTCAGATTTTCTAAATTCGCCAACTGATGTCAAATTTGAAACATTCAGAGGCTGTGAATGTAATGGTATAGCAACCATTAATGGTATCAAATGAACTAAAATTTGCAACTGAACTACATTTGGCCAACTGTTATGGGTTCAACGTTGTAACTGAGATTTTTCTGCTGGCTTGAATTTGCCAACTGAACTGCCCCCGGAGGGGGTGGGGGATTCAAGAATTCGTGTACTGAAAATTTAATACTTACTCGATTCCCTTCAAAAATTCGCTAAAACGCAGGTTGCGTCAAGAAATTCAGGGTTAGCATTCTTTTCTAGACTGCACCTATCCGTCAACCTCCGCGTGTTGGCATTACGTCCTAAACAACTTTCAGTGGAAGGAATCGCGTTCAAAGACGCAAATTGTCGTTTGCAGACCGTAAATAAACTTGGAATAGATGGAAATCCGGCAGCCTTTTTCCCGACTCAGCGGCCACATTAATCAAACCAAACCTCACTATGGTCTCAGCTGGAGAATGATGGATCGTCCTTTTCGTCGCTACCGCCGGCTTCCTGCCTTGTCCCTGAGAAAACATGCGTTTGAAAACCGGGTCATTGTGGTCTTGACTCTTCCACCTTTATTATCAGATATTCTATGCGGCGGTGGGACAATCGGAGAAAAGCGGCTATAATGTAATTGGCCTCTCTGTCTATAAATGGTAACCACGCTTTCTGTTTAATTATAAGGAGAACGCATTTGAAGAATAGTTTGGTTTTTATCGGCAAACAGTGTCATACATATACCTACTTCATTTCAGACATATTCACTACCTAACTATCATTGTTAGTGAGATTTTGGTTTATTATTCTGTGAATAATACACCTATGTATTCGCTCAGCAAAAAATTTTTATAACACCCCCTCAAACTTTTTTCTTTTCCGTTTCAAGGTGCGTGGATTCCAAAAATGCAATGTCCGTCCGCCGTACGCCGTATCACGTGTACAGGCTTCATTTTCGGTCTAAAAAATTCGTTCTTTCGCACACATGCTCCATTTGGGCCCTAGTTGTGTCCCGAAACTTTTCAGCCCGATCGGAATATACCCAGGGGTTTTATGAGTGAAAATGTGTGTAAAAATAGGTACTTTTTGCGTTTTAGCAACATGTTGGTAACATGAGCTTCTGAAATATCGTTTTCCATGTTTTTGGGGACGAGAAGACCGAATATGAAGTCGATTTTGACCAAAGAGTGGAAAATTGAGTTCTACCAAATGCTCAGCTCCCAAAATTGATTTTTTATGAGTGAAAACCCTGAGAAATCGTCTGAAATCACCATCAGTTTGTATAATAACACTGGAAAAAGTGTCAACACGTAGATCAAGACGATTAAATGGCACTACAAATGATCAAAGATAGTTATTAAAAAAAAAAGGAAAAAAAAGGAGCGTAGGGGCCAAAATTAATGGAAACCATCAGAAATAGCTATTTCGATTATTACGCATACAAGAAACAATAAATGAACAGCCAATATTTCTGCAGGTGTGTCCAGTAGAATAATAAACCCATGTGACAAGGACTTTGCAGCGTTTTGCTTGGATCATGGTTAGTGATATTTTGGAAGGCTTGTGATCACTTGTGAGAGGAAAAACATTTTTGTAGGGTTAGTGCGGCTTGAGTTCCGGATAGTCGCATATGTAATTCATCATAATTAATATTTATCAAAAATTAATTTGATGAAATTGATCAGTTTGATATCTTTAATTGAGGTTTTGATCAAAAGTGTAACATTCATTCGTGGGTGCGCCAACGTCAGTTGCCACACCCATAACCTCGTTTCTAATCAACCGATTATGATGAAATTCCCTGGGTTTATTCGCGTAGCTGCCTAACCATATATGTATTTTATAAGGATCGGGTTCTAAGTTATGGGCAAATAATTCCCACCCGTGAAGTTGTATGTGCATTACCGGTCACATCAGGGGCAGGCGATTGCCACCCGGGGTCTCCCACGGGAGATGATCACCAACAAGATACCTAATCATCATTTCAGCTGATCAAAACTGCCGAATTTCCGTCCTGCTGGAATGAATGGATGGTAGTGAAACCGTGATTTTTTTTTTTAAATTTACTGAAAGGGGTCGTCGTGCAGTAATTGTCCTTGGTTTTTTCGTTAAAAAAATAAATAAATCCGAAGTTCATATCGTGGTGTGTAAATTTCATCTAGGACAATCTTGGTAAGCTAATATGTTCATGCATTAATAAGCACTTGAACAGTTCACAAACGTTCGAACAACGATATTATTTATTATGGAAATGCTTATTATAACGAGGTGTACCCCATGCTATACTATTGTTTTTATTCATTTGAGGTTTCATCAAATTCGATCCTCTTACGAAAGCCAAGATAATTCTGGATTATTCAGTGGAATTATTGAGTAAAATGGTGCAGCCAGCTGCTTCGTCATCGATTTTGCCGGTTTTGCTCATATTCTAATATGGATTATAGATTAAAATGCCATAAAAAATGCATTATTGCATAAAAGTGGGAATTGACGGTTTTGCTTCTTAACCCCCTCATTTCTTCATTCCTAAGTGGAGAACCATTCTTTATTTGGTAACTACAAGATAGTTATGTACGTAGGTGCACTCAGTGCACAGAAAGCGATAACAAAGCCACGAACGTCGATTCCATTTTACCTGCCAATCCCTACCATCTATCATACAATATCATATAGGCACGTACTTTACCTGCCTGATGACGTGTAGGTGGCAAAAAGGCGAAGCCAGTTCATATCACTGGACATCTCAATGTTTGAGTCATTAGGTAAGAACCTGTTATCTAGCATAGAATCACCAAGTGGAAATCGAACAGCTTTTACAGTCATCACATCGTAGGAGTACGTAGTACGTACCATGGAAAGGGGTAAGCAAATGGTTTCCCACTAAAAAATTGTAATTATGTATACCTACCTAGTATGGTAAATAGAAACGTCTATCCATGAATGTATATCCTATAAACCGTCTGCCTGGCAGAGAACGAGTTGTTCATATCGTTTCTTAGAAATATGTGAGTATACATACGAGTACCTACAAGACCTAGTATGTACTGTGGGGGTTTAAACATAGTAAAAACGCTGCGAAGTCCTTGTCACATGGGTTTATTATTCTACTGGACATACCTACAGGAATGTTGGCTGTTCATTTATTGTTTCTTTCATGCGTAATAATCGAAATAGCTATTTCTTATAGTTTCCATTAATTTTGGCCCCTAAAACACAAATTAGGTTTTTTTTTACTATCTTTGATCACTGATAGTGCCATTTAATCATCTTGATCCACGTGTTGACACTTTTTCCAGCGTTATTATATATACAAAAAGATGGTGATTTCAGACGATTTCCCAGGTTTTTCACTCATAAAAAATCAATTTTGGGAGCTGAACATTTGGTAGAACTCAATTTTCCACTCTGGTCAAAATCGACTTCATATCGGTTTGTCTCTCAAAAACGATGTTTCTTTGAATATGCAACAACCTGTTTCTACCTATTTTTGGGGTGAGGAACCAGATGTCTTTATGATGAATATAAATGAAGGATTCAGGTTTCAGCGAACTTTTGAATCGCATCTTTTCGGGTCGAAACACCTGTTTTCTGAATTTGAAACACCATTAAGTCCGGCTAATATCTGTTTTGCTTCTGACTCTACCATAGAAGTAGCGGAAGCCCTGTGATCACTTTCGGTAGGGGAAAAAGTGTTGGTCCAAAATCAAAATTTCCACTCTTGTTTGGCATTTTCTACCTTTTGAAAATTTTTTCTGGTGTCTGTCCGTCTGTCTTTTAACATGACTGTTCGAAAGAGTGGTCGTAATGAGCTGAAATTCAGAGGCAATGTGCGGGTTAGGCCCTGGAGGCCTCCATAAATTTCATCACTATTCAGACGAAACATTCGTATGCGCATCCGTGAAGGTGAACGGAAAGATGACCTCTCCTGCTGATAATTGTTTATTATGGAAGACCAGTTTCTGTTTTTAAACCATCTTTAGTTCCATGCGTGGGAACGCGCCTAACAACTCGAAAGAATGAGGTGAGGGAGGAAAGATGTGGAAGGAAAACTTGCGAATCCCACGCATGGAACTGAAGATGGTTCAAAAGCAGTAACCGGTCTTCAATAATAAACAGTTATCAGCAGAAGAGGTCATCATCTTTCCTACCACACCTCATTAAGAGAATTCTGCACAATCTGCCCACCATCCATTCACTCGAAAGAACGGTTGTAATGAGCTGAATTGTAGGTGCGAGTTATGCCTTGAACGATACCATCAAAATTTGACTAACTTTAAAAGGGAAAGTTGAGCCATAACATTTTAATCGAGTTGTGTAAAAATTTGTCGATTCTAGCCGACATCGAAGAGTCCGCTATTTTCTATCCGTTTTTATCAAAAATAAATAATAGACAGGTAATCAAATGTATCGTGAGGTTCTCTAGTTATGGGGGGAAATGAACAACAACGTGATCGGCAGTCAATTTAAGGAAATTAGAGCTCAAAAAACGTGTTATCGGTGACTTGAACCACATAATAAAATCACCATAATATTATTGTATACTTGGATTTGATTCAGATTCTGTATTAAAACTTGAGTTTCCTCTTCGGGCAGTTTAACCCCCCCCCCCCCCCATCCAAGGGTTGATGGTAAGTCCATAGTCTGTTCAGATCAACAATTGAGTTATACAGGGTGTAACATGAGTGATGCAAAACCTCTCTCCCACGTGTTCTGCATCTAATTTCCGACCAAAAGTGTCCAATAACTTTTTTTTTTTACTCCGCTTCAAACCCCACTTTTTTCACTTTTAAGATTTTTTTCGAGATTCCGACCTCGTCTCACTAAAGCAGCTATAATTTCCTTAATTTAAAGAGTAAATTAAAATTTGAAGATACCGTTGAAAAGAGCGTTAAATTTCCTGTCTCTCTAATGCCTAACAAAAAATTTTTAGGAGGATTTGAGGAGTGAAAATGGAGTTTGAAAAGTGAATTTTGTCAAAATTTTAAAATCGTCTGTTTTTTCAAACGCTTGGTGATCCTATTAATTCTTGTAGCAGAATGGTGAAGGTAAGCTAAAAAATGCGCCAAAACGTCAGCTTTCCAAAGGACTAATCAAAACGTTTTTTGGAATTGATTTCAAGAGAGAAAATGAGGTTTGAATACGAAAAAACGTGTTGTTTCCGGGTAAATCGTGGGTTTTCATGAAAATTGTACCTTTTTTGAAGCAGTGAGTCAACTATGGGGTAATTTTCAAATCGAATGGTGACACCCTCACATCATCTCCCAGTAAGTATTTGGTCGTTATTTTCATTTTAGTCCAAGGGTGTTGGCATTACTAAGAATGGAACTATGGAAGTTAAGCGGGACTCTGTTCAATCCTTTATTTGCTCAAAATGCCCGCCGTTTTGGTTCGTTTGTGAAGGGTTCATAGGTGGCAGCGAAAAAGATAAGAACTCAACCCAATCATTCGTAGAGGTACATAAACAACAGTCGTCTCACGGATCTTTCAATCCTCTTCGCTTAACTTCCATAGTTCCATTCTTAGTAATGCCAACACCCTTGGACTAAAATGAAAATAACGACCAAATACTTACTGGGAGATGATGTGAGGGTGTCACCATTCGATTTGAAAATTACCCCATAGTTGGGTCACTACTTCACAAAATGTACGTTTTTCATGAAAAACCCACGATTTACCCGGAAACAACACGTTTTTTCGTATTCAAACCTCATTTTCTCTCTTGAAATCAATTCCAAAAAACGTTTTGATTAGCCCTTTGGAAAGCTGACGTTTCGGCGCATTTTTTAGCTTACCTTCACCATTCTGCTACAAGAATTAATAGGATCACCAAGCGTTTGAAAAAACAGACGATTTTAAGATTTTGACAAAATTCTCTTTTCAAACTCCATTTTCACTCCTCAAATCCTCCTAAAATTTTTTTGTTAGGCATCAGAGAGACAGGAAATTTAACGCTCTTTTCAACGGTATCTTCAAATTTGAATTTACTCTTTAAGCTAAGGAAATTATAGCTACTTTAGTGAGACGAGGTCGGAGTCTCGAAAAAAATCTTAAAAGTGAAAAAAGTGGGGTTTTAAGCGGAGTAAAAAAAAAGTTATTGGACACTTTTGGTCGGAAATTAGATGCAGAACACGTGGGAGAGAGGTTTTGCATCACTCATGTTACACCCTGTATACTGAAGTCGGGCGTTGCGTCGGACCCGTCAACCTTCTCTCCGCTGAAAGGGAGTGATGGCGTGCTCCGGCGCGAATGGGTCTCAGACATCGGATCGCCTGACATTCATCTTGACAAGTCCGGGACAGGATCAGTCGGTTACGGCGACCTGTGGGACAAGGTCATGAGAACGATGCGATGTGGTGTTGCATGCGACGCTACAGGCAGCTCAGCCATATCTCGCGTTTCGGGAAACGTTCTCATCTATCATCAATATATTATGCTTCATTGAGCGTCGATATCTCTATATTTACTCTGTTGAAAAAAAAAAAAAAAAAATTCTCTCTTTTCTCTGGTTTTTAGAAAAATTTTACAAGGAACTCATTTTTCATCCAACATGCGTCCAACACCTCTGCTACTTGCGGAACTAACCCTTTAATTTTTCACGATCATACTTCAAGTGGCAGCCTGAAGTATTTTAGCAAGTTCTGTTTTCAGTTCCATTTCGTGAGTAGTGCAATTCCTTTAAGAAACTTGGTGAGGTAGGTATAAGCGGTTTCGTTAGGCATAACGAAGTAGGTAATAAACCGTTACGCATAACGGTTTATTATTCCGTGAATAATACACCTATGTATTCGCTCAGCAAAAATTTTTATAACACCCCCTCAAAATTTTTTCTTTTCCGTTTCAAGGTGCATAGATTCCAAAAATGCAATGTCCGTACGCCGTCCGCCGTATCACGTGTACCGGCTTCATTTTCGGTCTAAAAAATTCGTTCTTTCGCACACATGCTCCGTTTGGGCCCTAGTTGTGTCCCGAAACTTTTCAGCCCGATCGGAATATACCCAGGGGTGTTATGGGTTGAAAATGTGTATAAAAACGCTGCAAAGTCCTTGTCACATGGGTTTATTATTCTACTGGACATACCTACACAAATGTTGGCTGTTTATTTATTGTTTCTTTCATGTCAAATCATTGAAATGGCGATTTCTGGTGGTTTCCACCAATTTTGGCCTCCAAAACTTGAATTAGGTAGGTACGCTCCTTTTATTTTTAAAGTATCTTTGATCATTGATAGTACCATTTAATCGTCTTGATCCACGTGTTGACACTTTTTCTTGTGTTATTCTACAAATTGATGGTGACGATTTCGCAGGTTTTTGACTCATACAAAATCAATTTTGGGAGCTAAACATCTGGTACAACCTCAATTTTCCACTCTTCGGTCAAAATCGACTTCATATTCGGTCTTCTCGTCCCCAAAAACATGAAAAACGATACCTCAAAAGCTCATTTTACTAACATGTTACTAAAACACAAAAAGTACCTATTTTTATACACATTTTCACTCATAACTCCCCTGGGTATATTCCGATCGGGCTGAAAAGTTTCGGGACACAACTAGGGCCCAAATGGAGCATGTGTGCGAAAGAACGATTTTTTTAGACCGAAAATGAAGGCTGTACACGTGATACGGCGTACGGCGGACGGCGTACGGACATTGCATTTTTGGAACCTACGTACCTTGAAACGGAAAAGAAAAAATTTTGAGGGGGTGTTATATAAATTTTTTGCTGAGCGAATACATAGGTGTATTATTCACGGAATAATAAACAAAAACGCTGCAAAGTCCTTGTCACATGGGTTTATTATTCTATTGGACATACCTACAGAAAGGTTGGCTGTTCATTATTTGTTTCTTTCATGCGTAATAATCGAAATAGCTACTTCTGATGGTTTCCATTAATTTTGGCCCCCAAAACACAAATTAGGTACGCTCTTTTTTTTCTCTTTTTTTCTTTAAACTATCTTTGATCATTGGTAGTGCCATTTAATCGTCCTGAACCACGTCTTGACACTTTTTCCAGTGTTATTATACAAACTGATGGTGATTTCAGACGATTTCCCAGGTTTTTCACTCATAAAAAATCAATTCTGGGAGCTGAACATTTGGTAGAACTCAATTTTCCACTCTTTGGTCAAAATCGACTTCATATTCGGTCTTCTCGTCCCCAAAAACATAGAAAACGATATCTCAGAAGCTCATGTTACCAATATGTTGCTAAAACGTAAAAAGTACCTATTTTTACACACATTTTCACTCATAACACCCCTGGGTATATTCCGATCGGGCTGAAAAGTTTCGGGACACAACTAGGGCCCAAATGGAGCATGTGTGCGAAAGAACGATTTTTTTAGACCGAAAATGAAGCCTGCACACGTGATACGGCGGACGGCGGACGGCGTACGGCGGACGGCGTACGGCGGACGGACATTGCATTTTTGGAATCTATGCACCTTGAAACGGAAAAGAAAAAAGTTTGAGGGGGTGTTATAAAAATTTTTTGCTGAGCGAATACATAGGTGTATTATTCACAGAATAATAAACCAAAAAACGCTGCAAAGTCCTTGTCACATAGGTTTATTATTCTATTGGACATACCTACAGAAACGTTGGCTGTTTATTTATTGTTTCTTTCATATAAAATAATTTAAATAGCTATTTCTGGTGGTTTCCACCAATTTTGGCCCCCAAAACATGAAATAGGTACCTACACTTTTTTTTCCCCCCAGATCATATTTGATCATTGGTAGTGCGATTTAATGGTCTTGCTTCAGCTGTTTACACTTTTTCTAATGTTAGTATACACATTGATGGTGATTTCAGACAGTTTTCCAGGTTTTTGACTAAAAAAAAACATTTTTGGGAGCTGAGCCAATGGTAAAACCTCAATTTCCGCGTCTTTGGTCAAAATCGACTTCATATTCGGTCTTCTCGTCCCCAAAAACATGAAAAACGATACCTCAAAAGCTCATTTTACTAACATGTTGCTAAAACGCAAAAAGTACCTATTTTTACACACATTTTCACTCACAACACCCCTGGGTATATTCCGATCGGGCTGAAAAGTTTCGGGACACAAATAGGGCCCAAATGGAGCATGTGTGCGAAAGAGCGAATTTTTTAGACCAAAAATGAAGCCTGTACACGTGATACGGCGGACGGCGTACGGCGGACGGCGGACGGCGGACGGCGTACGGCGGACGGCGTACGGCGGACGGACATTGCATTTTTTGAATCTACGCACCTTGAAACGGAAAAGAAAAAATTTTGAGGGGGTGTTATAAAAATTTTTTGCTGAGCGAATACATAGGTGTATTATTCACAGAATAATAAACCAAAACGCTGCAAAGTCCTTGTCACATGGGTTTATTATTCTACAGAAATGTTGGCTGTACCTACATTTATTGTTTGTTTCGTGTGAAATAATTGAAATAGCTATTTCTGATGGTTTCCACCAATTTTGGCCCCCAAAACACAAATTAGGTAGGTACGATCCTTTTTTTTTTTTTTTCAAATTATCCATGATCATTGGTAGTGCCACTTAATCGTCTTGATCTACGTGTTGAAACTTTTCCTAGTGCTATTCTACAAATTGATGGTGATTTCAGACGATTTCGCAGGTTTTTGCCTCATAAAAAATCAATTTTGGGAGCTGAACATCTGGTACAACCTCAATTTTCCACTCCTTGGCCAAAATCGACCTCATATTCGATCTTCTCGTCCCCAAAAACATGGAAAACGATACCTCAAATGCTCATGTTACCAACATGTTGCTAAAACGCAAAAAGTACCTATTTTTACACACATTTTCACTCACAACACCCCTGGGTATATTCCGATCGGGCTGAAAAGTTTCGGGACACAACTAGGGCCCAAATGGAGCATGTGTGCGAAAGAACGATTTTTTTAGACCGAAAATGAAGCCTGTACACGTGATACGGCGGACGGCGGACGGCGGACGGACATTGCATTTTTTGAATCTACGCACCTTGAAACGGAAAAGAAAAAAGTTTGAGGAGGGGTTATAAAAATTTTTTGCTGAGCGATTACATAGGTGTATTATTCAGAGAATAATAAACCAATAGGAACTTTTTGTGTTTTAGTAACATGTTGGTAACATGAGCTTTTGAGGTATCGTTTTCCATGTTTTTGGGGACGAGAAGACCGAATATGAAGTCGATTTTGACCAAAGAGTGGAAAATCGAGGTTCTACCAGATGTTCAGCTCCCAAAATTGATTTTTTATGAGTCAAAAACCTGCGAAATCGTCTGAAATCACCATCATTTTGGTTTATTATTCTGTGAATACCTAATACACCTATGTATTCGCTCAGCAAAAAATTTTTATAACACCCCCTCAAAATTTTTTCTTTTCCGTTTCAAGGTGCGTAGATTCCAAAAATGCAATGTCCGTCCGCCGTACGCCGTATCACGTGTACAGGCTTCATTTTCGGTCTAAAAAAGTCGTTCTTTTGCACACATGCTCTATTTGGGCCCTAGTTGTGTCCCGAAACTTTTCAGCCCGATCGGAATATACCGAGGGGTGTTGTGAGTGAAAATGTGTGTAAAAATAGGTACTTTTTGCGTTTTAGCAACATGTTGGTAACATGAGCTTTTGAGGTATCGTTTTCTATGTTTTTGGGGACGAGAAGACCGAATATGAAGTCGATTTTGACCAAAGAGTGGAAAATCGAGGTTCTACCAGATGTTCAGCTCCCAAAATTGATTTTTTATGAGTCAAAAACCTGCGAAATCGTCTGAAATCACCATCATTTTGGTTTATTATTCTGTGAATACCTAATACACATATGTATTCGCGCAGCAAAAAATTTTTATAACACCCCCCTCAAAATTTTTTCTTTTCCGTTTCAAGGTGCGTAGATTCCAAAAATGCAATGTCCGTCCGCCGTACGCCGTATCACGTGTACAGGCTTCATTTTCGGTCTAAAAAAGTCGTTCTTTTGCACACATGCTCCATTTGGGCCCTAGTTGTGTCCCGAAACTTTTCGGCTCGATCGGAATATACCCAGGGGTGTTATGAGTGAAAATGTGTATAAAAATAGGTACTTTTTGCGTTTTAACAACATGTTAGTAACATGAGCTTTTGAGGTATCTTTTTCCATGTTTTTGAGGACGGGAAGACCGAATATGAAGTCGATTTTGACCAAAGACGCGGAAATTGAGGTTTTACCAAAGGTTCAGCTCCCAAAATTGGTTTTTTATGAGTCAAAAACCTGGAAAACTGTCTGAAATCACCATCAATGTGTATAATAACATTGGAAAAAGTGTAAACAGGTGAATCAAGACCATTAAATGCCACTACCAATGATCAAAGATGATCTTAAAAAAAAAAAAGAAAAAAGCGTACCTATTTCATGTTTTGGGGGCCAAAATTGGTGGAAATCATCAGGAATAGCTATTTCAATCATTCCACATGAAAGAAACAATACATTTAACAGCCAACAAAAATCTCTAGAACTCCAATAGAATAATAAACCCATGTGACAAGGACTTTGCAGCGTTTTTTAGAATAACACTAGGAAAAGTGTCAGCACGTGGATCAAGACGATTAAATGGCACAACCAATGATCAAAGATAATTTGAAAAACGCTGCAAAGTCCTTGTCACATGGGTTTATTATTCTATTGGAGTTCTAGAGATTTTTGTTGGCTGTTAAATGTATTGTTTCTTTCATGTGGAATGATTGAAATAGCTATTTCTGATGATTTCCACCAATTTTGGCCCCCAAAACATGAAATAGGTACGATTTTTTTTTCTTTTTTTTTAAGATCATCTTTGATCATTGGTAGTGGCATTTAATGGTCTTGATTCACCTGTTTACACTTTTTCCAATGTTATTGTACACATTGATGGTGATTTCAGACAGTTTTCCAGGTTTTTGACTCATAAAAAACCAATTTTGGGAGCTGAACCTTTGGTAAAACCTCAATTTCCGCGTCTTTGGTCAAAATCGACTTCATATTCGGTCTTCTCGTCCTCAAAAACATGGAAAAAGATACCTCAAAAGCTCATGTTACTAACATGTTGTTAAAACGCAAAAAGTACCTATTTTTATACACATTTTCACTCATAACACCCCTGGGTATATTCCGATCGGGCTGAAAAGTTTCGGGACACAACTAGGGCCCAAATGGAGCATGTGTGCGAAAGAACGACTTTTTTAGACCGAAAATGAAGCCTGTACACGTGATACGGCGTACGGCGGACGGCGGACGGACATTGCATTTTGGTTTATTATTCTGTGAATAATACACCTATGTATTCGCTCAGCAAAAAATTTTTATAACACCCCCTCAAACTTTTTTCTTTTCCGTTTCAAGGTGCGTAGATTCCAAAAATGCAATGTCCGTCCGCCGTACGCCGTCCGCCGTCCGCCGTATCACGTGTACAGGCTTCATTTTCGGTCTAAAAAAATCGTTCTTTCGCACACATGCTCCATTTGGGCCCTAGTTGCGTCCCGAAACTTTTCAGCCCGATCGGAATATACCCAGGGGTGTTATGGGTGAAAATGTGTGTAAAAATAGGTACTTTTGGTTTATTATTCTCTGAATAATACACCTATGTAATCGCTCAGCAAAAAATTTTTATAACCCCCCTCAAACTTTTTTCTTTTCCGTTTCAAGGTGCGTAGATTCAAAAAATGCAATGTCCGTCCGCCGTCCGCCGTATCACGTGTACAGGCTTCATTTTCGGTCTAAAAAAGTCGTTCTTTTGCACACATGCTCCATTTGGGCCCTAGTTGTGTCCCGAAACTTTTCAGCCCGATCGGAATATACCCAGGGGTGTTGTGAGTGAAAATGTGTATAAAAATAGGTACTTTTTACGTTTTAGCAACATGTTGGTAACATGAGCTTTTGAGGTATCGTTTTCCATGTTTTTGGGGACGAGAAGATCGAATATGAGGTCGATTTTGGCCAAGGAGTGGAAAATTGAGGTTGTACCAGATGTTCAGCTCCCAAAATTGATTTTGTATCAGTCAAAAACCTGCGAAATCGTCTGAAATCACCATCAGTTTGTAGAATAACACTAGAAAAAGTGTCAACACGTGGATCAAGACGATTAAATGCCACTACCAATGATCAAAGTTAATTTGAAAAAAAAGATCGTACCTACCTAATTTGTGTTTTGGGGGCCAAAATTGGTGGAAACTTTCAGAAATAGCTATTTCAATTATTTCACATGAAACAAACAATGAATGTACAGCCAACATTTCTGTAGAATAATAAACCCCATGTGACAAGGACTTTGCAGCGTTTTTACGTTTTAGCAACATATTGGTAACATGAGCTTCTGAGATATCGTTTTCTATGTTTTTGGGGACGAGAAGACCGAATATGAAGTCGATTTTGACCAAAGAGTGGAAAATTGAGTTCTACCAAATGTTCAGCTCCCAGAATTGATTTTTCATGAGTGAAAAACCTGCGAAATCGTCTGAAATCACCATCAGTTTGTATAATAACACTGGAAAAAGTGTCAAGACGTGGTTCAGGACGATTAAATGGCGCTACCAATGATCAAAGATAGTTTAAAAAAAAAAAAAAAAAAAAAGAGCGTACCTAATTTGTGTTTTGGGGGCCAAAATTAATGGAAACCATCAGAGATAGCTATTTCGATTATTACGCATGAAATAAACAATTAATGAACAGCCAACCTTTCTGTAGGTATGTCCAATAGAATAATAAACCCATGTGACAAGGACTTTGCAGCGTTTTTAGAATCTACACACCTTGAAACGGAAAAGAAAAAATTTTGAGGGGGTGTTATAAAAAATTTTTGCTGAGCGAATACATAGGTGTATTATTCACAGAATAATAAACCAAAAAAAAACGCTGCAAATCCCTGCACAACGGTTTATTATTTTGTACAGAATACCCTTCTGTTACAGATCACAGCTCTCTGTATAGATAACCCGTCTATAAAATATAATATGCATTACTCTATACATATTATGTGAATCGCAGACAGCGTTGGCCAATAGAATTGCAGAACCATTTCCGACCATGCCATTGCGCACCATGCCAATTAGACAATTCGAAATTAATTCCAATTCAAATTAAAGTCCAATTCAGATTGATGGTATACCAATTTTTACAATTCTAAGTGAATTCCAATTGCAATTGAAAATTTTGATTGATTGATTGATTGAAAGGCCTAGGCCAGTCATAATGAATTTATGCCAATGCGCACCATGCCAATTTAGACCATTTGAAATGAATTCCAATTCCAATTAATCCATTGATAACCACTGAAAACAATTGAAGACTATGAACCCCCTCCCCCGACAATATTGGATACAACATTGTTGCGAAATCCCTTCCCGTAATAATATGTTGGGCCTATTCGGAGCCGTCGTAACCTACCGTTAACGTAGGTTAACGTAACCATAACGTAGGTTACGACGGCTCCGGCATATTCCACCAAACTCTGTGAATAAATTGATTGATAGATTGATAGATTGATTGAATAAATTGATTGATTGATTGAATCGAGCATGAAAATCTCGGGCCAATTTTCGATTGATAGCGTCCCTGGTAACGGGAGTTGGTCTAAATGTATACAATTTCACTCACCCTGCTGTCGAAAATGCCTGTCGGTGTAAACTTCGGGTCCTTACTGTGAAGGAACGGAGGGGCGTAAAATGCTCCGGGTGGTCTCAAAAAACTCGTAAGTTCAACAACTATTTAAAACCGTAAAAAGATTCACGTAAAACAAAGGTATAGGCGTTCTGAAAATTTCAACCCCTATTTTGAACCCCTTAGAGATGACTGACAGTAACGTCGAGCTTCGAGGACCAACTAGACCCCGAACGGAACCTATAACCCGAATTTCATCAATTTTTATTCATGGTAACTAAGAAAAGTGGCCCGTACGACGTACGGCGTATGGCGGACAGACAGAAATTTTTTTATTGCAGTTTTGGATTCTACATACCTTGAAACGTAAACCATCAAATTTTGAGGGGGGGTAAGAATTTTTTTTTTCTTGCTCGATTCCAATGGTTCATTATTGAAAATAATAAACCAAAAAAAAGGAGCTCACATAATTTAAGTTTTGGGGGCCAAAATTGGTGGAAACCACCAGAACAACAACATAAAAGCAACAATGTATGTCTAGTAGAATAATAAACCCATGCGACAAGGACTTTGCAGCGTTTTTTATTGCATTTTCGGATTCCACATACCTTGAAACGTTAAACCATCAAATTTTGAGGGGGGGCTTAAAATTTTTTTTCCATGCTCGATTCCAAAGGTTTATTATTGAAAATAATAAACCAAAATGATGGATCTTTTGGATTTTGTTGATAGTTAGTTTTGCAACTTGAACAAACGTTTTATTGGGTAAATTATTACGCAACGGTAAATTATTACACAAAGGTTTATTATGCTGTCTAGGCAGAATGGGCATGTATACAGGTAAATTATTACACAACGGTTTATTATTTACCGTATGCTTCATGAATAACTACAAATAATTAATGACTGAATCATTGGTTCCCGCGCATTTGTATGAAACTTTAATCCCCCGGCCGGCCCCAGTACTCCATTTAGGGCTTTCCTGGGGGGAGCTCGAGGGTACTGAACACAGAAAACAGTGATCAACACAGAAGGGGCATCTATACAGGTAAATAATAAACCGTTGTGTAATAATTTGCAGCGTTTTTAAATTGATTGATTTTTGATTGATGGTTATTTTGGATTTTGTTGATAGGTTTAACAAACGTATGCTTCATGAACAAACAAAAAATAATTGATGATTGAATTCTTGAATCCACCGCACATTTATGAAACTAACTGCAACTCTCTACTATATATACGATAAACTGTATACGGTAAACTGCCGGCTTCAGTACTCGATTTAGGTCTTACCTGGGGGAAGCACTTAGAAGGAGCATCTACACTGAAAATAATAAACCCTTGTGTAATAATTTGCAGCGTTTGGATGTACAAAATAAAATAAATTGAAACTTATGGCCTAACGGCCTTATCAGGTGGATTAAACCGGTTCCGGCGACATCGCTGAAGTAAGGTACCCCGAGGGTGGTTAGTACTTGGATGGGTGACCGCCGTGACACGTGTTGACACGTCCAAATGTGACCCGTGTAGCTGTTGGGCGAACCCCTCTCCACTCAAGGAGGCGAGGCAATGAGTAGCCAAGAGAAGATCGAAATGATCAGATCGAATTCTGATTCTCTCACTGGAGGACAGCTGATCACGACCGCGACGCTGGCAGGGCAGCCTGGAATGGCTGTTAGCTTTACTTTACTGTTTTATAATAAGAGAAATGAAAATCCGGGGTTTAAGGCAAATTCAGCAATTTAGAGAATACATTTTCAAGGTTTGTGAGACTGAGAGAGAATGGTTAACTGTTATGCTGTTTCAAACCTAATGTTTCGAAATATATCGTAGAGAACTGAAACTTTTTGTAGAACTAAAGCTTTGGTTTGAAAGGTTTTATACCTACTAATAATTATTTGTTTTGTTCAAGCCTGATTTGTTCTAATTCGTAGAATGATCGTGCTTTCATAATTGTAAGTTACACCTGGCTTTTGCCATGTTATATTTCAAACAACAATATTTCCTATTGCCTAGTGTTTGCTGTCATTCCCTCAGATTGAGTGTTTTGGCTTTGTTATTTTGTTTCAGACTTGAAGAACGAAGAGGTTGTAATGTGCCGAAATATATCTCAGAGAAACTGAAACTTCCTGTGTAATGTTTAAATTTTCAAATCTGTTTTCGAAATACTGGTAACCTTAAATAAAACCTGGACTTATTGAAAGTTGTCTATTTCCGCTAATACTTACACAAAAAAGTATACCTACCTACAGTTATACCGGTTTCGGTGATGAAACCATCGTCAGTCGTGTTACTGACAATGGTTTGATCCCCGGAACCTGCATAATTGTTGTGTTTTGTGTACTAGTGGAAATGGACAACATTTCAAATACTCCGTTTTGGTTTATTATTCTGTAAATAATACACCTAGGTAATCACTCAGCAAAAAAATTATTATAACACCCCCTCAGATTCCAAAAATACAATGTCTGTCCGCCGTATCATGCATACCGGCTTCATTTTCGGTCTAAAAAATTTGTTCTTTCGCATAAGCGCAGCCAACATTTCTGTAGGTTTGTCCGATAGAATAATAAACCCATGTGACAAGGACTTTGCAGCGTTTTTTTTTTTCAAATTATCTCCGATCATTGATAGCGCTATTTAATTGTCTTGATTCACCTGTTACTACAACTTCTAGTGTTATTATACAAATTGGTGGTGATTTCAGACAATTTCCTAGGTTTTTGTCTCATAAGCATAACACACCAAACACCAAAAAACCCAATTTTTCACCCATTTTGGTTTATTATTCTGTGAATTATACCTATGTAATCGCTCAGCAAAAAAATTGTGTAACACCCCCTCAACATTTTTTCTTTTACGTTTATAGTTGCGTAAATTACAAAAATGCAATGTCTGTTCACCATACGCCGTCCGCCGTACGCCATATCACACATACCGGCTTCATTTTCGGTCTAAAAAATTCGTTCTTTCGCATACGCGCTCCATTTGGGCCCTAGTTGTGTCCCGAAACTTTGCAGCCCGATCGGAATATACCCAGGGGTGTTATGAGTGAAAATGGGTATACAAATAGTAGGTAATTTTTGTGTTTTAGTAACATGGGATTTTGAGGTATCGTTTTCCATGTTTTTGCGACGAGAAGACCGAATATGAAGTCGATTTTGACCAAAGAGTGGAAAATTGAGGTTCTAACGAGCTTTAAATTTACGATAAATTTTGGTCTAAAATCGTCGTTCTTCGGCACACTGTTTGGGTCCCCATTTTGGAATACATTTGGGTCCTAGTTGTGCTCCTAAACTCGGCAGCCCAACTTTTTCTCTCGGGTGTTATGGGAGAAAAATAGGGGGTTTCGAGGGATTTTTGAGGTTTTAGTGAACACGAGCTTGTGAGGTATCGTTTTCTACGTTTTTTTAGGGCGAGAAGACCGAATATCAAGTTAATTTTGACCGAATAGTGAAGAATTGAGGTTGTAGCGAAGGTTAAGCTCCCGAAATTAATTTTTTATGTATCAAAAACATGGGAAATTGTCTGAAATCACCATAAATTTGTATAAGAACACTAGAAGTAGTATCAGCAGGTGAATAAAGACAATTAAATGGTACTATCAACGATCAAAAATAATCTATTAAAAAAAGCCGAGCCTAATTCGTCTTTTGGGGAGCCAAAATTGGTGGAAACCATTAAAAATAGCCATTTCAAAAATTGCACACGAAAGAAACAATAAATGAACAACCATAATTTCTACTGGACGTACCTATGTGCAGTAGAATAATAAACCTAAAGTCCCAAAGGACTTAGCAGCGTTTTTTATTTTGAAATGTTTCTACGATTTCATCGCGAGTGATTCAGTTCCTATCGGTAACTGTTGAAAAAAGAGCTTGTAACGATTTGATTTTTGAATTATGAAAAAATGTCCTCCATTTTCATGTCATCTGTCCTACCTTCAAAAACGCTGCAAAGTCCTTGTCACATGGGTTTATTATTCTATTGGACTTACCCACAGAAATGATGGCTGTTCATTTATTGTTTCTTTCATGTGAAATAATTTAAATACATATTTCTGACTGTTTCCACCAATTTTGGCCCTCAAAACACGCATTAGATATGCTCCTTTTTTTTCTCAAATTATCTCTGATCACTGGTAGTGCCATTTAATTGTCTTGATTCACCAGTTCACACATTTTCCAATGGTAATCTACAAATTGTTGGTGATTTCAGGCAATTTCCCAGGTTGTTGACTCATAAAAAAATCTATTTTGAGAGCAGAACCATTGGTAGAACCTCAATTTTCCATTCGTTGGTCAAAATTGACTTCATATTCGGTCTTCTTGTCCCAAAAAACACGGAAAAAAATACCTCAAAAGCTCATGTTGCTAAACCACAAAAACGCTGCAAAGTCCTTGTCAAATGGGTTTATTATTCTACTGGACACACCTACAGAAATGTTGGCTGTTCATTTATTGTTTCTCTCATGTGAAATAATTTAAATAGCTATTTCCGATGGTTTCCACCAATTTTGGCCCCCAAAACACAAATTAGGTACGCTCCTTTTTTTCAAATTTATTTTTGAACATTGGTAGTGCCATTTAATCGTCTTGATCCACGTGTTGACATTTCTTCTAGTGTTATTATACAAGTTGATGGTGATTTCAGGCGATTTCCCAGGTTTTTGACTCATAAAAAATAAATTTTGGGAGCTGAGCATTTGGTAGAACCTCAATTTTCCACTCTTCGGTCAAAATCGACTTCATATTCGGTCTTCTCGTCCCAAAAACATGGAAAACGATACCTCAAAAGCACATGTTATTAACATGTTACTAAAACACAAAAAGTATCTATTTTTATACACATTTTCACTCATAACTCCCCTGGATATATTCCGATCGGGCTGAAAAGTTTCCGGACACAACTAGGGCCCAAATGGAGCATGTATGCGAAAGAACGAATTTTTTAGACGGAAAATGAAGCCTGTACACGTGATACGGCGGACGGCGGACAGACATTGCATTTTTAGAATCTACGCACCTTGAAACGTAAAAGAAAAAAGTTTGAGGGTGTTATAAAAATGTTTTGCTGAGCGATTACATAGGTGTATTATTCACAGAATAATAAACCAAAAATGAGATGGTAATCCTATGTCGATACCTCGACCGAAGTTTGATACGTAATTGGGGGGCGGATTTTTCACCGGTAGGGTGGCGCCGTGTACAATTATATGTATAAATCATAATATTAAAAAATGCGGATAAGTCAACATAAAAATTGTATGAATCAACGAAACGTTGTGAATCGCTACTTCGCAGATGTTTTTGGGTAGTTGTAGGCCTGACAAGGGATTTCGAGGGATTGGAATTTCACTGCCGGCCTCATGTTCGGGATGGTCAAAAATACGATCTTCATCATATTATTGAAGTCTGTCTAAAAATTGGAAGGTGCCAAGGCTGATATTGAAATCTAGAACTGGATTCGGAATGCTCTGAAACGAAATTATAACGAACAAATTTTCAAAAATGCATGCAGTACACTTTTGAGTCTTTGGAATGGGATGTAATAAATTATGAAGTCAATTCTGTGGATATATTGTACAAGTTGGTATTGTGGTCGTTGAGACACCTGAATTTGAGTGATATTGCCACTGAGGCTAAACTTTGTTGTGATTTTTGTTAATTGGTATCTCGAAATTCATTGGATATTTTGTAGAATAAATCACGTTATATGTCTATCTATCATCTTTTGGTGTATTATTCTCTCAATAATACAGCTATGTATTCGCCCATCAAAAAATGTTTATAACAGCCCCTCAAAATTTTTTTTCTTTTACGTTTGAAGGTGTGTAGATTCAGAAAATACGATGTCCGTACGCCGTATCACGCATACAGGCTTCGTTTTCGGTCTAAAAAATTCGTTCTTTTCCACGCAGGCTCCATTTGGGCCCTAGTTGTGTCCCGAAACTTTGCAGCCCGATCGGAATATACCCAGGGGTGTTATGAGTGAAAATGTGTAGAAAATAGGTATTTTTGTGTTTTATCAACATGAGCTTTTGAGGTATCGTTTTCCATGTTTTTTGAGACGAGAATACCGAATATGAAGTCGATTATTACCAACGAGTGAAGCATTAGGTTGTAACGAAGGTTCAGCTCCCAAAATTCATTTGTTTCTATTAGTCAAAATCCTGGGAAATTGCCTGAAATCACCATCAATTTGTATAATAACACTAGAAAAAGTGTCAACAGGTGAATCAAGACAATGAAATGGCACTATCAATAACCAAAGATAATTTAGGGAAATAAGGAGCGTAAATCGTGTTTGGGGGCCAAAATTGTTGGAAACCATCAAAAATAACTATTTCAATAATTGCACGTGAAAGAAACAATAAATGAACAGCCATCATTTCTGTAGCTATGTCCAACAGAATAATAAACCCATGTGACAAGGACTTCGTAGCGTTTTGAATTTGTTGCAATGGCTGTTTTTTAAGAAAACGCTCTAAAAAATTAGGTGAAATGAAAATGTGTGAGCTTTTGCAAATGAGCTGGTCAATTTGAGGTAACAAGTGTTTGTTGACTCGGAGTGTTGTTCGTGCGTTGTCGACTGGTGAGGTTTCCAACAACTTACTTGTTCATGGCAGAAGAGGAGCGCGGACTGTTGAAGGAAAATCGTCCTGTGCGACTTCAGAGCAGCCTCGGGTATTTGAGGGACATCGGATGAGGGAATGGAGAGAAAGGTGAGGGATGGGGTATCCGTCGTGCGAAATCCACCGCCATCGCCGTTTATCTCTCTCATGCATGTTCAGCCCCCTCCACCACCACCTCATCGGCTTACCGACCCCCAAGAACACGGAAACCCTCGTCAGGACGATCCGGGGCAGGACGGCCTCACATGACGCGCCGTCAAGCCCGAACCTCACGAGGCTCCGGTTAGCGTGACGACGGTCGGAGGGAGCTTGTTCTTTCTTGTTTTATCTTCCGTGTTCCATCTACCAGGCGCTCATTTGGCGTAGTCATGATTCAATCTTCCGCCTCTTCCTAAACTTTCTTCCAATAAATATCCCCCCCCCCCACACACACACACACCAACGCCGTCCCTCACCACTCACATCGTACTTAAAACCCTAACCCACATCTGATAGAAAAGTCCATCAGGGGCGCCAGATGCCAGCCCTGCCTTAGTTGTGTGACTGAGGGGAATATGTCACGTCAGGCGCCTCCTATTCTTATCATAACAATATTTTCTCGTTCCATGAGAACTGTTTGGAAGATAAAAACGTGCTGCCAGAAAGCGGGAGCCCGCGCAAACTCAAACACACAAACTACCACTAGCACATACACAAACACACAAAATTCGAATTTCAACCACGAGCAGTGTAAACATTCAAGTTGAAGGGGATATACAGGGTGTAACATGAGTGATGCAGAACCTCTCTCCCACGTGTTCTGCATCTAATTTCCGACCAAAAGTGTCCTAAGTACAACTTTTTTTTTTACTCCGCTTAACACCCCACTTCTTTCACTTTTAAGATTTTTTTCGAGTTTCCGACCTCGTCTCACTAAAGCAGCTATAATTTCCTTAATTTAAAGAGTAAATTCAAATTTGAATATACCGTTGGAAAGAGCGTTAAATTTCCTGTCTTCCTAATTCCTAACAACTTTTTTTTAGGAGGATTTGAGGAGTGAAAATGGAGTTTGAAAAGTGAATTTTGTCAAAATCTTAAAATCGTCTGTTTCTTCAAACGCTTGGTGATCCTATTAATTCTTGTAGCAGAATGGTGAAGGTAAGCTAAAAAAATGCGCCAAAACGTCAGCTTTCCGACGGACTAATCAAAACGTTTTTTGGAATTGATTTCAAGAGAGAAAATGAGGTTTAAATACGAAAAAACGTGTTGTTTCCGGCTAAATTGTGGGTTTTTCATGAAAAACGTACCTTTCGTGAAGTAGTGAGTCAACTATAGGGTACTTTTCAAATCGAATGGTGACACCCTAACATCATCTCCCAGTAAGTATTTGGTCGTTATTTTCATTTTAGAATTTTAGTCCAAGGGTGTTGGCATTACAAAGAATGGAACTATGGAAGTCAAGCGAAGAGGATTGAAAGATCCGTGAGAAGACTGTTGTTTGTGTACCTCTACGAATGATTGGGATGATTTCTTATCTTTTTCGCTGCCACCTATTGACCCTTCACAAACGAACCAAAACGGAGGGCATTAACTTCCTAGTTCCATTCTTTGTAATGCCAACACCCTTGGACTAAAATGAAAATAACGACCAAATAATTACTGGGAGATGATGTGAGGGTGTCACCATTCGATTTGAAAATCACGCCATAGTTGACTCACTACTTCACAAAAGGTACATTTTTCATGAAAAACCCACGATTTAGCCGGAAACAACACGTTTTTTCGTATTCAAACCTCATTTTCTCTCTTGAAATCAATTCCAAAAAACGTTTTGATTGGTCCGTTGGAAAGCTGACGTTTTGGCACATTTTTTAGCTTACCTTCACCATTCTGCTACAAGAATTAATAGGATCACCAAGCGTTTGAAAAAACAGACGATTTTAAGATTTTGACAAAATTCACTTTTCAAACTCCATTTTCATTCCTCAAATCCTCCTAAAAAAATTTCGTTAGGCATTAGAGAGACAGGAAATTTAACGCTCTTTCCAACGGTATCTTCAAATTTGAATTTACTCTTTAAATTAAGGAAATTATAGCTGCTCTAGTGATACGAGGTCGGAATCTCGAAAAAAATCTTAGAAGTGAAAAAAGTGGGGTGGAGTGGAGTACTTTTGGTCGGAAATTAAATGCAGAACACGTGGGAGAGAGGTTTTGCATCACTCATGTTACACCCTGTATAATGAGATAATGGCGTACTAAGCGAGATGGCACTGTTGCGGTATCCCGTATAGTAGGTAGGTTCGCCAAAACAGTATTTTAAGCGGGATTTAATAATATAATACAATACAACGTCACACTACTGCACGTCATACATTAAAAGTTGGGTGTTAGAAAAATTAAGTGGGTCCTACATAAATAATCCAGGTATACAGGGTGACAAAAATTTAATGGACTAGCATTTTATTTCCCTCAAATTACGGTAAAAGAAATCGGATCACTCTATTATTTCCGACTTTTTTTCGTAGAATTCGCGTATTAAACTTCTGCGCATGTGCGCATGCGCAAAAGTGGTTTTGTGTTATAGAAACCCCATTTTTTATTGCAGATTCGGATTCTTTGTGAAATTTTACAATAAATGTACCCCCCTACACACCTTTTTGATGCGGTAAAACGTGCGTAAACGAGTGCGAAGTTCAGAAACGCGAAAAAGTGAGATTTTGCTAACTTACTTACCTATTAATTGCAATCGGTCCAAAATTTTTAGTATGCAAATTTTTGAAAGTTCGCTCATCAACTATGCTGTATGACTGGATTTTTTTTTTTTAATTTGAAGAGATTTGTTTGTGGTTTCAACTCCGGATGTATATTTTGGTACATTGACTGATTGATTGTAACGTTAACAAAGAGCTCACTTTTTGTAATCCGTTAGGTCCCTACTCGTACTTTTTTTAAAAGACCGCTTTTAGTTTCTACTTCAAGGTTTGTTTGGAATCTAGTCCATGTTTGTGTTTTTTCCATTTAGGTGTAAAACAGATGGTAAAATGGAAGATTTCATTATTCATACCTAAGGGTTCAGGGAAAAATAGCAGTCACTTTTGGTTTATTATTCAGTGAATAATACACCTATATGTATTCTCTGAGCAAAAATTTTTATAACACCCCCTCAAAACTTTTTTCCGCCGTACGCCATATCATGCATACTAACTTCATTTTCGGTCTAAAAAATTCATTCTTTCGCACACATGCTCCATTTGGGCCCTAGTTGTGTCCAGAAACTTTGCAGCCCGATCGAAATATACCCAGGGGTGTTATGAATGAAAAATGGGTATACAAATAGGTATTTTTTGTGTTTTAGTAACTGAGCTTTTCCATGTTTCGTAGGTATCGTTTTCCATGTTTTTTGGGACGAGAAGACCGAATGTGAAGTCGGTTTTGACCAAAGAGTGGATAATAGAGGTTCTAACGACGTTTCAGCCTTAAATTTAGGTTAAATTTTGGTCTAAAATTGTCGTTCTTCCGCCCACTGTTTGGGTCCCCATTTGGATCCTAGTTGTGCTCCGAAGCTTGGCAGCCCGATCGGAATACACCCAGGGGTGTTATGGGAGAAAAATGGGTATAAAAATAGGGTTTTTCGAGGGATTTTTGAGGTTTTTAGTGAATATGAGCTTGTGATGTATCGTTTTCCATGTGTTTAGGGCTATAAGACCGGATATGAAGTTGATTTCCGGAAACAAAAACCTGGGAAATTTCCATATACCTATTTGTATAATAACACTAGGGGTAGTATTAGTAGGTGAATAAAGACAATTAAATGACACTATTAATGATCAAAGTGTGACGGGAAGATACGGCAAGTGGGGGTGAACCCACAGAACAAAATAAAACTGTGATTTCAAAAAAAAGAAAATATGGCGTCACCATTAGTGAGACACAAAAAAATTAAAACTTCTTCTCAGGGAGATCACAGATATAGCCAATAACGGTAGGTACTCCATGAATACGGTACATACTTACAGCCTTACAGGTCCGACGGCCATGGAATATATAATTTTAGAGTACGGTTAAGTAAATTGAACGGTAGACGGAAAATTTTAAATTTATCTGGATAGGTAGTTAGACGGGTGGCGGGACGGGAGGTGTAGACGAGACGGTATCCTTCTGGAGGCGGCAATCGGGTCTGTCGGCGTACGGTACTTCCAGTGCTCCGTACCTGAAACTGATCGAACGAGAGGGGAGGATAATTTCCAGCTCATGATGACCGACGACTATCGATCTGGTCGATGAATACGGAAATCGAAGAGCATAATGTAGGTATATATGCATATATTGTGATGTGTGATCTCCACCCATCACAAATTTATGGATCTTACCACCGACGCGATCTAGTGGAGTCCCAAGAAACTCGCACCCTGTCGTCGACGTCGGGGGCAGGAGGAGAGGGAAGAGAAGGCTGAAGCGTCGGATACACGCTCACTCTGACGTCTTCCCTTGTTCAGGGACAATCTGGAGCAACCTGCCTCCTTTTTCTTGCCAGTACCTCAGCTCCACTTCCAGACAGGAAATTCCCTCCACTGTCTTCATCGGAGAGACATCCAAAGCCGACCAGAACATCATCGGACCCGCACCCTCCCCACTGTGAGTTCACTCTCTCTCTGACCCACTATACCTTTTTTTTCTTCAATTTCATGTAACATCTCTTTTTTGTTCCGTAAAACTTCGTCTAGTTTGCGCGTCAGATGAGGCAGCAGCGAGACAAATTCCCCTTCAACCCATCTTTCCTTCCAAGCACTGTGAACCCCACATTCTGCTTTGGGGACGAGTTTGCCTCCAGCCCTCGTCTTCTTCCTCTATGCGAGTGCCAAAATACCCAAATCACTGAAAAATTGCTGAACATATCCGCGTCTTGGAGGGCAAATGAGTACTGAGCCGGAACCGTATGCGCGGCCAACACTCGGAACTGTGTGGCCTCCCACCTCCGTCACCGACACTCGGCCATGATGCGGTGCGGACAGGGTGCGGAGATGTGTGTCCCGGCCTTACCCCGTTGAAAGAAATATGCGAATTCTTCATCCTGAATTTGCTCGGCTATAGTCCGAAATTAAAGGGTTTATTTAAAATACTTGAAGAGCGCCGTTATTACGATTTGCCGATAATTCTCACTGGTGGTCTCAATTTAAATTTACGCAGCCCCCATGGTGCCAAGTTTATAGAATTTATGGGCGAAGAACTTGGATTAGAAATCAACAATGATGTTGTCATTTCTACAACCCGTAATTCAACTTGTATCGATGCCATCTTATCTCGACATATTGGCAATCTCGAAATACGTCACTATATATCCTAATTCAGTACCCACCGTCGTCCCCTATTGTCTATAACTAACAACAATTCGAGTACAATAAGTGTTGTAAATACTGTATCTGAATCTGTACGGTAAATAAATAAAGAGACCTATTTAATTTTTGAACGTGTGTTTTTTTTACATGGATATGTCCGAGAGTCAACCAAATTTTGCGTTACGCATCTTTTAAATGCATTTTTCTAGAACTTGCACAGCAAAATGCAGTATCCACAACAATTCAATTAAATGCTGTGTGTTTGGGATGTGACCAACACACGCGATTAAATGTGGTTTCCACGAACTCACACTCGATTAAATGCAGGTATCGCGACCGCACAGTAGTTAACGTACAAATAACGTTAGAACAAAGTGTCTGAAAAATGTCTGTCCAACAACGTTCAAACGCAAGTTTCGCGAACACACAGTACCTATTTAAACATACAAAAAACGTAGAAAATGTTTGTCAGAAATAAGTGTGTTTGTGAATAAATGACGATTATAGTTGTTCAAATTTCTGTAAGAGGTTAGCGGCATCTTTGTTCTGGGCGGAAAATTTGCTCAAGGCTAATTGTTTACACAATCGTCGCAAATGATATATCATATTTCCACAGACATCTGTGGAAAAACATAGCACAACTTACAAAAGTTGTCACATTGAAATAAAAATTGTAAATGACAACTGATTGATACTTTTTCAATGGTGGAAGGATAATAGTTACCTTTTTGTTCTCCCAGTTAATGGGGAGTTCCGCTGCAGTGAAGTCCTCGTCATCACCATCCATCAGTGCTGCTGCTTCAGGAGGATTTGGCTGAGAAATCGTAGAGGGAGCAATCCTTCTCACCTTCATTTTGCCTCTATATGATTTTTTCTCTTTCATCTTATGTGCTCACAGTGAAACGTTGATCAACTTATTAATCCCAATGCAAACTCAAAGAACGTAGACCCTTTTTCGAGATTTTTCAAACGCACAACTGCCTCTTTATTGTTTATACGTTGTTGCTCACGAGAGATTATTCTACTGGACATAGAAGAGAAATTTTGGTTCTTAATTTATTGCAATGTGGAATACACATAGCTTACCACAAATTTATTTAACACAAAGATTTTCGCACAACTTCTGAGCATCATCTGGTGCTCCTACCTGATGATGCTCAGAAATTGAGCGAAAAGCTTTGTGTTAAATGAATTGGTGGTAAGCTAAAGGTTTATTTTTTATTTCACACTGCAAGATGGCTTACCACATAAGGTGTGAAATGAAATTCGATGATTTGTTGTTCATTTATTGTTCCATTCATGTGCAATTATTGAAGTGGCTATTTTTGATGGTTTCCGCCAATTTTGGCCCCCAACAACACGAATTAGGCATGGCTTTTTTTTCAGTTTTTTAAAGAGCTTTTTAAAAAAAGATAGTAACATTTTTAATTGTCTTGATTCACGTGTTGATACTACTTCTACTGTTATTATACAACAGAATTTCCCATGTTTTTGACTCATAAAAAATGAATTTCGGGAGCTTAACCTTCTTTACAACCTCAATTCTTCACTCTTCGGTCAAAATCAACTTAATATTCGGTAATCTCGCCCTAAAAAACATGGAAAACGATGCCTCACGAGCTCATGATAACTAAAACCTCAAACATCCCCCAAAAATCCCTATTTTTACACCCATTTTTCTCCCACAACACCCCTCGGTGTATGCCGATCGGGCTTCCATGTTTCGGAGCACAACTAGGATCCAAATGGGGACCCAAACTGTGCGGAAAAACGACGATTTTAGCCCAAAGTTTAACGTAAATTGAAGGCTGAAACTTCGTTAGAACCTCAATTTTTCACTCTTTGGTCAAAATCGAATTCATATTCGGTCTTCTTGTCCTAAAAACATGGAAAACGATACCTCAAAAGCTCATGTTATTAAAATGTTACTAAAACACAAAAAAACTTTTATACCCATTTTTTCACTCATAACACCCCTGGGTATATTTCGATCGGGCTGCAAAGTTTCGGGACACAACTAGGGCCCAAATGGGGCATGTGTGCGAAAGAGCGAATTTTTTAGACCAAAAATGAAGCCGATATGCATGATACGGCGGACGGACATTATATTTTCTGAATCTAGGCACCTTGAAACGTAAAAGAAAAAATTTTGAGGGGGTGTTATACAAATTTTTTGCTGAGCGAATACATAAATATGTGAATGATTCACAGAATAATAAACCAAAATGCAAGGTCCGTCCGCCCTATCATGCATAACTACTTCATTTTCGGTCTAAAAAATTCGCTCTTTCCCACACAGGCTCCATTTGGGCCCTAGTTGTGTCTTGAAACTTTGCAGCCCCATCGGAATACACCCGGGGGTGTTATGAGTGAAAATAGTTATTGTTTGTGTTTTATTAACATGAGCTTATGAGGTATCGTTTTCCATGTTTTTGGGGACGAGAAGACCGAATATGAAGTCTAGTTTGACCAAAGAGTGGAAACTTGAGGTTCTACCAAAATTTCAGCTCCCAAAATTGATTTTTTATGAGTCAAAATCCTGGGAAATCGTCTGACATTACCATCAATTTGTATAATAACACTAGAAAAAACGCTGCAAATGTCACATGGGTTTATTATTCTACTGGACATACTTACGTACAGAAATTTTGGCTGTTCATTTCTTGTTTCTTTCATGTGAAATAATGGAAATAGCCATTTCTGATGGTTTCCACTAATATTTTGGCCTCCAAAACACAAAAATTATGACGCTCCTTTTTTTTTCATATTATCTTTGATCAATGGTATTGCCATTTAATTGTCTTGATCCACGTCTTGACACTTTTTCTTGTGTAATTATACAAATTGATGGTGATTTCCGAGGATTTTACATGTTTTTGACTCATAAATCAATTGTGGGAGCCGAACATTTAGTAGAAACTGAATTTTCCACTCTGTCGTCAAAATCGTCTTATATTCGGTCTTCTCGTCCCCAAAAACATGGAAAACGATACCTCAAAAGCTCATGTTACTAACATGTTGCTAAAACGCAAAAAGTATCTATTTTTATACACATTTTCACTCATAACACCCCTGGGTATATTCCGATCGGGCTGAAAAGTTTCGGGACACAACTAGGGCCCAAATGGAGCATGTGTGCGAAAGAACCAATTTTTTAGGCCAAATGAATGTGTGATAAGGCGGGGACGGACATTGCATTTTTGGAATCTACGTCTACGCATCTTGAAACAGAAAAGAAAAAATTTTGAGGGGGTGTTATAAAAATTTTTTTCTTATCAAAGGAGAAAATATTTGATACTTCGCACGTCATCATTGAGAATAGGTAAAAAAAATCTAAATAATTACTTGCATGTCATTACGTACTTTCAAGTGTCAACTACGGCATTATTAGAGCCTACCCTTCAGTGCTGTCAGCATTCTCCGCCGGGTTCGCTCTGTACCAATTTTCGGTCATCCTCCACCTGTATCCATGAAGTATGGAAGGAGTTATATCACATCCATAACCACGAAGAAGACATAACATCTACGATTACGCACCTAGCGGTAGGATCTTGAATACCCTGGAACAACCGTCATGGCGTCTATCGTATTCACTTTACGTAGGTCTCGTTAAACAATGTAAAATCGTAAACTGCCGAATAAAATTTGTTCCCTCTTATCCTGTCGCGCAAATCCTTTCAGTTGTTGCAGTGAACCGTTACTGAGTTTTACAATGATTGTCGTGCGTACCAGTATTTGTACTGGAAAGTGATATTTTACTCGTAATACCTACGTCGTGCCAACCATTGGACTAAACGATCTGATGGTTCTTTGTGCTCTTTCGTTTGTCTTCTGATTGCCCTTCAAGTAAAGAAAACATTACACCCGGCAAACCGTTTTACCAGTCTACGTATTCTCTCCTGAGTTTCACTTGCTTGAAAATGTCACCCGATTCTAGAACTAGACGAACGTCGTAAAATGATCGAAGGTATTGTCAGAGCTAGTTCTTACCATTTCGAGTCTCGGGAACGGTTTTTTATGCACGATATCGTCGTCAGTCCTATTATAATGTGTCTGCATTATGAAAACTGCTCATGAATAAAATTTGTTGCTGTGGTGTTGTGCTGTAAGTTTGAGATGATCCAATCTTCTGCGACGCCTGTCCTAAGTCCTCAGCATTTGCTAGGCAGAGCACACACCACTTACGTGTGGTAAGTGTTTACTTTCTTCATCTTCACGTTGTTATTGTTGAAAACTCATCAGCTGGGTATAATCTTGTTGTATAACCGAACTAATAGAATAGTTCTTCATGAGGGCGTGAGTCACTTGTTACATGAGAAAACGGTTGGTGTTTTGTTGTGAGCGAGTGATTCATCGCTCCTTGTAGCTCCAGTCCATTGACATCCAGAAACTCCAAAAGCTTGAAAGGGAAATATTACCCTTTTTTAATTAATTCATCTTAAACACTTGCTGCCTCCTGGGGTAATTAGAAGCAGTTACTGAATTCGCTGACCAGTTTTCACCTTTGGAGCTATTCTGATGAACTCCATCACCCGTCGAATCAGCGTGTCAGGCATTTTTATCATTATTTAGCATTTCGAAGTGCATACCGTATTACACATGTACATGCCTAATGGGTGAAGCACATCGACTGGCCCTCCGTATGATAGGTTCTGGGGCGTTTTCCGAACAGAGTTATCCAGGGAGTTGAAATGACTGGGACTCCTCACTCCTCCCTTGCTACCTTTTCATCAGTCATCACTGGGACATGTGCACTTGTACTGGTACTGGTCTCCAATAATCCATTGCCTTAGGTTCATGGAATTTGAGTTTTTGCTATCAGTTCAGCTAGGTTCTTATTGGATTGCTCACCAGCACTTCCCCAAAGAGGTGTCCGTGATTTGATGTCAGCGACGGTGTGCAATCGAGGGTGTTCCTCAGGATTTCGAGAAAGGAAGGTCCTTACGGTGCGATCTTGAGTACTCATTTTGCTCTTAACCTTTCACTAGCGGCCCTTACAGCCCTTGTAATCTTAGCCGATCTTCTCTTTTTGTTGATAATTCATCTTGTGCGTCCTAGCTGGAAGTTGGTGAAATAGATTCTGAATCGCTAGTGGTCATTGTCGAATAGAGGTCATGAAATGGCACAAGGGAATATCAGACCATCACTCTCATTAGTAACCTCACTCATATATATCTGGACACTTCGTCTGAGGAGAACAAGAAAATCACCAGTAGAAAAACTTCTGGACTAATATATCAACAACCAAGGCGTTGACGCAAACAAAAACGATATATGTGGGAATGGGCCCAGTAAAAAGAAAGTAAAGTGGTAAAGGATCTAAAAGAGATGAGTTTATGCGCTAGTTCATGATCCTAACAGATCATAAATGGTCTGATAAACTGGCGCTAACTCACACATAAACACAGTAAATTACTCACACTTCTGATCTGATCATTCACAACCTTAAAAACCCTAATGTCGCTATCACTCCTAAAAATGTTCATGCAGTTTTCTCTGCTGCCATCGAAACAAATACAAATTGGGTTGATTTTTTGATTAGATGGAAAATGCATTGTACTGCAGTCCTTCCTGGACGTATATCAATCCAGAGGTCACTGCATCTATTGATGAATCAAGTAGATCACACCCGACACTCCATAGAGTTCAGGAGGAGTTTAACTACATTGCTGTTGTAATGGATGAGGGGTTTAACTTCGCCGCCCATACAGCGTAGTTTCCCCCTCTCCATCTTCTAGACACTGGTTTGATTATAACGCAATGCCTCCAGGAGTTGACGATTCGTTTCCGCGAATCGACCGCCCTTTCAGCCGCGTGTCAAAAAGATCGGGAAGAGCCGCCCGCATCCAAGGTGGACGGGATTCCCATATACCGTCACACTCCTCCCCTTAAAAACATACTTCTTTGAGGAAGAAGTATGTGAAGTTAATAGACACGGGACTGAAAGTAGTATGGAGTTCTGATTCAGGAAGGTTCATCTGAAAAACTCCAAAGCTGATAGCTTCCATCGTAATGGTACTATTGAGAATTGTTACTGGTGGAGAACCTAGCTCCTTATCAATATCACTTGGCGGACTCGGACACAAAATAAAGGTGAAAAGTCGTTGTCAGAGGTTCTGGTTCAGGAAAGTTCATCTGAACAACCTCTAGGTGACTAACCCCCATCATAAGATGGAACAACTGGGAAAAAAGACAAAAAATAGGCATTGAACGCCAGGCATTGAGCGCCCTAAGAGTAATAATAACTTTGATAACAATAAGTAATAATAATAAGCTTGATTTGATGACGAAAAAGAAAATTGAATGGCCGAAGTGTATATTGGTGAACAAAGGGTTATTAAAAAGAGGATTCCTTTTGGAAAAGCTCTCAAAAAGTGGAGGGGGTACTGAGGATAAAATCCAGCACTTCCCCACCAACCACGCTCTGCTACCATGTAATGAATGAGGGGTTTAACTTCGCCGCCCATACAGCGTAGTTCCCCCTCTCCATCCTCAAGAAAGGTAGGTAGGCAGTGTGACAGCTGCCCCCGGAGACGCTGGTTTGATTATAACGCAATGCCTCCAGGAGTTTACGATTCGTTTCCGCGAATCGACCGCCCTTTCAAAAGATCGGGAAGAGCCCGCATCCAAAGTGGACGGGATTCCCATATACCGTCATGTACACTTTCAAGAACTCAAAATACCAGCTAATAATGCCTGAGCAAATGTCGAAAGTCAGAAGTCAAAGAGATGGTGTCCTGACAATAATTTTCACAAGTGAAACAGCTCCGAGCTTCTTGGGAGATCGGGTAGCAGTTAAAAGTAGAAAGAACTCGCATAACAATTCCATCATGTGATAAAGTGATAATGAACACTCACTCAGAGAGCGATTGTTATTTTTAGTTGATAGTTGTGGTAGTTTTTTCCAGCCTTTCTGCACACGTTCAAAACAAATGAGGGGATAGTTTAATTCCTCGATTGGATCACTTCAAGGAGCATTACAATGACCACCAACAGGTCGACTAAGCTAATTTGAATGTGACATCCTCAGTGCAGTGCACTTCCTGGCTTATCAAGGGAAAATCAGTGGTTTTCTGCTGGTTGTTAAGGCCACTATCGGATACTTGGAAATGAGAGGGCTGAAATTTCAGCAAAAAAGCCTTACAGTTACCGGAACCGACTTCAAACGCAAGCCAGCCACCGATTGGTATGAAGATAAGAATATCAATGAATGCCTATGTTAAATGAAAACAAGAATTTCACTCATACAAGGCGGAAATCGGTTTTCCCTGAGCTCAATAGGCAGTCGTGTTTCCATAGCTCTGTACTGTCCACAGGCCCAAAAACCAAAGAAATTCTTCTAAACCTGACTGAACAACACTCCATTACCTAACTCACTGAGCCGAGTCACCCACTGTCCAGTATTGCCAAATTCTCTTCTAGGTATAAGTCAGCTACGAACCAGTCTGAAAATGGTAACAACCTCATAATTCCAAATAGGCTCTAAACGTGTATTTTCACAAAAGAAATAAGAGCTCGTAAGCCAGTCATACCCGTGTATTCTCAGAGGTTAAATTGGAATGTTTAAAATAGCATAGAAAAAAAACCATTGAAAATACCTAGGTAGTACTGAATTTTCGTTTAAAATGAGGATTTTCGTTTATTGAGAGGTTTTAATGAAAACTTGCTCATTGGTTTGTAGAGCTGCATAAGTAAAATTTATTCAATTGTTATTTAGGTATTTCATACTGTGGTCCAAAACGCTTAGGTAATAGTAGATTCAGAGGGTCAAAAACACATTGTCTCATTGATGTACTCCAATTTAGCTTTTTGGAAACCACCATCTTGAGTGTGCGTGCCTGACCATTGAATGGCGGATTTAACGTTTGTAATATTTTAACTAAATTTTGACCAGTTTCACAATTTTTCCTGTGGCACTTTTCAGTTTGTTGATAGACTTACATATCTTCGCAATCTACAGTTGCGGAAGCCCAATGTGGTAATGAAAATGTAAAAATGATTTTGGGAAATTTACTGTTTTTTATTTTGTTTTCCAGATGTCAAGCTATAAGCAGAATGGGATTTGCTCAGACTGGACTGTTGGTTTGGGTTTTGGTTGGCTCACTCATTCATGTGTGCACAAACAAATCAATCAATTTTCAATTTCCCTCGCAGCAGTTCGGCAATTGCTCCATATCGAAGATAAAGAGGCTGAACCACCTCGCAGTGGATCCGGTTTCCGGCAAAGTGTTTGTTGGAGGAGCCAACCGCATCGTTCAACTTGGACCTAATCTAAACCTCGAGGAGTGCCTTGTAACTGGGCCAAAAGAAGATAGTGCTTTATGCCATGCGCGAGGATGTGACGCAGAAGTAGAAAAGACTTTGACTGATAATGTTAATAAAATTTTAATTGTAGATACAGAAGCACGAACGTTGATAGCTTGTGGTTCGGTTTTGCAAGGTGCGTGTGAAAAGTATAAACTCAACAACGTTTCATCCCCAAGCACTTTTTATCCACTCAATATAGCAGCCAACGATGAAACAGCATCTACTTATGCATTTATTGGACCCGAACGTTATAGCGACTGGAGCCATTCAAATGTTCTGTATGTCGGAACAACATTCACCAGCAATGGTGAATATCGACATGATGTGCCTGCAATATCAAGTAGGAATCTTTTTAATTTGGATATTGCTGAGTTATCATTCTCCAAACAGTCTCTGCTCAGGATAGATGTTAAATACAGAGATCACTTCCTTGTGAAATACGTCTATGGATTCAACTCCAGTGATTATGCTTATTTTGTGATCGTTCAGAAGCAGTCACATTTGCCAGGACAAGAAGAACTTGGATATGTCACAAGACTTGCTAGGGTTTGCATAAACGATGCTAATTATGACAGTTACACAGAAATAACTATACAGTGTTCTGTGAGTATCGGTTCTGAAAGCCAGAATTTCAATCTCATCCAAGATGCCAAGTTGAGCCTGGTTGGTGAGGAAGTGGCCAACTCACTTGGTATTGACTCGAATGATCCGGTACTCGTTGCCTCATTCTCGCCTAGCAAGACCATCACCAATGAACCTCTCCAACAATCGGCACTGTGCGTTTACAGCGTGGCTGACATTGAAGCTAAATTCAACGAAAATATTCACATGTGTTTCAATGGCAGCATCAAGTACAGGAACATGCCCTATGTGTCAGGGCCGATATTGGATGGAAATTGCCCGGAAGCAGGAGTGAGCATTATTTTATAATCAGTCAATAAAATCCACGTAGATTTATTTTGTCACACAAACTGCATTGGCCATTTTTTGCAAGAACTAACTGGTTTTCAATAAAACTAATGATGTTTATTAACACTCAATGCAGTATGACATTAACTTATGTTTAATATTCACTTCCTTCTTAATACTAATTAAGAATGAAGTTTGAAGTTTGTTTCATTACTGGAGTTCATCAACTTTCTCATTTCCAGACAACTGGTAACATACTCAACTTTTGTGAAGTTGGCTTGAAAATCTCGGGTTTTACTCCTTTGAAGACTCAGTCGGCATTACATTTTCCCAATGTGTTGGTTACCTCAGTGACTGTCGGAACAACTGAGAGGAATACTGTCGTTTTTCTTGGCACTTCCAAAGGTGTATTGAAGAAGGTGAGTACCTATGCTCTTTTTGCTCAAGGTTTGTAAACTGCAGTAATAACGGCACGACAAAATGTAATCTATATCGTTTGATTCAATAACACAGATATTGTTGGTTGGGCCTACTACTGGGATGGAATACGAGCAAGTTACAGTCAACGAAGGAACTCCAATTCTCTCAGATACGCAAGTTTCTCCCTACAAAGAGCATCTGTATGTGCTTACTCCTGATAAAGTAAGACTCTTTCCCTTTTTTCCACAGCTTTTTGAAATGAAGCTCTACATCACAGTTTGAATTACGTATTCAAACTATTATAGGGACCGTTTCCGTTCGAATGAATGGATTTGTGTATAATAGTTATTGGTTTTTGTTGTTTGTTTCATGTATTATTGTTTTTTTTCCAAGGTTTTCCTGTATAAATTATTGTTGTTAATATTTTCCAGGTTTTGAAGGTCCCTATAGAACACTGTAGCAGCTACTTGAACTGTTCTTCTTGTTTGGAAGCCAAGGATCCATATTGCGGATGGTGTTCTTTGGAGAGAAAGTGAGTTTTTGTACCACACAATTTGACTTCACTATCTTTAGATGGCGTTGAAAGAACCTGCTCCTCAGGAAATCGGAATTTTAAAATTCTTATATAACCCTGGATTTGACGTCTTTGGGTTTATCCCAGGGGGACCTTTTATTCAAACGTTATTTCTACCTTCTAGTCCCTGTAGGCTTCATATGATTATTATCAGAGGTGAAGAGCTATTGCTGGTCGGGTAAGCCCATGCAAGGTTTTCAGAGCTTGTATTGGATCCCGCCCAAGACGAGAACAACCGGAGACGCTACGAACTTTTATCCCAAACGGGAATATAAAGATCGGATGCTCTGGTCTGCTCGGACACCCCAGCCCCTCGGAAGTTGGAATTTCTTGGGTCCTACCTGATGACAATAAAACGTCACTTTTAATACAGCTTTGGATGGAAATGATTATGCTGTAGACAGGAATCAATCTATTCACATTGCTATCCTCTTACAGGTGTACAGTCAGAAGTGCCTGCCAGAAAGCTAGTCATAGTGCTCCACGTTGGCTGTCTTATGGAACTGGACAACAATGCATAGATTTTGAACAGATATCTCCTGATCATATCCCAGTTAAACAAATGTCTACTGTGAGTATATTTGTGTAATCGCATGTTTTGCTTCCTCACTATCGAAGGTAGGGAAGCCTTCGATTCGTGATTGAGTAAAAAAGTTTGTCTTCCAAAATGAAAATTTCCACTTCCATTTTGCGTTTCAGACATCGAGGAACATTTTTGGTTCCTTGTCTGTCTGTCTGTGGTAATTCCTTGTAACGCCCATAACTACCCAAAATAGTGGTCGAAATGGGCTGAAATTTGGAGGGTAGGTGCGGGTTGGGTCCCATACCAAATCATTGAAAAAGTACGGTAACTTCCGGCTGTGCATGCGCAAACGTGAAATACCTGAAAAGCCCATAACTCCTCTAACTATCGTTGAAATGAGTTGAAACTTAGAGGGTCGATCAGGAATAATACATTGATAGTTCCAAATGAATTTTATTGTACTCGTAACGTACCTTTTGTCTGCACATGCGCGAACATGAAATGTTGGTTGTTTCCTTGTAACGCTTGGTCTAACTACGCGAAAAACAGTCGTAGAGAGCTGAAATTCTGAGGGTACACGCGGAATGGATTGCAAATGGCACCGTTCCAAAATCATGGAAATCGTTTTGTCTGCGCATGTGTAAACATGAAATACTTGAAACGCCAGTAACTACTTTAAATATCGTTGAAATGAGTTCAGATGCGGAGGGTCGATCAAGAATAATTGTTTGAAAGTTCCATAAGAATATCATTCTTCTGCGCATGCAGGAACATGAAATGTTGCCCGTTTCCTTGTAACGCTTCTAACTACGCGAAAAATAGTGGTAGAGAGCTGAAATTTTGAGGGCACATGTGGGTTGGATCGTAGATGATCCCGTATCAAAATGAACCTACCCAACTATTCTATACGTTCATGTGATTCAAGTGAGGAAGCTATACTGCCTACTCGTTTTGTTTTATTCATATATATATAGTGCAAGCTAAATTTGGCTTTGCACTTATGCTACCTTGTTCAACATAGATTATTTTCCTGCAGGTTCTTCTCACTATCCGCACCTTACCAGAACTACCTGCTGGCGCCAAATATAAGTGTGTCTTTGGTGGTACTGAACCCTTGGATGCTGGTGTTACTTCTCAAGGTTTATCATGCCCAACACCAAGTATTAACTCCCGGCCAGCTATACCATCTGGAAAAGATCATGTTCTTGTGCCACTCTCTGTCAGATCATCAGAAACTAACAAAGACTTTGTATCCAGAAATTTTGCCTTTTATGACTGCTCAGCTCATACAAGGTGTACAGACTGTGTGCATTCAAAGTGGGCTTGTAATTGGTGTGTTTATGAGAACAAATGTACTCACAATACTTCTAACTGCCAGCGTACTATCATAAGTGGTGAAAACGTGAGTCAACTAATTTTCTACCCTTAATTTCAAACCATCTTCAGTTAATTGATTTGGCAACTAAATTGATTTGAATACTATGATTGCAGAGTCCGACACAAGTAACTTCACATAGTGCAACAGCTTGTCCCCAATTCTCAAAAAATAGCAAAGAACTTCTTCTTCCTAACCGGGTTTCCAAGGAAATCATACTCGAGGTGGAGAATATGCCTACTCCTCAAGTTGGTCACTCAGGATTCCAATGTATTGTTACCATTGAGGGAGCCAAAATGATGGTTCCAGCTCGAATGGAGCACCAGAGAATTGTCTGTGATAAAACGACAGTGAGTTATATTGTTTTGAATTTAGGTTTGAATTGTAATTTTTAGTCTAGAATTTAATTTAAACAATATTTTGTATTGTACTTGAGTTGTGTCTTCTGGACTGGTAGTGTTATATCTGAGGATGAGTGATTAGTACCTTTATACAGTCCAAATTTTTTATTGTGTCGTTTCCACCTTAAGACTCAGGCCCTTATCAAACAAATGAAAATAATGATGTGCATACTGTGAAATGTATTTGAGGCCTCACCCAGTTAACTTCTTTGGTTTGATAAGGGCCTGAGTCTTCAGGTGGAAACGTCATACAGTAAAGAATTTTGATTGGAAGAAAGATACTCAATTGTATTGTACACTCATCCCTTGGATTGTTGGTACAGTATATTCAGGTTTAGGGATTGAACTTGTAAAGCACACAACAATGTGTTTCATTGTAGTGAATGTTCAAGTTGCATCTTCTGTTTTTAGTATACTTACGAGGCTAATACTGGCGAGTATGTCGCGGAGGTTAGTCTGGTGTGGAACAGGAACCACCATGTTGATTCAATGGCACTCACTCTGTACAAGTGTGACATATTGGGGTCACATCGTGATCATGCTGACTGTTCCCTATGCGTGACTAGAGAAGCCAAGTATAATTGCGCCTGGTGTTCTTCAACTTGTGCTTACTTCGAAAGCTGCAAGCTCAGTCCAACAAAGGAGTGCCCCAAGCCACGGATTGATATGGTCGGTATTAGTTGGATTCTATCCCATACCTTAGATATATGATTGTGGAAAGATAGTTAGAATTCTGACGTATTAATATGGGTGGAGGTGGTATTTGTGACTTATTGAGCATTTCCTTCACTTTTGCAGATCAAACCACTGAGTGGACCTATTGAAGGTGATACCCGTGTCATTATTGAAGGAAGCAATCTAGGCTTGAGAGAAGAAGATGTTGAAGGGAAAATACACATAGGGAACACCCCTTGTGTTCTCATTGAATACAATGTGTCTGTGCGGATTGTTTGTAAAACTGGTGCGTCTACTGGGGAGAAAGTGGCTGCTGTAGTGGTTGGAAACAATGCTGGATTTACAGAATCAGCTGTTCATTTCAGTTACAAAGTGAGTTCAGTATTACTATGGTATTTGAAGTGTTGATTAGTATGGGTGACTCCTGTCCACAGTAGTAAATTTGTATAGCTCTATGAGTTTTTTATAGATAGATAATAGAGTGACGTAACAAGTAGATGTAGACATATTCCCGCAAACACCTTTTGTGGTCGTACTGGATGCGGTACCTGCTGCCAGACTGGAGTATACATGGTTGTTGAGTTGTTCCTGATCATACTATGTGTGTGACTTGCAGCCACATCAGACTTCAATTAGGAGTACTCTTTGGTGTGCTATGTGACAAAAACCTTACAATTGGATACCTAAGGAAATAGTGAAAAGAGAGAAGAAAATAAAAGAGAACTGACCTAACAAGTTATCCACATGACGATGTTGAATCAAGCGGGATTTTTCATGATCTCATCTTGTTTTATTATTTCCCAGCTGAACCAACTGTGTTAATTTTGGAAGTTTACATTTATTGAAGTCTACATACCAGTTTCATCAAACCATTAAGCTGCGTCCACACTATGCCGGGCGGCTAAGCCGCCCGGGAAAGCCGCCCGGTGTTGCGTTCGGGCCGGCACGTCCACATTGTACTCTGCAATGTGGACGCTCCCGCGGCTCGGCTTGGGCTTCGGGCCGGCTTTTACGGTCAGTCTCATCATGAGTGTCAACGACGATGATGCTGTTCTTGCTGCTGCAGGTGCAGTGATCATCGCAGCTGGAGCTCAAAGCCTCCGAAGAAGACCACGGCGGATTTTTCTTTCCACCTCATCCTTGTCTACACCAAACGACACTGCGATCTCCATGAATCCGTCGTGGCGTTTGTTTTTCTCCTTGTAGTCGCGGTGGGAACTGTCCCACAAGTTGGGACGGTCCCTGTGGAGCTCGATGAGCGACAGAGTTTCCTCATCGGACCACTTTTTCACCATATTTCTCAAAAATATCACCAGCACACCCGCACTTGATCCACTTCGGATGAAAACTGAAATAAAAATGCCGGGCGATAAGCCGAGACACGCGTCCACATTATGCCGAGCGGCTTAAAGCTACGGCGGCTCCTTTGATCCCGATCGGCACGAGGCGGGTTCGATTCGGGCCGGCTTTCTGGGAACCCGGGCGGCACGTCCATACTTCTTCGGCTTTGCTGCCCGGCCTGTGCCGGCCCATGCCGCCCGGCATAGTGTGGACGCAGCTTTAGAACCCATTAGAAAAAGGTTCACTTGCAAACTATGTGGTGTGAACCAACTGCCTCTTGTTCCAATTTAGCAAATTTTATGAATTTTTTCCGACTGATTTGAATCTAGAGAAGTGATTGTCAGATGTTAACATCGACATTTGACAATTTCTTCTTCATCTTGGAATATCCAGTAGGTACATGGGCCTCAGTCCACACCCATTTCGACTTGTTGGAATGCTCACCAAAAGAGAAAAACCAAAAAAAACACGAATATGAAAGCTAGGATACGAAGTCAAGAAGTGAAAGAAATACCCTAAGATACCAAATCAATGATAGTACTAAGGCGAAATCGAAAAATCTCATATGATTACAGTTTTCCATCCGGATGCCTAATCTTCAGCACTGAAGAAGCCCCCAAAAAATTTAACCACGCTAATTTTTGAAGTTTTCTGTTCCTTAGGTACTGTAGATGGGAAAATTACCAATAAATAATTATAGGATGGTAGAAAGAAAATATTGAAGCTTTAAAGTGGATGCATGTGGCACATGCACTACGACCAGGTTAGCTTCAGTCAGGCTGCATGTGACACATGCACTGTGACTGCAAAAGGTTAATTAAGTGTTGAAGTTTTGATGACGTCATTGTCGCCTATCTATGGATACGTCTTGTTTTGTATGGTCCACGATGTTGAGGTGATCACATTCATGTTGGCCCAGCCATAGTACTGGCAACGGTGTCTGTTCAGGTATGTTGTACTATAGAGGTAGAAGTGCTATGGGGGCAATGACATCATAGCCACTTTCCACATGATCTAGGAACTAAACAAATTTATGGTATTCCGGTGAACTGATTCAATTTTTCTCATCAACAAACAACACAGAAAGTCAGTTAGGAAAAAGTCAGCAATTCCAGAACCGTTGGTGTTCCCCCATTCTCATTGCAGTTAAGGAAAGGGCAAATTTGCTGACTTGAAATCATATTCATGTTGGTAAAGTATTGTCAGGGTTCAGCCAAACAAAGAACCCCGACACTACTTCACCGACACACAATTATGCAGCTGACTAATTCAAGATTGTATTCAGACATCAACCTTGTCAGACCGAATACCTCCTCAGGATGTTTGCCTTAGTTTGTACAGGAGTTTAAGAGTAGTCTGTTGATGTATACTGTATCAATTATAAACCTACACACCTATTTGGGTATTAGTCAGTTACAAAAAGTGTACTCTGTATAACTGTATACATTTTTTGTAGGATATCAAGCTTGGAAGTGTTTCCCCAACAAGTGGTCCAAAGAGTGGAGGTACCCGTGTTGCTATAACTGGACAATATCTGAACATCGGGAGCAACATTCATGTGTTCTTGGATGACCTACCCTGTGTAGTGAATGCATCACAAACATCAAGCAGTAGGTTATTGTGTGTAACCTCCCAAGCTCCTCGTCCTCAGGCTGTATCTAAACTAACTTTGATGATCGATGGTGCTAACAGAACATTGTCAAAGCCCTATACTTACAAGCAAGATCCAACTATCCTTGAAATCAAGCCTCTTAGAAGCTTTGTGTCTGGTGGGCGTATGATCACAGTGCATGGTACCAACTTGCACATAATCCAAAAGCCTGAAATGATTGTATACGCCGACTCATCCTCATCCATTATCAATAAAACGGTAAATTTGTTTTCACGTCTTGAGATATTTTTCAACTTTCCTTTACTTGTTTTCGATTAGAAAGTTGCATGTTGGGTTCTTCATTTACAGGAATGCACAGTTATAAATTCAGCCCAAATGGAGTGCCCTTCTCCTGCTGTTAATGATGAGTTCAACAGAGAATATAAGTTTCAAAGGACGAGTCGATCTCTACCTGGCAAAGCAGTAGAACGCCCACCTAAGATGGTTTTGAAATTAGGGTTCCTCATGGATAATGTGCAGTCAGTTCGGGATCTTGAGAAACACAGGTCTCAGCTCATCTATGTTGATGATCCCACTTTTTTCCAGTTTCCAAATGATGTCAAATTGTATAAAGGGGATACATTGGTGATTGAGGTAGGTGAAAATGAATTTATTGTGCTCTTACTCAACGTTTTAATATTTTTCATTAGAGATATGATTGGAGTTGAGTGTTTCATTTTTTTTTTCTATTACAGGGGGAGAATTTAAATTCTGCCAGTGATGAAAGTGATGTCAATGTCACAATTGGAACAGTCAATTGCAATGTGACGTCACTTGCAATGTCTCAGCTGGTTTGCATACCCCCTCAATATCAACCAGCCCCAACAGATGAAAAAGGCGTTTTCAATTACAGAGGTCTTCCCATCGTTGTGGTGAGTCACTTTCACTGTTGTCATTGTGAGTTTCCGTGCTATTTAACACAGCTTTAGTTATGTACTCGTAGCTTGTCCATGTATCTGAGGGATTGCATTTAATTTCACTGCCCCTGCATGATGACTATTGCCTTGGTGTTACGAGAAGTAATGGCTCGACTCTCAATTCCATTATTGTCTTGAGCTTCTCCTGAACTCCCATGACATAATCATAAAACCTCCAACAGCTGTTATAGGAGGCATATACTCTTGTTCATGTGCATTGCTATTTATCTGTAACATTTCAGAGTAAGTGCTTTGCTCCGTAGTCCATGTCACTGATTTTGGTTTGTGTTGGGATTTGGTTTGTCTTTTCCTTTTTGTTTGTTATTCCATGTCTATCATCCGAGTAATATGAGAATTCTTGTACTTTTCTGTTTCATCAGGTGAGAGTTGGGAAGAACCTGAGGTTCCAAATTGGGTACCTGAGATATGATATGTTACATGCTTATTCATTCCCCCCTGAGGCTGTTGCCGGGATTGCTGCAGGTGTAGGTTGCTTAGTGATATTGTTCGTCCTTGTATTGATTGTGTACAGAAGAAAGTCTACTCAAGCTGAAAGAGAGTATAAAAGAATTCAGATACAGATGGATACTTTAGAGAGTAACGTCCGTTCCGAATGTAAACAAGGTGAGCTGTTGAATGTTTTTCAGGAAACCAAATATTGGTATTGCTCAAACAGATTTACAAGACTGTACCTGCTGAAATATTATGAACTAGCTTCATACTTCCCATTAGCCATTTAAAAAAAAAACTTTCTACACTTTGTCAACTAACTACATTTAAACTAACTACTATTTCCAGCTTTTGCTGAGCTTCAAACTGATATGACTGATTTGACTGCTGATCTTGAATCATCTGGGATTCCAACGCTGGAGCACAATGAATACATAATGAAAGTATTTTTTCCTGGAGTAAGAGACCATCCTATTCTTCATAACCCCAAAGTGAGTATCTAGATCATCATCATTTTTTATGAAATAATTTTTTGAGGAGTTGAGTTTTACAATTTTTTTACTGAAATTCACCTGTATCCACCATTAAGGTATGTTCATCTTATTTTGCCTATAACCATTATTTCCTTATCTATTATTGCGCTTGATTATCCTTCGCAATAATCGTTGCATTAAATATTTAGAAGAGCCATCTAGAAGTCTTTTGATTTCATCAATATACGTACCGCATTCGAATGAATTGTTTCTCTTCATTTCAGACTTCCTTAGCCCAGGTAAATTCAGTGTTTGGTCAATTAGTGCGTGTAGTGCTTACTCAAGGTTCACTTAATTGAAAGCAATGACAGGTTTTAAGTATCAGAAAAAAAATTGAGGTGAACAATAATTTATTGTAGATTACTATTCTTGCTCAACTTCTTCTATGCTAGGTTGAAGGACTCATAACTTACGTATTACCAGTATAGATGGCTGTACCATTTCTGTGGTGAAAGAGAAGTGAAAGGGGCGTGTTGTTGGTAGTTTATTCAGTACCTTCTACCAGCCTCCAGTGAGAACGGGGATTCCAGTGGATCTGAAAAGGTCATGTTTTTGTGTTGTTAGGTTGGAAATATTAGTAGACCGATGGTTCCGTCGAAAATCTCTCCAGTTTCTAATACTTTTATGAGTGGAGAGATGATTTTGTTGCTCGGGTGCAGAAAGGGGCATGGAATGGATGTCATAGTTTTTTACCTTGAAATTAAGAAATTACTAGATAGGCTTTGGGAAGGGCTGATTGGTACTCTTAATATGCTACCGTTTTAGTAAACTCTAAACTGGGATCTTTTAGTTTAATAAATGAAGAATACCAGGTAATGCGGAAATTCACAGCTGTTGGGAGGGGATATTGATATTTCACCAGTGATATCCAATATTATAATATCGGTCATTTTCTCGTTGGCTGTACGAATTTAGAAAAAATTCATTTTTCTGGCAGTTCGTAGGACAAGAAAAAAAGATGAGCGGATGATGATGTGCAGTGTATTTTGAAGCTGTGCTCATTGGGATTACATATGAGTTGTGATGAAATATCAATATTCATAACTGATATCAGTATCTGTTCCCATATCAGTAGTTTACTTCTATATTCCATCATCATAATGTTTATCTTAGAACATGATATGTGCCTTCCTCTTGGCATACATTTTTGATTATTAGCTTATCAATCACGTTAGGTTTATTCATTTTTACAGCCTCGCATAACTGGAACTACTACTAGTTATGACGCTGCGATGCTTCAGTTTGAACAGCTCATAAAGAACAAGTACTTCATTCTTGCATTTATTGAGACTCTGGAGGAACAAGACACATTCAGTATTAGAGATAAGTAAGTTATCAGGTTTTGTAATAATTTTTCCTTTTTCAATCAACACTTGGTTTTATGGTTGCTCATCGGTCACATGGATTACAATATGGTATCAGTCAGTTGGCTGGCTTAACCTCGAGGTGCTCTTTGTTCTGGGAAGACTAAGGTAATTAATGATTTATTCCCCAGGGTAAATGTTGCTTCTCTCATTATGGTTGTTATAATGGGAAATATGGAGTTTGCAACTGATATTCTGAAGAATTTACTCCTGAGGCTCATTGAGAAATCTGTTGTATCCAAACATCCTCAACTGATGCTCCGACGAACTGAATCTGTCGTGGAAAAGATGTTGACTAACTGGATGGCTCTCTGTATGTATAAATATCTCAAAGACTACGCTGGTTCATCTCTGTTCCTTCTGTACAAAGCTATAAAATACCAGATTGAGAAAGGTCCTGTTGATGCAATAACTCATGATGCTCGTTATTCATTATCTGAAGAACGTCTTCTAAGGGAACAGATTCAACACGGAATTGTGGTAATCATAAATTTTTATATAAATAGTTATCATTGTTATAGAAATCGACTGTTCTCATTTGACAAGTCAGTAGCCCATGTTTTACCTGCACAACCTTTTTTCAGACCCTCCACCTAGTCCAGGAAGAATCAGATGAAAAAATTATTTGTAAAGTTCTCGACTGTGATACTATTAGCCAGGTGAAATCCAAAATATTGGATGCTCTTTGTAAAAATCTTCCATTTTCACTAAGACCTTCTATCCATGATGTTGATTTAGGTAAGCCCACTAGATGGTAATATGTGCATTTTGTGTAACTGTGACGGCAAAAGAAATAGACGGTTGTGTGTGATATTACATTTTCTTTGGAGGTGTGTACTTGACATACAGAAAGGAAACATCCAAAAGTACATCTAAAAATTTACTCTTTTTAGAGTGGCGCCATGGTCGTGGTGGTCACTTAACCTTGCAAGATGAAGATCTCACTACAAAATCTGTTTGTGGATGGAAGAAACTAAACACATTAGAGCATTATGGTGTGAAAGAAAGTGCTGTTATGTCGATCATACCCCGACGTAAAGATACATATAATGGGCTTTACAAGCAGTTCCAGAACTGTAAGTATTATCACCGACGACATTTACCCTGCATGAATTTAGAAGGGGAAAAACTCTTCTCCGTGTTTTGGTTTTTTGCTGGCTCTTTCTCTAGTTATCCTTCATCCATCAAAACAGTTTTCACCTTTATTATGCACATGGTGCCCTTTGGACAATTTCGTTGGGTGAAAACTGATCTCCTTGTTTCAGGTACTTCACCCTATTTGGATAATTCCATCCCAACAATCATAAGTACAAATGGTGATGTTGAGACTGCTGGAAATTCCCATTTATACCACTTGGTAAAACCCCTTGAGGACCATCCATATATCACTAGCAAAACTATTGAGCGAACTCATAAAGCTATCCCCGAAATATTTCTTACACGGCTTCTGTCTACTAAAGGCACAATACAGAAGTTTGTTGATGACTTCTTCAATACTATTTTGACTGCCAATGAAGCTTTGCCACCTGCTGTAAAATGGCTGTTTGACTTATTTGATGAAGCTGCTAAAAGGCACAATATTTCGGATAATGAAGTGATACATGCCTGGAAATCGAATAGGTATGTATCTAAAACGCTGCAAAGTATTTTGTCACGTGGGTTTATTATTCTGTTGGACATACCTACAGAAATGTTGGCTGCAATGGCTATTTTTGATGGTTTCCACCGTTTTGGCCCCCCAAACAAGGATTAGGCTGTTGTTTTTTTTCCCCCTCTCAAATTAACCTTGGTCATTGTCAGTGCCATGTCTTAATTCACCTGACCTGTTGATACAACTTCTAGTGTTATTATACAAATTTATGGTGACCAGATAGTTTCCCAGGTTTTTGAGCCATAAAAAATGAATTTTGGGAGCTGAACCTTCATTAGAACCCAATTCTTCTCTATTTGGTTAAAATCATATTCGGTCTTCTCGCCCTAAAAACTATGGAAAATGATACCTCTCAAGCTCATATTCACTAAAAACCTGGGGGGGGGGGGACTCCAAAACCCCTATTTTTACACTCATTTTTCCCCCATAAAACCCCTGAGTATATTCCGGTCGGGCTGCAGAGCTTCGGGGCCCACCTAGGGCCCAAGTTTGTTCCAAAATTGGGACCCAAACTGTGCATGGAAAAACGTCGTTTTAGACCAAAATTTAACGTAAATTTAAGGCTGAAACTTCCTTAGAATCTCGATTTTTCACTCTGGTCAAAATCAACTTCATATTCGGTCTCCTCGTCCTAAAAAACATGGAAAACGATATCTCACAAGCTCATGTTACTAAAACACACAAAAAAAAAACTGTTTTTACACCCATTTTTCACCCTTAACACCCTTGGGTATGTTCCGACCAGGCTGCAAAGTTTCGGGACACTACGAGGGCCCAATGGAGCCTGAATGCGAAAGAACGAATTTTTTAGACCGAAAATGAAGTAGATATGGATGATATGGCGGATGGCCCTTGCATTTTTGGAATCAGCGCTCCTTGAAACGTAAAAGAAAACAATTTTGAGAGGGCGTTATAAAATATTTTTTCTGAGCAAATACATAGGTGTATTATTCACAGAATAATAAACCAAAAGCTGTCAAAATGTCAAGTTTCTGGGCCGGTCACTGCAGCTTGATTGTCCCTGATAATTTTCTAGTCCAACTCATTTATTCTTTTTTTTCCATCCACAGTCTTCCATTAAGGTTTTGGGTGAATTTCATCAAGAACCCCGATTTCATTTTTGACATCAACAAAACCACAACTGTGGATTCTTGCTTGTCAGTTATTGCTCAAACGTTCATGGACGCCTGCTCTACAACTGATCACAGACTTGGGAAAGACTCTCCTTCAAACAAACTTTTGTTTGCCAAAGACATTCCACATTATAGAGAAATGGTCTCTAAATTTTATTGTGATGTTGCCTTGATTCCTCAAATAACTGATCAGGAGTTGAGCACAGCTATGCAACAGCTTTCAGCGCAGCAAGTTGGGTATTTCCATACCATATCAGCACTTAAGGAATTGTATATATACGTCACTAAATACAATGATCAGGTAAGATATCCTTATTTCACTTTATATCCATACCAGGAAACTTGGTAAGTTAGCTCAATTCGTTATTTTATTCTACTTTTGTGTATTTTAGATTCACGAATCTCTTGAGACTGAGCCTACATGCAAGAAGCTAAATTTGAGCCTAAAACTCGATAATGTTGCGTGTATTCTGGAAGGTGACCAGAATTCTGGGTGCTGACACATGCAGTCACCTGACGCGCTAGTTGGATCAGGTGACATGCGAAAATAGTGATACTTTGTAATGCCATAAAAAGATCTGATAGTTTTGAAATTTGAAGTTAGTGATCTTGATAGATTTTAGGTATTATTTTGATACTCTGTTCCTTTTTTATTTTTTACTTATAAATTTTTAGTTGTTTGTCCCTCCCTTGATAAGTATTAAAAAAAGGTCGTGATTTTTGCAATGAATTTGTATGGCCTACATACCCTTGAATGGCATTCGTTTACCATGCCAGTTGAATATGATGCTTTAAAAGTTATTTTTGCCATAACCACATTTGATTATCAAGTGTGATTCAAGTCCATAAATATTAGAAGCTTTAATAGGCCAACCAAATGTGAAATGTGGTATTCAGGCTGACCTCTCCTTTTGAATAAATAATTTTTATTTCTTTGGTAATTGTCAAACGATATATATGTTCATGAAACAATGTTTTCCCCTACAGTTAGGGGGGATTAGTGACTCAGTGTTTAATAAGCCCCTGCTTCAATGTGTAAATAATTTGTTGGAAAGGTGGCATTTGCGTTTTTGTCAAATTAGTACCAACTGTTGTTGAGTCTTGACCATCATAAGGGACCTGGAAAGTTTTTAGCTTTTACTATCATCTATCATTGTGTGATTTTTATTTAGCTGAAGTATTATTAACGTTCAACTTGACATGAGATATTTGTTATGACAAGTATGAACGCTTGAGCGATAAAGACATCAGTTGAAGAAGTAAAACAGTTGTTTTTCAACAACAACAGCAAAATAGGCTTGAGATCCTCTGTTAATTTTGTTAATGGTTCGGGTGTCAATCTTGATATCATGCACTGGAGATCATGTTTCACACAGTGAACTACTCACTTGCTTCCTTAATATACCCTTGAACACATAGGTACATCCGCTGCCACATTGCCGTTGCTTGCCAACATTGTGTTGATTTCCTCAGCTTGAGGCAGGGCGCAAGTTGAGGCGCAGCTTAGTGAGGCGAGGTGACTCCCCATGAGTTTCTGAGGAACAGAAATGAATGCAACAGCCAAAGTATGTATGCAGGGTGAAGTGACGGAAGTTTCTGCATAACAAGAGCTAATGTGCCACAGTTCTGACTAATGACTGCGACCCGGAGAAGGTTTTGAACCCTGTTTCCAAGTTCCCATCACAAGTTTTTCGCGATGGAGGAAAGACTCACAGCAAAACCAGCACCTCAGCTTTTGCTCTCCATTTGCGCAGTTGACTCAGATCCCTCAGTCACCCTTTGTCACCCTGTGGGCTCAACTTGCGCCTAACACTCTAACCACATGCAAGGTGGAATTGGATCTGTGACATCCACCTCAAAAGTCCTCAAGTATTTATTGAAAATGCCAGTGTATTAAGCTCTAAAGCCTTGAACTACCATAATTTTCTGATCCTGCTTTGCAAACTGTGACTTGGTTTCTTCAATCATCCCAGCAATGGTGTCCCTACTTCGCTAGAAAACATTGAACACAACATACTCACTTCTGGGATATCAGCACTAGTTATAAAAGATGTGTTCAGTAACACGTATTTGTGTGCATATTATCCATTTAAATTTTGTACACTCAGTAACTTTCAAATCAGCACCAGGTAATCCTCATGTTTTTTAATGAGCGTAACAAATATTTGGTTGATAGCCACTAATTAATTTATTCCAAATTGTCTTACTGTATAAGTTTCCGTAATTTTTAACAATGAGTCAAAGTATTAAAAAGATAAAAATCTACTCATTCACTCACAGCAGGGGGCCTATTCACTAAAAAAGATAGTGAAAATAGATTATCCGTTTTGAAAATCTCCTGGGAGAGATGGTCTCCCTCGGGAGACCGTCTCTTCAAGTGTCTCCCAGATTCGTCTGTTTTACTGAATAGCTCTCAACCCGTACCTACTCAGACGTTTTTACTCATGAATCGATAGCGTGTACATATTTTAATGAACAATCTACTTACATAGATGAAAAAGCGTACATCAAAATGACCCATATGGTAGCCAATGAACGAATGATGATACACGATCAATATCAAACAAATGAGAAAGGGGCTGTCTCTTTCGAGAAGACACCTAATTAGGTGTCTCCCTGAAAGAGATCGAAAATGCCAAGATGGCCACCAACTCTCTCTTTTAGAAGTTACTGAATAACCCTGTCATGGATACTATACAAATCTCTTCTGCCAAAAGAGAGAGTCAGACCGAAAAGAGATGTCTCTTTGGCTTAGTGAATAGGCCCCCGGGTCTCACCTATTTTTCTGATAGCCCCTGTTATTTTGTATGCACTTGATATGATAGGAAAACTGTAACTTCCAAATACGCGTCTCCCAAATTTCTATTTCACTTAGAGAACAAGAAGAAATCTCTGGGTGTCAGGTCTGGTGAATATGGAACCATATTCCAGTTGAATGGGTTATGGGCATGTATTTATTTTATTTTTTATGGAAGTAGATTCTATTCTGAGAAGTTGGACACCTACCCCACTGTCCTAAGATATGTAGTTCTTTTCCCATGATTTTTCAGCGTTTCCACAAATTCTGACGTCTCACCCCTCGCTTGACCCGCTGTGGTGTCAGAATTGGTGGAAACTTTGAAAAATCTTAGGAAAACGCTGAAAATTATTACACAACACTTTATTGTTTACCTGTATAGATGCCCCTTCTGCATAGATCAATATTTTCTGTACCCACCCTCGAGCTGACCCCAGAAAAGCCCTAAATTGAGTATTGGAGCCGGCCTGGGAATTGCAGTTCCATAAAAAGCGGTAGGTAAAATGTCAAAATTCAGATGTAGTTCTGAACGTAAATTGTTGATGTGGAGTGAAAAAATATTTTTTGGTCCCGGCTGGGATTCGAACCTACGACCTTCAGCATGGGATTCCGACACCTAGCCCACTGAACTATGGGACGTCATGGGTAACTGGCAAGTGGTGTTCGCTCTCACTCCAGGTTGATGCCTGCATACACGCTGCTCTTTAGGGCTAATTCAAATTTTATGGCAACATCGTAAAATGCTCAGGATGGTCTCAAAAATTCAGAAAAGATCAAACTATTTAAAAATGAGAAAACACACCCAAAAAAACCCTATTTTTCACACCTTGGAGTTGAGTGACAGTAACGCTGAGCTTCGAGGACCAACTAGAGCCCAAACGGGACCCATATACCAAATTTTGGTTCATGGGAACTAAGGAAAAAGCCGCGTACAGTGGACACCACCACAGCAAAACTCCTGTCATCAGCAGCGTAGGTTATTTTCTGTGATTGCGGTGTGTTGCAGTCTTAAAAAATCGTTGCCATTATATTTCTGGCTGAAATCATGACTTCGGGGCAGTCTCTTAGTTGTCAGCAGTAGGGATGTTGATTTTGAAAATAATACATAGTTTTAGTAATTTGGTGTACTATGTTTTAATATTGTGGCCTGTAAAAAGCAATGTTATTCATAGATGGGTTGTTGATGCGAGTTAATGGGTACTCTTGAAAAAGTTCCAAAGAGCAGTAATAACAGATTGGCAGGGAGCAGACACAACCCACTACACAAAAGATTCAATTTTTTGAAATTCTGGAGTTTGTAAAAAAATATTTAGAAACGGATGTGTAGTCTTTTTCAGTACTACCTACCTATGTTGGGGTTGATGTTGTGAAATGAATATCGGTATATGCTGCCCAAAAATATTGATGTAGGTAATGCTAGAAATATATCGATAAAACGATATTTTTTATGGTTATATCCCTAGTCAGCAGGATCTTCTTGGGGGGAAAGAATAAAAATCAACTGGGATGTGTTTTTTCATCAGACGTGGCACCCAGAGATTTTTCCGATTCCATTTGAAGGGACACGTGGGAGGGATGCGAGTTGGAAGTTGTGGTCTCTGAGTACCTTCAGGTGGTGGACAGGTGTGCCTACCAGCAAGGTGTCATAAAACTCATACGACTCACCAAGGATCGAAAAGAAAGGGGACGACTTGGTAAAATATCTCGGACTGTGAGTCAGTATCGTTGCTCAAAAGGCAATCTCAGTTTTGACGGTTTTTCAGGTGAGCAAAAAAAGTTATTATTCCAGCCAAGAAGTTTTCTGGCGCATTTTGTTTCTTCCTAGGATTACCTAGAGGTTTCATCAGACTGTTCCAAATCACTTGATTTGCATAGTTTTCATATTACAAAATAAGCTAGAGGTAGCTGGTGTTGCTTCTTTGCCGCTTGAGATAGCTGGTGTTGCCGCTGTTATTTTGTTACCTTGAACAAACAATTCCCGGGATAATTCTACGAGCTGCAAGGTATTTTTGAGAATAATAATGTGATTCATTGCCATCAATTTCTTTAGGAGTTTCATTACTACACACACAAAATACCTCAGAGAACTGTTTCTATCATAGGGTTAAATTTCAGGAAAGTTCAATGCATTTTATTTATAAAATTCTCTGTATTTTGTTTGAAGAAAATCAAACTAATTAAAGTAAGTAGGGTCATTTTAGGGCGTTTTCTCTTCTCTGAGCCTGTTAACCTTGAGATAGTTATTCTCATGCTCCAATTCGTCGTAATGATGACTAGGAAGGAAGGAATGGTTCTAAAGATTGCGAATCGTTAAACTTGCCATGGGGAAGGCAAGGGCCTTCTTGTTAGTTAGAGAGGCGGAAATGAATTGAACTTTCGACCTTTCTTGGTCTAACCTGTAACTTGTAGTAAAAGCTCGTACAGAATGGCTCTCACATCAGTGATGGTTGGATATCCGCTTGTTCTCCCCAGTCTAATGGATGGGTACACCATGGAGTTAGCTAAGTTTTACTGGCAGTTGGTAGCACAGTTCCAGCAGATTTGTTAAATTGACGACCTAACCCATCTTTTGTTAAATTCTTTTGTGTGTGTGTGTGTGTGATTCCTATTGTGCAATTTGGATAAAATACATAAGTAGGCATATCAAACATTTCATAACCAGCAGTAACTACAAGAGAAGATACTCTTCTAGTCTGGATTCAGGTATCCAACCCAGATGTGTACAATGTGATTCTATAGAATGCTATTCACAATAAAGTATTTCCAAAAAACTTTCTCCCACTGGTTATCGTAAAAATGAATTTATTGTTACCTTGACTTTCTCAGTAGGTCTGAATCATTCTTGTGACGAGAAGCCCATTACAGAGTTTTCAATAATTGCTGTAGTTATGTATCCCGGTTTAATTCATTCCGATCGCTAGAGCAAGTTGTGATCTTTAATAGGTATGACTGGTATTCGATTAAACCGGAAATGACCGCTTTTCATTTGAATGCATAGAAAAGAACTAAACGAAGTTGAGTTTACTGGCTATAAATTAGTATTTCCAATTGAAATCCAAGAGTGTAAGTATATTCACTTACTTGCTATGGTTTAGGTTTTCTCCTCACGCTGTCCCTTGTAGATGACATCGGTATGCAGCATTCGGGAAAAGGCCTACAATTCAACATATTGTTTTCTAGATGTAGATTTTTGGTGTATAATATCCAGCAAGGGTTGCTATGGTTCAGTTGGTTTTTAAGTAGCTACTTGCCGTCTTTCCAACAAGTTTTTTTTCTTAATAACCTTGTATCTCATAAAATGAAGGTGCTCAGGAGATGAATATTGAAACTCGCTGTCAGAGAACCTCTGTTTTCCGTGACCAGGGTTTATGGGCAGTTACCATGGTTCCAGTTTATTTTTCATCTGTTTATCTTTCATCTAAAATTACTCGATTTATGAAGGACAAAATTAGGGTTGAATTGGGGAAAACCATTTTGTGAGGCTCCTAAAAATCGAAATTTCTTAAAAGAAGCGTGGGGAAAGGGGGTGACGTCAAGCGTTACTGTTTGGGTGACAACTGTAGCAGCCATATGCATTTGGGTAGTACCTGTGATGGTTCCCAGAACGACGTCACTTTACGCAGGTCCTCAAAAAATGTATACTTTCACAGTGCGTTTTTTTGAGAGCTTATTTATTTTTCGAATGTGAAGAGGAATTTCAAAAAAAAAAAATTCAGTACAATCAGTGCTCATTTTTGATTGACGATAATTGCCCATTATATTTTGTTTTTCTCTTGTTTGTATTCCTCCACATAATAAATGAGGAGTACCCATGACTTCTGTTTCTATTTTTGTTCCTACAGTGAATAGTTCTTTTACTATCAGCTTTCAAAGTTTCGGCAACAAGTGGCGTCACACAGGGCAAGGGGCTCCCGCCCAGGCTGGAGGTGTGCAATGTCGTCACTTGTTGCAGAAACTTTGAAAGCTCATAGAAACACAACTGTTCATCGTAATAGACTGGTTGGTCTCAATATTCTTAGAATGGAATCTACTTTCATTGAAAAATGGGAAAGTGATATAAACAGAAGTCATGGGAACTCCTGATTGAAGGCATCATTAACGTTCTGCTGTATAATATCCCACCCTGCCTGTTATTTGAGTAAAGGAGTTCACAAGTCTGATACCTAATCAAAACGAAATTCGTTCACTATGGTTTAATAAACCACATTGTGCACATGACGTCTGTATCGCTCTTCATTTTTAGCAACAAATCTGTGAGTCCATTCAGTATCAACAAAAACGTCTTTAAAATGTTGTCTGTTGTCCTGTTACTTCAGCTTATGTAGGTATTTCATCTGCCATTTTGTAACAATTCATCCTAATCCCCCAGTCCACCACAACCATGACTACATAGTGTACCTACTCAGTCACTTTTACTTTTTTTAAGCATTATTAATTTATCCTTACAGACATGATTTGAAGTATAAGTGATCATTGTAGGATTAGGTAACTTACTATTTTCAGTTATCTTTCCCTGCTTGAGGAAATCATGTGGCTTCAGAACATTGTTTTTTTTTTTAATGGTGACCAATTTCACATGCCCACTGACTCAAAATTCTTGTTGCTCTCTTTCAGATTTTTGTTTCCTTTTCTGCTTTTGGTGTTAGGTATTTGAGAAGTTTTTATACTATAATGTAAAATATACCTGCCATTTTTCTGTTAGAATATTCCAATTTTTCTATCATCCAGTGTTCACCTTTCGTGCACAAAGGTCTCTTTTTCTATCACATCCAACTTTGACGTAAGTGTACACTGACCTCAGTTTACACTTCTAATAACCCTGTGTACTGGTAACTATTAAGAATCGAAGTAATGAACCGCATTAAAAGCAATAAGGTCTTGAAGGTTGGGAGGTTTTGGTTTATAGAACGATATCTAATGGCTAATGAATTAGTTGTTGCATCTTCCAGCCTACTCATGGAATTTTTTTTAAATATATTGCAGAGATGTGTTAATTATTTTGGTCAATTCAATGGATTTACTGTGATAAACCACTCCTTCTAAAAATAGATGATTATTAAATGATATTTTGTGCTGTTTTCTAATTATTTATACTTGTAAGATATGTTGTAGAATTATTCCAGTGGAAAATATGTATATTACACGATATTTGATGGATGTACAACTTTGTATTTATTTAATAAATACTATTAGTCTTTATTTAAATTACGGTTTGTTGTTAATTCCAGCCAGTTAGTGACCCTTCATCAGTTCACAGGTAAAATCATTTCGCAAAGGCGTACAGCAGTTTTAAGTGACTGCCCCACTACCATTTTAAAATGTTGCCTCCCTCATTTAGGGTTTCTTCTAGTTTTAGATACCAACCTACCATCTGACAGAAAATCTGACTTGAGCCCCCTCCTGCCTAAAAATTGATAAGCCTTAATGGTTCTTTAGTGTAACGCACACTGCTGTGGACGGTTACAGGACGGGGGTAGGAATGTCACACAAAACTTAAGCTAGGTATGTAGAGAGGGCTGGGCCAGGCCAAAGTTCCATGCACTACTTCAGTGTGTGTTAAGGGTAAATGTCACGGATTTTAGTAAGGAATATTTTCAATAGATGGCTGCACCGGGGGGGGGGGGGGGGGGGGCAATCCAATATTCGGTTTATCTCTTGAACGGGTCAACTGATTTCAATCTCTAAATTTTCTGTAATCGTTATAAACAACCACAAGTGCGGACATTCAGTTTTGAATTTTAAACTTTTTTTTCATGGAGTTCCCGAGATTGTTTTACTCAATTTCAATTTTTTTGAAAAAAGCAACTAGTACTTTTGTAGCAAAAAAATCGAAGATTCCAAATCCGTTTTCAGATTGAAGATCGGATCATTAGATCGAACGGCATCTGGGAAAATCACTATAACAATAGGGGCCTGTTGTTAGCCCTCTAATCCTCTGGGGGGGCTCCACCCCTAGGCAGGAGTTAACCAATTTCGATGAAATTTTCAGGGATGGTTGGTTATTAGTAGAAAAGATTATTTCCTGAGTTTCAGCGTGACCGCATTATTAGTTTCTGTGACCGCAACTTTCTTAAATTTTAGGTACTGAGTAAAGTACCAGTAGGAGTTAACCAATTTCGATGAAATTTTCAGGGATGGTTTGTTATTAGTAGAAAAGATTATTTCCTGAGTTTCAGCGTGACCGCATTATTAGTTTCTGTGACCGTAACTTTCTTAAATTTTAGGTATTGAGTAAAGTACCAGTAGGAGTTAACCATTTTCGATGAAATTTTCAGGGATGGTTTGTTATTAGTAGAAAAGATTATTTCCTGAGTTTCAGCGTGACCGCATTATTGGTTTCTGTGACCGCAAATTTCTTAAATTTTAGGTACTGAGTAAAGTACCAGTAGGAGTTAACCAATTTCGATGAAATTTTCAAGGATGGTTGGTTATTAGTAGAAAAGATTATTTCCTGAGTTTCAGCGTGACCGCATTATTAGTTTCTGTGACCGCAACTTTCTTAATTTTTAGGTATTGAGTAAAGTACCAGTAGGAGTTAACCAATTTCGATGAAATTTTCAGGGATGGTTGGTTATTAGTAGAAAAGATTATTTCCTGAGTTTCAGCGTGACCGCATTATTAGTTTCTGTTACCGCAACTTTTTAAATTTTAGGTACAAGGTAAAGTACCAGTAGGGATTAACCGATTGCGATGAAATTTTCAGGGGTTGTGCGGTCACATGAGTAAACAATACCACCCGAGTTTCGTCGTGACCGCATGTGCAGTTTCCGTGACCGCGTATTTTTATTATGTGATAGGTAAGGCTGACCTGCAAATTAGGTGGTCCCTTTTAGTATTTCTTTTTCTATGAGCTTCCAAAGGGCTGGACTCCCATGCCCAGTGTGACGTCGCTCGTTGGCGAAACTTTGAAAGCTCACAGAAAAAGAACTATTTATCGCAGGAGAGTGCGGTTGGTATCAAAATTGTTATAATGCAACTAACCTACTTTCATTGAAAATTATAAACAGAAGTTATTGGCACTCCTCGTTCGACCTGTTTCTGTTCCTTTTTTTCATGTGTCCAGCTATTATTCCGAAGCTACTGCATCGATTTTGATGAATCTTTTGTCAAATGAAAGAAGATAATCTCCCGAAGGTCCCATCTCTGTTTTGCAAGTTAGAAAAAAAATTAATGGGCCTGTACTAGGCCAGTTATACTCTTTGATTTCTAGTGCTTTGACAGACATTGCACAATTTTATGACAGAAGAAAGTCTGCCAGACTTTGTATTCCCCAGTAATGATGTTGTCAGTAGTTGATCGTATGAGGTTTAATACTGAGCTAGTAATGGTCACTATTAATTGGCGTTGGTACATATATAAAAGTGTGGGTACCTAATTAAAACGTCTGCCAATTCGAGTAGGCAGTATAGCTTCCTCACTTGAATCACATGAACGTACCTATAGAATAATATTGGGTAGGTTCGTTTTGATACGGGACTATCTGCGATCCAACCCGTGTGTACCCTCAAAATGTCAGCTCTACGACTATTTTTCGCGTAGTTAGACTACGTTACAAGGAAACGACCAACATTCATGTTTGCGCATGCGCAGACAAAAGGTACGTTACGAGTCCAATAAAATTCATTTGGAACTATCAATGTACTATTCCTGATCGACCCTCTAAATGTCAACTCATTTCAACGATATTTAGGGTACCTACCTAGTTATGGGCTTTTCAAGTATTTCACGTTTGCGCATGCGCAGACGAAAGTTACCGTACTTTTTAAATGATTTTGGTATGGGACCGTCTGTGACCCAACCCGCACCTACCCTCCAAATTTCAGCCCAGTTCGACCATTATTTCGGGTAGTTATGGGCGTTACAAGGAATTACCACACAGACAGACAGGCACGGAACCAAAAATTTTCCTCGATGTCTGAAACGCTAAATGGTAGTGGAAAGTTTCATTTTGGAGGACATAATTTTTTTTACTCAATCACGAATCCAAGGCTTCCCTGCCTTCGGTAGTGAGGAAGCAAAAAAATGTATTTGAAAAAACCTACCTATTTACAGAAAAAAACGCACTTAGAAGTATAAAATAATATTCATTTTACACCTTTTCAAAATTAAATTTTTTACAATAATCTACTGATCGCACTAAGGGGGGACAAACCCGATTTCAAAACGCTGCAAATCCCTGCACAACGGTTTATTATTTTGTATAGAATACCCTTGTGTTACAGATCACAGCTCTATGTATAGATAACCCGTCTATATAATAAGATATGTACTATTCTATACATATTATGTAGAATACTCGTTACTAGGTACCTACCTAAATCACGAGTTAAATGTTGCTAAAATAGTTCTGCCGATGACAAACAGTACCTAACAAAAAGAAACACACATAATGAAGTTCTGAAAAGAAATTGCTGATGAGGAGTGAAAAAAGTTGCAAAAGTACCTACCAACAAACTCCAGCCCCTTCTACGTAGATGGTATAATGAACCCTTGTGTAATAATTTACCGTTGAGTAATGATTTACCGTAGTAATAATTTACCCATCAATAATACTTCAACGTTTGTTCAAGTTTCACTACCTACCAACAAACTCCAAAAGAGCCATCATTTTTCAAATTAAATAATATCACAGAACAACCAACTCGACTTCATACTCCGCCAATATAATCAGGTGATCCCTAGCAATGATTGGCCGTATTCACAAATTCCTATTGTGGGCGCGTCTCTGGTTACGAGATTTGATTTGAATTGTGTACAATTTCATTCACACTGGAGTCGAAAATGCCTGTCGGTGCAAACTTCGGGGCCTTACTGTGAACGAACGGCTGGACGTACGATGCTCCGGATGGTCTTAAAAAACTCGCAAGTTCAAGAACTATTTAAAACCGTAAAAATATTTACGTAAAAAAATTGTATAGGCGTTTTGAAAATTTCAACCCCTATTTTGAACCCCTTAGAGATGACTCACAGTAACGTCGAGCTTCGAGGACCAACTAGACGCCGAACGGAACCTATAACCCGAATTTCATCAATTTTTTTTCATGGTAACTAAGAAAAGTGGCCCGTACGGCGTACGGCGTACGGCGTACGGTGTACGGCGTACGGCGGACAGACAGAAATATTTTTATTGCAGTTTTGGATTCTACATACCTTGAAACGTAAACCATCAAATTTTGAGGGGGGGTAAGAATTTTTTTTTTCATGCTCGATTCCAATGGTTCATTATTGAAAATAATAAACCAAAAGCTATATAAAACCAAAAACGTCTGGTGTGGAGTTGCTGGAATTTCAACGCCATAAATCCATTGCGCCACTCCATCGATCCATCGCACCAACTCACCATGTGCGTGGAATCCGTCAAATTTGGACCAGTACGTTCTCCACGGCTCTGGAGATCACCAAGTTGGAAGAATTCCTCATACATGGGGGCCATTCATAATCAAAATGTTGAGGGTTTTTATGACGTTGTTTCTTAAATTGTCTCGTATAAATGTCCCGACTATGTTCAAATTTGGTAGGCAGTAGGGGTGTAGCTTCTAGATCGTTCCCTATGAATTTCAAAACGCTCGATTCGTAGGTACTATGCATGTGCAAACTCGAAATCCGAGGTACCTGGTCAATTTCTCATGAAACTATTGTTATGAAATTCTCAGAAACTTTTCTTCAAGTTACACGGAGGTCCTATCAGTATCAACTTGTTTTGAACTAGGTACCTACACGTTTTGCTCACTGCATAACAACAAATAATTCAAATAATTATTGAGAGAAATCTAGCCTGGCCGGCTCTAGTATCTACACGATTTAGGGCTTTCCTAGAGGAAGCACGAGTGTAGGTATTGACCACAGAAAACAGTACCTAATCTATGTAGGAGGGGCACCTATACCAGTAGGAAGATAATAAACCGTTGTGTATTAATATGCAGCGTGTTTACCGGTTTGTTGATGGGTACAAGTTTGTTGTTAATCATACGGCCAAATTAATCATCCAAATCAGATGAGAATTTTGGAATATGACGGGGGGGGGGGGGGGGGGGGGTCCTGCTTAGGGTCAGCAACCATCGGAATTTCAAAAATGACCGCGACAGGGAGCTCTTGGGGCCGAAATGGCGCGTAACAGATGAGGGCGGCGGAAAAATGCGTAACTATTTATGTAACTGCAGTCGCCTAAACACAGAAACGACAGACGAGGGGAGTGGAACGACCGGCTGTGGCCCTCCGGAAATTTTCGTTGTTCCATCAGGTCCGATCGTTCCACTCAATCGCTCCATTTGGAAGGCTCGTCTGTGGCCGGCGTCTGGTTGATAATTCTTGCAAATAACTTGGACCTCAGGATAGGCCAGACATTATAATCTATAATAGAAAGAAAATTGACCTCTTATTTGTGAATGTTTAACCAATAATTGAAGGTGCAAACCAAATCCATAATAACTAATGACTTAAGCAATGCCAACCCAAGCAAACCCAAATTCAACAATTCACTGACTGACACTGTGCACTGTAATACATACCTAGGTACCTACCTTTAAATATTCACCCATCGATCAGTACGTTTGAAAATCCTGCCCTGGACAAGCTGTCTCAGAACTACTCACTGGTCAATGCAGATAACAATCATTTGATTGAGGCAGGAGGAAGTGATGAGACGGGTGTTTGAAGACACTGTATTTTGAGAGATGATAATCCGTGGACTTGGCCGAGAAACAACAGGAAGCGACCCCAGATTGGAAAGAATACTCAGCTTGCCAAAAATACACAGATTCGGAACATCGAAAATTCGTTCACATGGTGCATTATGCATGATAGGTACCTATTTTTTCGAATCTTAGCCTAACAATTTTATTTATAGGTTCACTGGTTTTATCATGGTGCGACTCTTGTCCACTACCAATTTCCTCATGAAAATATTCAATGTTTGACATTTGTAATTATTAACAGTTCCAACTTCCAAGGTTTTCAAAGTTGAATAACACCAGGTGCGAGTCATTACACAACTTTCTGTAAACATATAATTCAGTTGATGATGTTTTTATTACCTAAGATGAGTCGCACCACAGATTAACCCAAAATTCACTCTCGTCATGTTGGTTAATTAGGTTTGGAGAAGAAGTACTGATGGCGGACAAACGAAACATATTTTATTGAATCTTTAGAATTCATACTCTAACCTTGAAACAAAAATAGAGGAGTAAAACAATTTTTTATTTTATTTTACAATGACTACAAAGGCTTATAAGTTGAATAATGAACCACCTGGTTGACCTTTTCCAGTTCTTGTTATGATGCTCAATGATAGGTACATAGTTGATACGTGAAAAGGAAGATGATAAAGTTTCACATCTTTATTGCACATCTATTGATACATTGGTTTACAAAAAATATTGTGTGAAAACAGGTTGCTGAGAATGTGAATCCAAATCCTCATGCAGGTATGGGAGATTTTATTCTCTCATTTTATTATTTCACGATGCAATATTAATACATTCCATCGGGCATTTCTATCCCTGGAAATTTCAACAATTTAAACATGTCTCCACCAGAGAAACATTTTTTCTCATTCTAAACATTTTTTTCATGTTTTAATCACAGTTTAAAAAACTTCAGAAATATAAACAGATATAGGTAGGTAAGCTACCTACATTTGTTCCATGGTATTGTAAGGCCGCTACCAACAGTTGCCTGTTGACGTTAAGAAGTAGTTACGATATTCTTACTAATGAATGAAAATGCAGGGATGAAAATATTACTATACTGTGATTTTTTTCACTCCTTACAGCTGATTGACAACTATGAACAACTTTAACAGAATAAACAACTTAAAACTGTAGAGAGCTTGGAGATGGAACGTTGAATTGTGAGTGATACACCTTAGTGTGATGATTAACTCACAAGCACCAGGTTCATCAAGCCACTGAGAGGAATCGTCGAAAATTCAAATTACTTTAAGTGGTATGAATCAACACGAGTTGACATCGCCGGGACAGTTGACTTGCTGAGACTGAGGCTGGCCACTACTTCGTACCAACCCTGGTGAATGAGGCAACGGATAGCATTCATCGTAACGATCAGACCACAGGTTTGATCACAGGGATAGATGATCAAATCCATGACGCCAGTAGAAGAATGCCTCGTTAGTTTTTTCTTTATGCAACACTTTCAGTTTAATTTGACAAGTTTGAAGACAGATGGAACAATTGAAAAGAAAGTCGTAACACGGTGAGGTACCAAAATAGATGTCGCGTCAAACGTGTTAACACGTTCAGCGCGTCTCGATGGACAGGTCATCAAACCGTTTTCCTCGTGGTGCGTCTCGATGGACAGGTAATCAGATACTGAGAGCGACCGACGTCCGAAATTCGGTCTCTGGGAAAGTCAATTGAGGACTTAAAAATCGATTCAGAGTTGAATATTACGCTTCGATATTGTATGAAGGTAGGGGTACCACTCGTTGTAGCCGCAGATTGAATACAAAATTAGAATCGATCATTGAAGTTGATATTTCGACTTTTGTGAATAAATCGATTTTCAGGCGATTATTAAATATTTCCTTATATGCTTTTGTGCTGCAACTCCTAGGGAAAACGCCCATATCATTTCCAAGTCGCCAACTACCTTTTTCCATTGGCTAACAGCATTACAGTGAAGAGGGCAGGGGCTAACCTTCACAGAAGTGGATAGGCAACCCGCAGTACCGCCACCCCCAACACGAGGGAGGCAAGAAAAAAGTTTTCGCCTGGTGCGTTTGATGGACTGGTAATCAAAAAAAAAATTGAGAGAAAAATCAAATTTTTTGACGGTTTCCGTTTATTCATGATTTTTAGAGATGGGAAAACCACAATATATAATAAGGGTTCTCAAAATTCCTTTCAGGCCCACGAGAAGTTCGGTTTTCTGGAGACGCAGTGAACGTGTTAAATGACTACTAAAAACCTTAAAACCCTTTTTCAAGGTATTTCTGGTTCAAGAGCTATTTGTGAAGTTGTCTGCTAACCCAATACCACCATGGGTTCAATTTTTACTGGTAGGTAATCATTTCTATGCCCATCATACGAATGGTCCTCGTGTGGCGCATGATTTTGCTCACGTACACTCATGGCTTGCACAATGGGTTAACTTGAAGTGGCATACGTTGGTAGCATTTAGATTTATTGTTCAACATTCTGATTCACAGCTTCCCCAGCAAATATGGTAACATTCAGACCCTCGGAGCTAACGTGAGGATTTAGCCTACTTGGACAGCTCGGTTGCAGGAAACAGCTATTTTCAAGCTGCTATAGTGATCTGCTTACCCAACGCATACAATTTCATCAGCAATAAGCAGTAGGTAGCTAGTTGGAAAGTTGCAATGACCTTGTTGTCCTAAAAGTGTCTCAAGTTATCTACCTTTGGTAAACCCAAGGAAAACAAGGGAGTTCAAGCTAAGCATACAAAGCGTTCCCCTCGAGTGCTGCCATCTCTCCAGCCCATGTAGCTAATGTGACATCACAAGTTTGGAAATAAGTAGTTTTGGAAACCAGTAAATAATGGATACTCCAACGAACCCAATAATTTGCCCCCATCATTTATCAATTCAAAATAGAATTCCTGAGAAAAAAAAATTCAACCTATGTCCAACCCATAGGTATTGCTCATCGCATTATTGCAATCCTTCATATACGCTACTATCTTCTTCATCAAACATATGGACCAATTCATGGGATTCTCGAGCTATCAATAATTATTACATATTCAAGTAATTCAACTTCAGAAGATGAACAGGTGAAAAATTAATGGGACTATAGCTATGATTGGTTCATAACAAGTATAAATTAAAGACAGTTCAAGAGCTGACAGCTACTCCGACTTCTTCACGACCAGTTTGGTTCGCCACTGATGAGAATTAAGGGTACTGATACCTCAATAGTTATAAAATTGTACTTGAAAATACATAGAACTATTCAACAAAGAGATAAAACATGTAATTGAATAATAACCCATAAATAAATTATTTAAGAGCGCTGATGCAACAGAAAAATATGATACAAAATTATAATTTTCCATTCAAAGCAATAATATTAATACAAACCACTCATGAACATAATAAACTAATAATATGAATAGAACTAACGTTTAGATGGTTCCAAGTGGAACTATCCATAAATCTGTATTTTCTGGGAATCGAGGCCTTTACTATGACAATAGGAGAGTACGACAAAATCAACTATGAACTATGCACGTTCATCATTCATTGAAGTGCCTTCAATCATTTAGTCATATGCATGAACCAGACATCACTTGGTGAATAAGGTGCACCTGGTGGCTGAAGTGGAATTATCCCTTAGTTCATCATTAGCTCATAAAAGTATTATATAAATTGCTAGGGAAATTGAACAGCAGACCCAACAACATTCCAGAAAAGATCTGTTCCATTTAAAATTAACAAATTAAACCCGTATCAGAGATTAAAAACCACCTATGGACTCCAGTTAACGTCACTGCTAGTGACTTCTTGCTCAAAAGATGTGAAAGCAACAAGCCTCCAGCGGTTGTCCACTAATTCACATTATTTCTTCACATACACATACAAATATCACAAATTTAATCTGGACTGAATACAGGACTGTACACCAAAATACAGTCATTGTAATAATGGCTATAACCAAGAGTATATAATTACAATGACATTCTGAATGGGAGGCTAACAAATAAATTTGGCACTCCCTAATACCTGCTAGAAGGAATGTGAAACCGAAAAAGGCAAGAAAAGTCTCATGTTACTCAATACATTTCAACTGAAGCTTAATACATTTCAACTGATAATGTAAACACATTACACTAATGGAATAATTCGATCTTGCTGGCTGGACAAAGGCATGATGAGAACTTCGATTTTAGTATTGAGAGGAACGATACTAAATTTGACACCCATTGGGATATTCCTCCCAAGAATGAACATTCAAATAATGATTATTTGATTCTAAAAACCAAACAGGTATGCAAGCTGAAGACACTATCCCTAGCAATGGTCTGTCAGGACACCTCTAAAAGACCTGGTACCAATCACCTACTCATTTTTCCAACACTATACAACTTTCATTGCGTTTATTAATGATGATTATACGTGATGGATCAACAAAAATCACGGGGATCCTATTCTTGAAAGGCTGTGACCTTGTCTAAGAACAAATCCAAACAAAGTTACTCAGGCTGGAAGTAATGGTGATCATAGGTATGATTTGAACTAGTTAATAAATACTTATTATGCTGTAGGAATTATCCAAAATTTATTTCAAAAACACAAAGGAATCAACTAGGGGAAAATTCACAGGAATTTCAAAGTCATCAAAATTACTTCATGGAAAGAAATACAATGGGTAAATCAATGAACGTACATCACCAAATGAGCCTCTTGAACGTCAGGTCATCATGTGTATTCCTACAATACTATTGTAAATAGACGACAATGAAAAAATACTGATATTACCCATCAATCTTTCTTTGTAATAAGATATTGGGAAAAGGTAGGTATCGACGAAAAGACAAAGTTTTATCATCAACGATGAATCATTTTAAGAATGTTCACAGATATAATTGAGTAAATATTTGAGTAAGAAAAATTTAGATGGAATTTCCTTAAGAAACATAAAATTTAGATAAATGTAATTAAATTATGTTTTGGACTGGGCACAGGAAATGTTGTTTAATTTCTATGAAAGGATTCCTCAAAAAACGAAAACAAAATCCGAGTTCTAGCAGTGATAAGTTAGTAGCCACCATACCTCTCCTGTAACAGATTACATCATAATGTTAAAATAACCAAATAATACTTCGTGCTGTCAAATTAGGCAGAGGTTTGCGTCACAATATCAGTTCCTATTGACCACAGAATCAGTTTTTTCTTCTTAACCAAATCTTTTGAAATTTGAAGATTTGGGGGGTTACCAATCTATGTTATTTACCAGGACACTTAGCCCTAGAGCTGTCTACAAGGACTGGTTACAAGACCTCTCTCATTCCCACGCCTACTGTGTTTATCTTTGATCATCATTGGCTGATTGTGTGGCCATCTTAATAAAAGTTTCTCATATTATTTAAACAGTGAGTTTTGTTGAACTTTTTTGAACTTGGACAAATTGGATCACCAAAATTGAACCTCTCTCTAACGTTTCCCCAACGACGTGTTCCCATTTGATTAACATTACCATTCCATGTGTCGCTACTTTTGGGAGAAATGAAAGCAATAATCCACTAGTTCATTTCCCAATGCTAACCAGCTCCAATTTCACATATTGAAAATTTCGGATATCTTCATTGCTGGCCTGGGAAGGAAATGAATCCGTTCTTACCACGAAGACCGATTTACCATCAACGAAATCAGCAGTTGAAGCGAAAGATATTGCCGAGAAATGAGGAACTTGCAACTATCTGAAATTCTGTATGAAACCTTTTTTACTCTTCACTAGACCAGCTAAGGTTCACGAAAATGTGATCAAATATCGATAAAGATGGTGTTGTAATAATTGAAATCAAATGTGAAAATCGGGAGAAGGGGAAGCTGCGCGACACGCTCTGTGATTGGTTGGTGAGCATGTGATGTCACAGTTCTCTAATCCCTGGAGGACAAGGCGATTTCCACACTTCTCATCAACTAACAACTATGTAGCTACATTCATGTAACAAGTTTCCTTTCCATTATTTTCCGCGATGCTTCAGCATCTTCTACACACCAGAAGTGGCAACAACACATTACTATCTTGTATAAAAAAAAATAAAATACCTCGAAGAAAATAAGAAGAACGGAACCAAAACCCAAAGAAAAAGAAAGTTTGCTGTGCTATTCCTTAATATTTGTTGTTATTCCGAGAAAGTGTCGTACAAACTAGGTATTGTGTCAAACTATGCCAGCCCAACTGCTAAATCGCCCCAAAAAATGGTTCACTGTTGTGCCAACTGGCCAACAAACCCAGAAAAAGTGGTTCGACCTGATAAGAAGAAAAGGCTATAATATCACTCACCCGTAATTTATGTAAGTTTGTCGAGATCATTTTAATATAAGTAGTTATGAATTGTTACAGTAACCTAACGGTGATCCATCATACCATTGCTTTTCATCGATGGATAAATCATTTCAGGTAGAATAAAATTAATCGTCAGTTTTCTTTCATCACCACGTACCTACCAAAGGTAGAAAACCTGTGTATGCAAAAAGTCTAACAAAAAAAAATGTATCCTCCAAAATCACTAATTAAGCATCCTTTAGATTTACTGTAGATATTTCATTTTATAAATGAAGGTTTTCCCACCTATAAGCATTTCGCAGGGCTTCACGTTTCCGAATGAGCAAAACGTACCCTACATTTGTCATCAAATTTTTGTGAAACCATCCACCCCTACTACTCTGAGCCGCAGGTAATAGAAAGAACGGTTGAAATCGAAGCAATATAATGAATTTTATAGAAAATACGTAGTTGGTAGGTATGTAGGTGAAACGCACCTACCTAACGTTCGAAGAAAGAAATAATCTTTCAAGGTTAGTCTCTTCTGAGGATTTGTAACAGCAGTGTTGTTGGGACCTTTCCTTACTTTACTAACCTGGGTCAGGAATAGTTCGGTAATAGGTAACTAGTAAAATTGGGCTAGTCTTGGTATTGTGGCGAACTGATAGGCTAGGACAGAATAGGTACGCTTGTGGTAGAATAATGGTGAACGATACCTACGAATTATGGTAATCACAGGGGAATCACCCACCTACGAATCAATACCTCTTGCTTGCAGGTTAGTGAGGTACATAATTTTATAGACAACTACATTAGCTACTTGTAGTACCTGATTCACAAAATAACAGTTTACCTCGTCATCTTCTATCTTTTCATTTCGCAATTCCCAAGTTTTAGTTTTGACATGAACTCGCACAAGCCAAATTAACTGACAGGCGGCAAGCGGAAAGACTACGCCCCATACCCATTCCTCACTTTAGGTATTTTGTCCATTATTGGAATTATTGTTGCGTCAATACTGAGTACAGCAAGAAAAGTTGAATGAACAGCACCAAAAAGTCGCGAAAACACAACCAACGATTCAGTAACGTGAACTGCACAGTTGATGGTAGATTGACAAAGACATGGGGAATGTGACGTCACGCTCGGGGAGTGGGCAGAGTCAGCTGAAGCGGGCCTTGTGGTGGGCTCTCAGAAATTCGAGTTTAATTTATTTTTATAAAAACTGGCACGTCTGAAACAAATTTTTCTTTCACCATTCGTCTTGAAATTCAATCCACTTTTTATTTCCGCAATAAATAAAAACGCTACAAAGTACTACAGAAATGTTGGCTGTACCTACAGAAACGTTGGTTGTTAATTTATTGTTTCTTTCATGCGCAATAACTGAAATAGTTATTTTTTAGATGCCCATTTAATTGTCTTGATTCACCTGCTAATACCACTTCTAGTGTTACTATACATATTTATGGTGATTTCAGACAATTTCATAGGTTTTTTACTAATAAAAAAGGAATTTGGGGAGCTTAATCTTTGTTACAACCTCAATTCTTCACTCGTTGGTCAAAATCAACTTCATAATCGGTCTTCTCGCCCTAAAAAACATGGAAAACGGTATCACAAGCTCGAAAAACCTTTAAAAACCTCGAAAACCCCTATTTTCACACCAATTTTTCTCCCATAACACCCCTGGGTGTATTCCGATCGGGCTGCTGAGCTTTGGAGCACAACTAGGACAAACTGTGTGCGGATCGGTAAGAGGAACAGGATCAGTAATTCGGAACTGTTCCATGCATGGAACTAGAGTAGGTAGGAACAGTTACAAGATCGGTATCGGCACACCTCTAGTGTTTACTCATGACATCACACGCATGCGAAGAGATTATAATAGGGGATAGAGAGGGCAAAACACCAACACCCGATGGGAGCTTTTGAAGCAAGTAATCCCTGAGAGGCGGAGCCTACAATAGTATACACTGATACTGGCAGACATCGTAATCCCATTAGCTATCCGGATAGGCTTAGGACAGTATGTATCGATGCTCAAACATCGATACTAGTAGACACCGCAATCCCAATGGCTATCCGGATCAATGCCCCCGAGAGGCGGTGCTTAGGGCGGAATCTGGTCCCATGTTCCCCAGCCATGTTACCCCCCCCCCCCCCCCCATTCCACCACTATAGCCTATTCTAATTGCTTTGCATGTAAGCTGTCACTTCGTCTTCCACTTCTCTGACAATAGTGGACACTTGTACTGTTTTGTATGTACCAAAAGATGGCCAACCTTCGAGAACCTTTGCCCTTTCCCCTCAGTTTGATTTTGAGGACTTTTTGGCTTATTATTCTGTGAATGATACAGCTATGTATTTGCACAGCAAACAATTTTTATAACACCCCCTCAAAATTTTTTCTTTTGCGTTTCAAGGTGCGTAGATTCCAAAAATGCAACGTCCACATGTACTTTAATTTCGGTCTAAAAAATTTGTTCTTTCGCACACAGGCTCTATTTGGGCCCAAGTTGTTGTGAGGTATCGTTTTTCATGTTTTTTTAGGGTGAGAAGACCATAAGCTTGTATAATAGCACTGGAAGCATTGTCAACAGGTGAATCAAAACAACTAAATTGCACTATCAATGATCAATATCAATGATCAATGATAAATGATGTGTTTCAAAAAGAGTGAGAGATATATACATATGAGCCTAATTCTATTTTCGAGAAACAATAAATGAACAGCCAACATTCTGTAGGTATGTCCAGTAGAATAATAAACCCGTGTGGCTAGGACTGCAGGGTTTTTAAATGTATTTACAAATTTGCGGTTCCATCCATCCATTGCAGTAAAGTACATTGTTTAAAGTGGTGCACTAGCGTTCCAAGCGGGATCCGAGTTGAACTACCCGGCAACTGATCTGATACGTCATTTCTGGTGGGAACACAGAAATTAGAATTTCACACTCGTTCTCTGCCCAGACTTTCCGACATAAACACCACATTATGTGGTCAATAAGTGCCAATTTCCGTTATTGAACAGAATCTGACAAAAAAAGGAGAATTTGTACAACACACAAAAATTGTCTCTTCTCAGTTTTCTCCACTAACGACAAGCCAAAAAAAAAGGAGGATAAAATAAGACAAAAATAGCACCTAACCATATGTTTAGAGGAATTGAGTAATTCATGGCCTATCACTCCTATGTATTTTGTAAATGTAATCATCTAGCTGTATTAGTATCTCCACAGGCTTCAAGTTTTCCTTCAATACAAAGGAAACTTGGGAAAATAAGTCAATATCAGATCAAGTTGTTAGTTAACTATCAAACTAATACATTTTCAAATTCTCCCCCAACAACGGCTATGGCAGTGGTAATGATGTAGGAACGGATTTATTCAATACCCATTATTACAAATGAAATGATACATCAACACTATGACAATAAAAAAAACTATGACTACAACAATAAGAAAGGGAAGAACTTGGAAAAATTAGTTGATTGTTTCTTCTTAAACATTCAACTTTTCTCAATATAAATGGAGGATAAGATACTCAGCATCAGTCATTTTTGTTAACTCTTTTTGTAATTATTTACTCATCTGATTAATCCATTACATAAATAACTCTGCTGGAATCGGTGCCAAAACATGGTTTGAGACAGGAGGAGGGTATGAAGAAGGCAGGTACCTACCTTCTTCTTCATACAATATTGATCATACTCCTGACGATTTACCTTTTTCGTATTTTTGAAATAATTTTGTGGTGGTGTAGACAGTGTTTAGACATTTTGTTGTAGAAACATTGTTTTGAGCAACCTAAAAGAGGCTTTTGACCGGTGAGGTAAGAGACCTCTACATCAGGTGACTGACTGGGAACGGGGTTTATAAGCCAAAGTCCAAGAGAGGATGGCAGCCAAGGTGGAGGATAAGAAACCAGCCTGTGGTATGTCAGAAAGCGCCATAATGAGATCCTCTTTGGCGTCCAGATGGGAAGGAAGACCAGGCGGGCTCCATGCCCATCAGATGACCAGGGTGGAGTAAGACCTGAGGAAAGGTCTGAACAGGTGGAGGGGGGTGTAGTGCAGTGGTAACTACTTACAATATTAGACATGTGTTTTTTTAAAGTTCGTTGTGTTTTATTATGAATGAAAATTTGGTTGTTCGGGTGTGTGGCACAAAAAAATACATTCGTTATTTTGTGTGCTTTGTAGAGTTTTCTCAAAAATGAGAAAAATGAGAGTTGAATAACTAGCCTTCAGCCTTGATGCTGTCAGATGAAATTTGTTTAATTTCCTCGACTTCACAGACTTGAGATAATCTGTCGACTATTTTCATGAGATTTCACTGTATCTTTTTGAAATCGATTCAGTTTGGACTAGCAGGTGATGGAAGCGGGAGGAACCCAGTCTGATTAGCTGCGATATGACCTATGTATACACCCTCCAGTGGGCATCCCACATAATGCATGCATTACTCAACAACACGTTTTTGATTCCTTGTCAAAAATTACTAAGGGACCTACTTTTTCTTTCAACTACTCGTTATATAGTGAAAAAACTGACTCCAATGTGTTAATCATTATGCAGATTATGAGATGCAACTCCATGCTCTGAGTGTGATACATTAACTTACAGTGAAAGGATCATTGGCATACCTGGATGGAAGACATCACACCATTGGCAAGGGAGCTCAATCTGCCAGCAACTCTGGTCACACCCTGTCTAACACTTTCTTTCACATCTTCAAAGTCAGGAGCTTGAATATTATTCAGGAGATTTTGGTTGCCTGGACGATTTGCACCTTCGTTTCTACCGAAGTAATCAGCTGAGGATATGCTAGTTGAGCCTTCAAAACGAGAGAGGTTTGTGTTTCTTTCCCACTAGAATTGAATATGAAAATGGATGAAGAGTAAAAATTAAGTGATGATGGAAAAGTCATTGCAGGTTTGTAACCCATCTTATTCACCTTCTAACGAAAAAACGAAATCCATAACGAAATTCATAACTTTATTGCCTATGTAACATGCTCATTTACAACCTAGTGAAGCTTAAATGTTTTGCAAACACTTGTTTTTATTATAACAATTTGCAATGGTATAGAGTCCTATGTAGAATGGCACTAACAGCACAAAGGGAAAGAGATCAGCCAAGGGACAAGTCCGATTTTGAAATTTGAAACAACTATGCCACTCGTGAAAAATAACATTTATCTTAGGAGTTTCAAATGGGTTGTAGTGGCGGTCAGTAAAAATACGCTGATCAACAGGGTTTACTACACCCTGGAAGCAATAAGAGGTGTGGAAGGAAACCTAATGTGTTCCTGGATTTGTGCTAGAGTTAAGCCCAACTTCCAAAGCACAAAATATTTTTCTTTCATGAGACAGTAGACGGGAGAGTACTTCAAAACAAGTTAGGGAGCGACCCTACAATTGTGGGAAATGGGCAAAATTTATGGTTTGAATAAAGGGCAATTTAAAGGTATTTATTAATTTTTTTAAATGAAAGTAGATTCAATCCTGAGAATTTTGAGGCCAACCGTATGCTCCTACAATAAGTAGTTCTTTTTATATGATTTTTCAAAATTTCCAGAGGTTCCTACATCATAATGGGCACCCGTCCCTCCCAGGCGAGATTGCACCCCTAATGACGTAGAAACATCTGGAAATTTTGAAAAATCATAGAAAAAGAATACTTAGGTACCATAGGAGCGTGCAGTTGATCTCAAAATTCTCAGGACGGAATCTACTTTCATTTAAAAAATAATATAAACCGCTTTTGTGACCCATGCAAATAGCCCATTAGCCTGTTCCACATAAAATCATAATTTTATCCTATTTATATACTATCCTAGGATAGGATAAAATCATAGTTTTATCCTATTTGAATACTATCCTAATAAGGATCCTCATCAGATAATACTATCCTAATGAGATAAAATCATCATTTTATCCTATTTTAATACTATCCTAGGATAGGATAAAATCATAATTTTTATCCTATTTTAATACTTGTTTCCCAACAATCGTAAGTACCTAGGTACCAAATTTTCATTTTTTATTAGGGATTAGAAAAATGTGCATCTCATGATCTATAGAACATGCACAACCTAAGGAATAAAACAGGCTCCCATTTCTTTTGAGAACCTCAAACTGGAATGAAACTTTTAGAACGCACGTAACATTTGGTAAAATCGCTCTGGGACCCAAAAGATACCAAACTCTGAAAATTAACATGATATTCATTAATTTTTTTCCCTTGTAAAATTTCAACACTAATTCTTAAGCTAAACCCAGTTTGTTGAATGATTCTCATTTCAATAGGTTATTCGTAAGGTACCAAACTAATAATTAAGGAAAACGATGAAATTCCATGAAGTTGTTTGTGAAAACTAGGACCAATTGGAAGATACTTACAGCTGACTCGGAACTGTCCGAGAAGAACTGATCAGAGGAAATAGATTTAGCGCCACCAAATTTCTTTTGAGCTTCTGTGGACTGGTTGTAGTGATCTCTTTTTTCAGGTGAAGAAGGCACAGCTTTTCTTGGAGGGGTATCATAGAGCACTGTCTTGTTGGTATCAAAGTCGCTAGTAGATTTTGAACTCTTGAAAGAATCTTTGTTCTCAAGCAAGGAAGATAGATTGCAAGATTCGGACTTCATCCTGGAAGGAATATTTGAGGGATATCATTGTGATGTCTGATGAGTTATTCAATCATTACTTTTTCACCAAACCTTTCTACGAATTTCTAAAGAAAATAAAGCTACATTGGGGGCTGCTACATTATTTGGGGTCGGTTCAAAACTGGAAACTCCATTAACAAAGTTATTTGCCCAAAAATAAGGGCTCCAGTGTTTAGGACCTGATTTCTACCTTCACCTCCATTATTCTGGTCACAAACAGTCGCCACAGTACAGATGTCCAAACAATTCCAAACTTTGCCAAAACGTCTGAGTAATGAACAACAGAAATGTTTAATAACAAAAATGATTGGCGGCAAGTGTGTTCAAATTTGTAGACAGAATCATTGAAATGCTCCATAGTAAGTAGGTACCTACGTTACTCCAAAAAATAGCCTATATGGTCATGTTGCATGACTTTTAAGCGAATTTTTGAGAAAACATTTCCTGATTCTTCTCTGTTACATTGTGAAGCCATCCCTGGATTTTAACCATTTTAATACGTTACACAAATAGAGTACATGTAAGTATATGAATTTATGTGCACTTCCTGGCGATATCTCGCTACCTCTGAACAACAATGACGCAAACTGCAACAATACATAATGCTGATGAGACCATGTTGGATTGGATCAACGGATGGAGCACACACGGGACGACATAGATGCAAGCTCCCTACAGTGCCACTGAGTGAAACCTACGTTCTGTTTATATGTCTGTTCAAGATATTTTTGAGTCCATTAACGGTCATTACTTCAGTTCACCAACATTTGCAGTTGTCTCATTTTTGTTCCGAAGCGGCAACCTGACCTTGGCTATGGGTTGAAAAATTCCACATTCTGAAGATGGGTAATAAATTAGCAAAAAAGAATGGGTCAAATCCAAGTTTTTGTGGGACAAAACTTTTTTGCCAAACAAAAAAATTGAGACCACAAAAATTTGCTCATATGATCATGCTGCATGTTTCTTCCTCTCCGCAGTAAAGTCTGTTATCTGTTCCGCCAAAAGACCTCTTGCAGCCCAACATTGTTTGGCAATTTTCCAACAGTTGATACTGCCTGATTGGATGATTTATTCTGCTTCCTCACTACCAAAGGTATGGAAGCTTTGTATTCGTTCGAGTCGGAAAATGAAAATGTCCACTCGCATTTTACGTTTTGGACATCAAGAAACATCTTTGGTTTAGTGTCTGTCTGTGTTCAATTCCCTATCCCAGGCAAAACTGTATGAAATAATGGCCGTAATGCGTTGAAATTCAGACGGTAGGTGAGGGTTTGGCCACACACGGTCCCACATCAAATTCATTAAAACAGTACTGTAACTTTTGTCGGCGCATGCGCAAACGTGAAATCCTTGTAAAGCTCATAACTACCATAGAAATCGCCGAGAAGAGCGGAAAGTCGGAGAGTAGATGCAGAATGGTACCCTGATGGTTCCATACAGATTTCATCAAATTCGGACTGTAACATTCGGATGCACATGGCCAAACACGAAATGTTTGCCAATTCCTTGTAACACCAATAACTACCCCAAAAAATAGTCGTAGTGAGTTGAAATTTGGAGGACAGGCGCGTGTTGGAGCACAGATGGTCCCATATCAATGTCAAAGAAAAAGTACTGTAACTTACACCACACGCCAACGTGAAATCCTTCTAGAGCCCATAACTACCCTAGAAATTGTCGAGAAGCGATGAGGTTTGGATGGTAGGAGGGGGTTAGGCCACAGATAGTCCCATATCAAAGTCATTGATGAAGTACAGTAATTTTCGACTGCACATGCTTGAACGTGAAATCGTAGTACAGCCCATAACTACCCTTGAAATTGTCGTAATGTGCTGAGATTTGGAGGGTAGATGGGTGTTAGGGGCGGTATTCATAGTCCTCACTTTATTAAAAGTAAATGCTTAAGTGAACAAATAAGGAAGCATCGTCCACTTGGGACGAAGCATAGTCAGTGATAAAGGAAATGCTTAAGTCGTCCTTTAGCATTTCCTTTATTCCTATTTCATAGACAATAAGTTAAGAAAAATCTTTACTTTCGGGCCTAAATAAGTAGAAAAAACTGAGGTAGTCGAAAGGTACCTTAAGTATTTCCTTATTGACCCCTTAAGTATTTCCTTATTGATCGGCTGCACTGTTCTCTTTTCAATGACATCGTTTTCGGGTTTTTTTTTTAATGTAACGGAGAGCATACGGGTGATGCATACCGGTTTCATTTTCGGCCTAAAAAGTTCGCTCTTTCGCACACAGGCTCTATTTGGGCCCTAGTTGTGCCCCGGGACTTTGCAACCCGATCGGAATATACCCAAGGGTGTTATGAGCGAAAATATGTATGAAAATAGGTGTTTTTTGTGTTTTAGTAACATGAGCTTTTCAGTATCACTTTCCATGTATTGTGGGACGAGAAGACGAATATGAAGTCGATTTTGACCATGGAGTGGCAAATTGAGGTTCTACCAAAGGTTCTGCTCCCAAAATTGATTTTTTATGAGCCAAAAACACTGTCTGAAATCACCATCAGTTTGTTTAACACTAGAAAAAGTGTCAACAGGTGAATCAAGACAATTAAATGGCACTACCAATGATCAAAGATAATTTGAAAAAAAAAAAAAAAAAAAAAAGATCGTACCTAATTTGTTTTGGGGGCCAAAATTAGTGGAAACAATCAGAAATAGCTATTTCAATTATTTCACGTTAAAGAACCAATAAATGAACAGCCAACATTTATGTAGGTGTGTCCAGTAGAATAATAAACCCATGTGACAAGGACTTGGTTTAACAATTTCCTTTGCATTTTGTAAACGTTCACTCTTCGAAGTAATCCTAACGTGAGCCGGGAGTTTGCCATCGATTTTGATAGTTCCTGAAAAATTGTTCCAAAAGTTTTCGATTTGTTCATTATTGACTAACTTTATGACTTTGCCTACTAATAAGATTCTGCCTGACCAAAAGTAGGATAAAACCCAATTATTTCCTTTCCTTCCTATTTTGCCTGAAAAGGCAAACCAAGGAACTACAGTAAGAACGTTATTTATATTTAAAAGGATAACTAAAAAAGTTAAAGAGGGAGTAAACACAAAAGGGAAGAAGTAGGGAAAAGAAGGGAGGAGTAATACAGAAGGGAAAGGGGGAAGTAACATTGGTCAACACACCTAAACGCCAGTACCAAGTGCATAATAGAAGTTTTCAAAATACAACAAAGGTTGCTTGCTCCACTGTTTACTTGTCCTGACACAGGGAGGATGCTGGACAACGGCGTTCACAACAACGGAAAACCAACAGAACGGCATGGCTAATAGCCGAGGACATATAACTAAACAAAAACACACACCCTGCCAGAACTGCCAACTTATGCTCAAACCAGAGAGTTGGGAAACATTTTGACTTTAAGATTTTTCTTAATTTTATTAAGTAAAAGAAAAAATTTGACTCAAGTAAAGATTTTTCTTAACTTCGGGGAGTAATGTCTATGAAAGTGAAATTAGATAAAGCATTTCCTTAAGAAATTATTTTACTTTCAGAAGTAAAGTATTATTTTTACTTAAGTCAGGACTATGAATAGGGCCCTAGGTGTCCAGAACTACTTGGCCAATGTTTGCGAAATTTCCAGGGATTGCGCATTTAGCCCTTAGAATGCCCCCTATGAATTTCCCTGCCATCAGACTTCAGGTAGCTCTACAATAGAGATAATTAAAAAACAATATTTTACCATAGTTTTACCACCTGATTCTATACGTCCATGTTACAATAAGTGAGGAAGCTATACTGCCCACCCAACTTGCCAGACTTTTTTTAAATATCCCTCTCCAGGTTACCCACAGTTTTAAATTCACCATATAGCTAATAATTCATTTTTGTCAAAGTCATTTGGAATATGTCACACCAGAGGTTAACAATAACATAATTCTGTGAATCTATAAACGTTTTACAACAAATACTCTCTTTTGTTTCCTGTGCAACTTACATGAATGAGGATCCAGAATTAGTGAGGAAGCCCAGATCTTCAAAGAAACTCTCAAGAGCTGGATCCATTGATTTGGGTTTGGACAAATTTTCTTGTTGTATGGTTTTCATGTCACTGAGAGCAGAATGTGAAATCCCCCTGAAATGGGAAATAATAGGAATACATTACGATTAATACATAGCAATCTAGAACAAAATCAAAGAATGTCATTTATATTAAGGTTAAAGAAATAACTTGGCAATAATAAAATGATATGATCGTTTTAAACTTTAAAAAACAATAATGATCAACACCATCAATGAAACTACTTACGTTCTCTGACTGAATCCCATACCAAGTCTCTCAATTTGTTTGGCCTTCTGAGGATTTGAAGCTTTAATCTTTTCCTCTTCTTTCTTTTGTCGTAAACTCAGATCTTCATAAGCCAATCTCATTGAAGCTATCTGCATCAAAATATGGAAACCATAATGTTGTATGAAGAGTTAAAATCAAATAATGAACTCCAGTCATGTAGCATGACTGAGCAAGCCAACTGTCGAAAGTAACGTACTCAAACTACTTTTTAATGCATGTGAAGGAAAACTGATGGAGTGGACTGGGTAAGAAAGTAAACATTTTCAAAATTGACGGGTACCTATTGTAAACATAATATAAAAGATGTCACAGGACAGTAACACTTACCTGTTCTTCTTCTGAAGTTTCGGGTTTGTCTTCCTCTTGTTTTTTCTCTACGGGTTGGGCTTTGAGCTTATCAGCTAATTCAGCTTCTTTTTCAATGGCAGAAAAGTCAGTCTTTATTTTTTGGGCACCAAGACCAGAGGATTTTCTTCCAGATAACTAGAGATGAAATACAGTGTAATCAACATATGTTTTTCAGGGCATGTGAGATAGTCGATTGAGTTCAAGTCCTTTTTGATACACTCAAGGGAGTGTACCAAACATATTGAATGCCAGTCTCAGCACATATGAAAAATTCAGGGTTTTGAGGGAGGTGAATTGAAAATGTTACCAATTTGACTTCTTGGGTGCCTAGTTAGATGGCCTAAGGATGCATGACGGAACACATGGCTCATGCAAGACAGCCACTTAGCCTCTCTGCCACAACTCCACTCTAACCTATTTGCAGTGGGCCCTGTTACACTGAGCAAGCCCTCCGGAGGTTGTGGTGTTCAGTCAGACATGGAGGTCAGGAAGCTAACGAGAGATGCGTCTCTCTGGGCTGCCCTGGGGTAACTGGGGAAAAGGCCAGGGGTATAGGATGAGCTGGCAGCAGGGCTGATTCTTAGGAGTGGTGGCAGAGGAACGATGTTACATTGTCCTCGATAATAATTCCCTGGTCCACCAGGTTGGGGGCTAACACCCCTACTCCGGAAAACAAACTATTGCTACAAGACCTCAAGAGGAGGCCCAGGTTCTATGAAGGACTGTAGTGGCCAGAAGAACAAAGAAGGAGATGCCTAGCTGGATAACGCAACTTCTTCTCTTTGGATACATATATATGATTAGAATTATATGAATGTGGATAAAACTATAGTAAATCTTACTCCAGCAGGACGTTTCCCCACATTCTTCCTCATTCCTATAGTGCTAGGTACTGGTTTGCTGTCTGAGAGTGGAATACGTTTTTCTTCAGTTGCTTTCTTTATAGAAAACTCTTGAGCATCTGCAGTACCTAGCTGAGAGTCCTAAAACAAACGTAAGATTTTCAAAAATAAACTGACGTCTTAGATTCTTAAGGCAAAACATACTCCGAATATTCAAATACTATTCAGAGTATTCATAATGGACATAACCTGAAACATCAGGTCTCATGGAACAGTGGGTATAGTTTGCAATTACACTTTTTATCTCTCGCACCGAGAAATGACAGAAGAAAACAAATTAGCACCGCTTAGTTATCACTTTATCAGTAATGGAAGAGGAAAATGAAGGATGGTCCACTCCTGGGTTAAACTACGCGATGATGACTATTATACATTCTGCAGTCTTCTATCTTGTCATGACCCTTGAAATTACATAGACTCCAAAGGAAAAGAAAACTGTGCAAATTAGAGGTAGGAAAGTTTTAAATTTCAACAAGACTCAAAACACCATTATTCAGCACGTAAGTTGCTAACTGTGCCATAGCATGTGGTAACCAAATGGAAACGTACATTTGCTCTGCCGGTTGCTTCTTCTTTGAAATCCTACTCAAACCTGAATGACATACTTTAATGTAACGAGTGGTGATCGAAATCACAATTCCAGAATCTGAACGCATGCTGAAATCTCCCCACACTCCTGTGCAGCTGAACAGTGAACTCCTTACCAGCAGTGTTTGACTATCGAATAAATTATTTGGCATCACAGTAATCACTCAACATCATGGTGCAAAGGAATTATTACTTCATCACAATTTATGGGGGAGTTAGAATGAAGTAACAGTTCAAAAATTTGATGTTTAGTGAGGCGAAGTGTGTTCTCTTCTTAAAACAGGTACTTTACTGGTATATTTACAAATACTTTATCTTATTTTGTACTCTTTTTTAAAATCCTGGCATAGATTATTCTTCTAAATAAATAAATGGAAAGTAAGGTCCTGCAGTAAGATCATTTGAGCGAATTTTCGAAGTGGCATAGAGTTATTCACAATATGTTGGCCTCAGCCTGAATTAATCAAGATGCCTAGGAGGATAATCGCGACCCCCTCCACTATGATGGGGGGGGGGGAGGGTTGCCAATCGGATTAGTGGAGAGGATATCGTTGTTTTCAGTCTGCAACTCGGTCTTCGGTTCACAACTATCACAGTGAGTTTTAAGTGGGAATGGGTGGAAACACCAACGCATTCTCAGACATAGTATTAGTTTTAAAGGGCCACTAACAGGCAGCAAAATTGAAATATTCTTTACAGGTCTGGCAAGCTATTCATTGAACCTTCCTCTTCCCTTCTTCTGTTGTTATTGGTGGGTAATTAAAACAGTAAAAATGTTAAATCTACTCACATTCATAAGAGGGTCATTAATCATAGACTGTTCATCAAAGAAGTCGAATTCTTTTTCCTTCTCCTTGTCTTCAGCAGGGTGTTCTTGCTCCAAAGTGAGCTGATGAGGAAAAAAGCTATGATGGTAGGATTATTCGCACACACAAGGATGTTTAATTTGTATAATAGGGATTTCAAATTATTGTTACCTTGGTTCCATGAACTTGCATAGCCTGATTGGCAGCAGCATTGAGCTTATCTCGATAGAGTTGAGCGGCCCTAGACGTGTATTTGCTTTGAGCATCTTTTGTAGTACAATTATGCTGACTGAAGAAGTATTCCTGCAGAGCATACAACAACATGCACATGAGATGGCGAAATTCGGGGATATATATTATACATACCACTGTAATAGGGTAAAAACTATGTAATGTCAATTTATATTTACTGCCCCCTAACAAGCAGATCTTGAGGTTAACCTGGAATTGTTTGTATAAGAAATTCGCATCGTTTAGTCTATTTCTATGGCTTGCAGTTGCAATCCACAAGAAATAATTAATGACAACAAGGCATGTGAAACCCAAATGATGACTTACTGCATTGGCATTTCCTCCTAGCTGCATTTTGTGAAGTTGGATCCATGTCCAGTTAGTGTCGAGTTGAGTTGACCGAACAAATGTCAAGTGGACACCTAAACTTCGGTGAACTGCAGAACAATCAATGCATATGAAGACTCCATAGGTGACACTGGCCCAGGTTGGGTTCTTTGCCGTACAGTCAAAGCAAACCTGAACAATGTGAACAGTAAGTTTGATTAGTAGGCCTTTTACTTCAATCTTAGGTTACTGAAACTTTCTGTACCCTGGTCACACAAAAATGTACGATACTGGAGAACACCTCACAAGCTCATGTTCACTAAAACTCCAAAAACCCTCGAAAACCTATTTTTACACCCATTTTGTCGAGGGGCACTCCTGGTCATTACATTAGACCTGAATGTGGGTGGAGCACTCCTGGTCATTACCTTAGATCTGAATGTGGGTGGATTCACCTGAAGGCTCAAACTTTCTCACGAGTACGAACTAAATCACTCGCGACGAAATCGTGGAAACCCATTTCAAAGAAAAACGGAGTTATTGAAAAATAGTCTATTTCCACTAATACACGAAAAACGCAAAAAACACTGTTATACCGGTTTCGGTGATCAAACCATCGTCAGTAACACACAATAACTTTTCTCACGAGTGTTCAATTATCTTTTGAAAATTCTGAGGATGGAATGTGGAAGATGGCCAAGAACTGATAAGATCTGATGCCAATGGTTCATATAACGATCTACGATATAATTGGTTTAACCAAATTAAGACTAAGCTTTCACTGACTGGAGCGGCCAAACTCTTTGATGATATGATAGGAGATAAATTGAAGGATAAGCTCAATAGCCTGGTACCAGCAGGAGTGGTTATTATACCACTGCTGGTCTCTCGACATTTAGAGAACGTGTAATCCTTCAATCCACTCTACAGGATGGTGGAATTCAGCGGGAGGCAGCATTTACCTCGGACGTCACAAGAACATTCAGGTAGAGTGACTCCTGGCGTAAGTGCGCTTATTGTCGAAGAGTACGATATATTTTTATAATAAGGGAGTGGCGTATAAGGTAGACTGCACGATGCCATGTATGCACTGTAATATGCGGGCTGTGAGACAATGGCACAAACCGTCCTATTATGCCTGCTATACCAACCATATCGACGGCACTTCCTTACTCCGTACACATCACCTAGTTAAACACTGAAGCGGATGAGTATCAGCGAACTGGAAACTCCGAGGCCCTGGATCTGCGAGGCTCTGGATGTGCAGGATGACAGTGCAAAAGCGTTTGCAATTAATAACTTTGTGAGTCTGAGTTTGGCACTACGAGCCTTCTCTGCAAATGAGTGAATGTACTACTGTGTCGTAAAAATCCTTGTGTAAATTAATGATCAGTTTGGTGTCTTGTAACTGTCTCTGACCAATACAAATAAACGATTTATCTATCTACCTACTGAAGACTGTAATCACCACGTATGTGTGATAGCCATTACTACGTTTGGATTGTAACCTCAACTGACTGTACCCAAAGGGTGAGCCAGTGGCTGAGCGCATCATCGCTCTGTCACTTGGAGGTTGGGATTAGAACGGTGTTTGCGGTCTGCCAATTCGAACCCCAACACCCCTCGTCAAAACCAAGGATGGCGAGGCAATAGGTAGCCATGAATGACATGATCGTATCGAATTCTGATCCTCCTAGGAGGAGAGCAGCCAGTCACGTCCGTGGCACTAGCAGCTAGCAGGGCAGTTGGACATGAAGTCCCAGCCTGAAATAGCTGTTTACTGTACTTTACTACCACTCTACTCCAAACTGAAAGAATGGGCAACAAGCTTCTCATCAACATCACGACTGCATCAATATTCCACCTTATAAAATGTGCCCCCAACATTCGAAACAATAGAATCTGTCAGTAAAGTAAGACCATATCAGCTCAGCAGACTGAGTTCGACGCAAATGGCGAAGCCCCAACAGATGGGTATATTATACCAATTAAAAATAGTTTAACATGAAAGTTGAATGAATAAAAGATCGTAAAGGCCATGCGCTGGTCAAGTTTCATACGACGTTACTGATGCCAGGAGGTAATTTTGTGGACCAAGTACCCCTACTAGGTAAATACGAATCATTTCTCGCGACTAACTAGAGTTTCCTCATCGTTCATCAGCATAAAAAACTATTCGAGAAATAATCAGCCACTTTCAGACCCATGAATAAGTACTCATCAGCCATCTATGTACGACTAGGAAGTTTATACTTTGACGATTTACTCGTCTTTTGATGTCGGTTTTTTGCTTCCTCACTACCGGAGGTAGGGAAGCCTAATATTCGTGCAAGAATTTAAAAAAAATTCCGCGGGTTAGCCTCTAGATGGCCCCTATGAATTTCATCGCCATCAGGCCAATGGCAGCGTGTGCACATGCGCAAAACGTGAATATCATGAAACAACGATTTCTCCGTTCCTAATGGACCGATTTCCCTCAAATCTGGAGGGTAGTTGGCGGGGCTCTAGACGATTGACTATGAATGTAGTCGTGATTGGATGAGTAATAACCATTGCGCATGCCCAGACTTTAAATTTGCTGTCATAGACAAAACACCGGAACTACTAGACCAACTTTAGTGAAATTTTCAGGGACTGTCCGGGTTTACCCCTAGACGGCCCCCTATGAATTTCATCGCCTTCGAGCCAATCATAGCCTGTGCGCATGCACAAACGTGAATTTCATGAAACAGCGATTTCCCAGTTCCTAATGGACCGATTGTGCTCAAATTCAGATGGTAATTGGGGGCTCAAGTCAAGATGATTGCCTATGAATTTCTTCGCGGTTGGATCAGTGTAAATCACTGCGCATGCGCAAACTTGAAATCTGTAGTCAAATGCAAAATCCCAGAACTATTAGACCAATGGTCGCCGTTGTGCATGTAGGCCCTTAGAATGCCCCCTATGAATTTCATTGTCGTCGGACCAATGGCAGCACTACATTTATAATTAAAAAATCGATATCTTACCAATAGACCAATGGTTTTATTATAATTAGCTTAAATCAATTAATTCAGTACCTACCTAGAAAATCTTGTAATTCATTCACATTTTCTTTATTGATAATTTATAAATACTCACCTTTCGTTTGGTTCTTTCAGTGGTTTATACCACAACTATTTAAAACACTAATATTAATTTCTATAACCCTATTACGTATGTTAGGTAATTTATTACAACTCTATTTATTGCTATTCAATAATGTTGAATCATCTTTTTTTTACCAACTTATTCTATACGTCCATGTTATAAGTGAGGAAGCTATATTGCCCACCCAACTGGCAGACGTTCTTTTTTGTGATTATGACGCGTCTCTTATCCGCGTTGTAGCGTTTTATCTATCTAGCTATTTTATCAACTAACTAGCTTCGCCGAGCTTATATTCATATAAAACAGTTTTGAAACTGAATCGAATAAAAGGTACTTATTTCAACAGACGATTAGGTCACAGCTGTTAAGACCAGCAGAGAGAATAACGAGTCTCCAACAGTCACCGTATCAAAAGATGACGTGTAACCATCGACTGTGTTCGAGCAATTACTATCCATCAGCAAATGAACGATTGAAATAAGCTATTGTATACCAAATTTGATAATTACAGTATTTCGCTGCACAATAAGGAACTAATGTAATCCAAGATCACTGAGCTCTCGGGTTCACTGCAATGCATAATCGTTGACTCATAGAGACAACCAGTCGATGAAAGCGTTCTAAGGACACTCGTTGTGAGCGATACATTTACATCATGAAACGGGACCAATACAAAGTAAAATTGCAATGGTAAAAGCTACTCCCAAATTACTGGCATATGAAGCAACATCACCGATTAGATATACATAAATAGTACAACGGGATATGGTGTACAAACTTTACCTTGTTGGTTGGGATACCACGAAGCCTTTTAAACAAAGTTTCGATGTCTTTCTTGGATGGATCCCCCGGTGCCATTTCACGAAAATTATAAATAATAAGAAAAGTTAAATGTCTTATCAAAAGAAAATCTCAACAGTTGGGTACAATCTCAATCATCACGAAAAGTAGGTTATCAGAAGACATGGACAAGAGAAGGTTAAAAACGTCCCAAGTCCCAAGCAGCCACCGTCACCACATCTATGGGTGTATATCATCCATGCATTGAGCAGTACCATGGACACTATAACTATGACATTATGGAGTAAGGTGGAACCTTTGTATAAAATAACATAAAAATAATTAGGAAGCAACCTTCGATGATGGCGCGTCCCATGGTAGAATAAATAACTAACTGACGGAAATAGAGAGCCAATTAGGTAAAAAGCTGTTATGAATCACTTACAGACACTAGAATTAATTGGTAATTCCAGTGTCCCTAGAATGACTACATCAACCATGAGCTGTTACCTGGGGGCCTATTCACTAAGCTAAAGAGACATCTCTTTTCGGTCCGACTCTCTCTTTTGGCAGAAGAGATTTTTATAGTATCCACGACAGGGTTATTCATTAAATTCTAAAAGAGAGACCTGGCGGCCATCTTGGCATTTTCGATCTCTTTCAGAGAGACAGCTAATTAGGTTTTTTCCTCGAAAGAGAGAGTCTATTTCTCGTTTGTTTGATCGTGATAAATCGTGTAATATCCTCGTTCATCCGCAACCACATCGGTAGTTTTGATCCTGTGTTTTTTTCATTTCATAAAGGCAAGTCAATTTTCATTAAAAATACAGGGTGATCCGCTCGTAGATGCAAAAAAAAATTGCGTAAAATTACATCAAAAATGGAGTAAAATGCTGCCAACCGCATATTTTTATCTCAATCCGTTCTCGAGATATGATTTTTTAAAGGTTTTTTTCAGGAAAACCGTGTTTTTTCCCTTTTAAACTCAAATTTCTCCGCTTTACCTCATTTAATTTTACTTTTTGACTCATTTTCGGAATCAGCGTTAAATTTTCCATACGCATGGTGTACTTCAAGTCTTGAAAAGTACCATCTAGAGACAACAACAACAGCTCAAACATTAGACGAATTTGAAAAAATAAAATTTCTGACATTTTAAAAAGTTACTACTCCTTCGAAAAAAAATCCTGGAAACTGGCAAATCTCTTGAAAACTTCTTCATTTAGTAAGCTTTCCAATGGTATGGTCAACTTTGCGATTATCTTGTTTCTTTGATGAAAAATTCAAGTTTAAATGCAAGAAAACGTTAGGCACCTCAAAAGGGGGAATTTGATCAGAGGGTAGAAAAAATGTAAAAAAAAGTTTTTAATTGAAAAAATTGAGTCAATAATGCCAATTTACAATTCGAAATCAGGTTTTTCGGTAATTAGGAAAGCCCGTTTTCAAAATGCCCACCGTTATTTCTTATGCATGCTCTAGCAAGGTTACGCCCACTGATTGGCCCACACATCCTACTGGATCGACTAAACGGAGACAATTACTTAGATTTTCTGCAAAATGATCTACCCCGACTCCTCGAAAACATTCCCGCAGGCGTCCGCGATAACATTATTTTCCAGCAAGATGGTGCTCCTCCACATTACAGCAGAAGAGTTCAGGATTGGCTAACCCAAAATTTTACCCCTTGGATTGGTAGAAGTGGTGTGATCAACTGGCCCGCCAGGTCGCCGGACCTCACACCAATGGACTTTTTCGTTTGGGGATTGTTCAAGAGCATTGTTTATGCTACTGATGTACAAGATGTTGAAGATTTAAAGAGACGAATTCAAGAGGCAAGCGTGACAGTGCAAGAACGTCTGACATTCAACGTGGCGGTGGGACAAATCCGTAAGCGTGCTAGAGCATGCATAAGAAATAACGGTGGGCATTTTGAAAACGGGCTTTCCTAATTACCGTAAAACCTGATTTCGAATTGTAAATTGGCATTATTGACTCAATTTTTTCAGTTAAAAACATTAAAAACTTTTTTTACATTTTTTCTACCCTCTGAACAAATTCCCCCTTTTGAGGTGCCTAACGTTTTCTTCATTTAAACTTGAATTTTTCATCACAGAAACAAGATAATCGCAATGTTGACCATACCATTGGAAAGCTTATTAAATGAAGAAGTTTTCAAGAGATTTGCCAGTTTCCAGGATTTTTTTTCGGAGGAGTAGTAACTTTTTAAAATTTCAGAAATTTTATTTTTTCAAATTTGTCTAATGTTTGAGCTATTGTTGTTGTCTCTAGATGGTACTTTTCAAGACTTGAAGTACACCATGCGTATGGAAAATTTAACGCTGATTCCGAAAATGAGGTCAAAAAGTAAAATTAAATGAGGTAAAGCGGAGAAATTTGAGTTTAAAAGGGAAAAAACACGGTTTTCCTGAAGAAAAAAAACCGTCTGAGAACGGATTGAGATAAAAATATGTGGTTGGCGGCATTTTACTCCATTTTTTATGTAATTTTACGCAAATTGCATCTACGAGCGGATCACCCTGTATATACATTATTGATTCATGAGTAAAAACGTCCAAGTATGCGTTGAGGTAGGTACCTACCTACCTAAAGGGTCCCATACACTATCAGTTTAACTGAAGGCAATCGTAAGGCCGTCGATCGGTGTCGCCCACACATTTATCAGTTAATCTGAAGGTCATGGACTGCAGTCCGTGAAAACTGAAGGTGTGTGGCCGTAGGGCAGGCGAGGATCTGACGTGAGACCGGCGACCGGCATGAGCCTGTCAGATCATGATCGCAAAGGCCCCTCGCCACACACTATCAGTTGGCCGGCCGGCGAGAGATCCGCTCAGTGCAAATCGTGTTGTTGAGGTGAGATTTTCGTCCGGCCATTTTTTCGATTGTTTTTCGTAGCTTCAATTGGACTGACGACGGATGATGGATGCAAAACCACCATTTATCTCCGCATTCATTGCGTTGTACCGGGCCTACCCCTGTTTGTGGAAAATTAAAGATGACCAATATAGTAACAAAAGATTATGCGAAGATGGGTGTCAACTTTGCTTATTCCGGGTGTAACGAAATCAAGTAGTTTTCGAAAGTTTTCTTCACTCATTCTCAAATAATTCATAAGATCCTCCTGGTGAGACTGCCTCAGTTCCCGGACCAATGACATATGAGAGCTACTGCATCTATCTTGGAGCCAATTTTTCGCCCAAGGCCTTTTTTCGGGGGGATCTTCAAAAACTGAGAGCAGGAATAGCGCGCAACGTTTCCGACGAAGCATGATGGAAAACTGTTCGCCTGCAGTCCACGATAGGGCCGCCTACAGTCCACGATTCGCGGCCGACAGTCCGCCTGCAGGCACTGGACGTACAGTGTATGCAAGCATCTGCAGTTCCGTACGGTCGCCTGCAGGCGGTTGACTGATAGTGTATGTTGCTCGGCGATTTTGGTCTGACGGTCGCCTGTGGAGGCGATGGCCTGCAGGCAATCGCATAGTGTATGGGGCGCTTAAGAGTGGCCGTTCATTAGGTGTAGATATAATACAAGCATGAAGCCCCTTAGTTCGGCTTTTTCTGTTTATAATTGAGACTTTTTTTCAATTTCATTTAAACTTTTATCCGATTCATGAGTAAAAACGTCCAAGTATGGATTGAGGTAGGTAGGTACCCATTGAATAGGTATTACTGAGAAATGCGTTCATTATTAAGGAATTGAACTCCCTGGGGCACAAACATCTCGCACTTCATGGATACTATGGGATTTTCATGCATTAGGATCTCAAGGTCATATCTCTTTCTCAAGGTCACTGGAGCTATTCTGTAAAATACACAAACCCCCGAGACATTGGAAGAGACTGTCTCCCGGGGGAATTATAATTTTCTTACGATTTTTTATAGGTTTGTTCGCAGTGACCATCTGTCAGCTATATGACTGTCAGAAAGGCGGTTGGCCCTTCACGGAGATCCTTGGGCGCTTTTCAAACTGTATAGTATCCATGACCGGCTGTGGAGTGTTTTCCTGACTGTCCAAAGCCACTTTTCTGATAGTCATTCCAATACTCGGAAAATCGGGCCGACTGAAACTGCCTTCTCGATTCCCAAGCCCAACCATTATATAACTCAAACCCTTCTCAAACACCAAGGTGATATAAATAGGATCATGGATGGTTTTTCTAAGGTTTTCCAGGTGTCAGCCTACCCGCAGAAAAAGCCTGCGCAAACAAACCTCATAACGGACTAGCCATAGAATACTGATACTACTAGTCTAGTAGTATCAGTATTCTATGGCTAGTCCGTTATGATATTAAAAATCACGTTTTCCTATGCTACACCTAGTCGAAGGAACTCATTTTGACGAAATTGAAATATGTGATGCCTTTTCACCAAAAAGAGATTGATTATCGTCTATTGAAATTATTCTGGTAGGTACATTGAATTCCAGCAGAACAAAGGTAGCTTTCATCTTTCTTGCAAGCCCACTATACACTGGTAGGTAGGTAAGAAGAATGGGGCTCCGCATTTGAGAAGCTCAAGATACCAACACCAAGCTCTGTAACCCACCTGATCCATAGATGACCAGTTATGAGAATGGAAATGGAAGGCTATTATTTTTGTGTTTGTGCCAAAAATCACCACACCACACATCACCTGCCACAAAAAAGCAAATCACCACATATCACCTGCCACAAAAAAGCACCAAACGACAGAAAACCTACCTACCCACCTACTTTACTTACATCACCTATTGTTTTTGGTGGAAAACGTCAATAGATACTTTGGCAATACTATGAATTCAATAACATAAAGCACGAAGTAGATAACCCAGTTTACTACCTATATCTGTATAATAATTTATTCTCCTGCAGAAAACCGTCTGGACAGGAATCACTCCAACAAACAATGGTCCATGATTTCACTACAAATTGTTGCTCCCAACCAATTGCCTTTTTTCATCTCTTCATCTGGTGGGAACCGGGATCCTTTTCAATTGTTGCATTTATTCATTATTATTATTTTTTTAAATAAACACAACAAATAGGAATGATTGCGAATTAGTAAAGAAGTACAGGCGAGGCAAGATAATAGTGACGAGCTCGGCACTGACCTCTGTGGCGTCCCTAGTGGCCAAGCTTGTTAGTTCAGAGCCTCATTTGAAAATAATGCTACTATTATAATACTTTATGCTACTATTATACTATTATAATAATAATAGTATCATAATGATAATATTGAAATTTGTTCATTATTAACACTCTATATCGAGTTATTGATTAAAAAAAAAAAAAAAAAAAAAAAATAAAAACAAGTTGCAATGTCTCAGGGTTTTATAGGGGAATGCTCAACGGCATTAGGGCCTATCTTATTCCTAATTTATACCAATGACCTACGCAAGTTGAACACAGGGTGAATTTACCTGATGACCTTTGTTTGGTTAACCAAAACAAAACTTGGAATGGCGGTCTAGATGATGCTATAAACCATGTGTGACTGATACGCCAAGATGATACGGGAAGACAGACCAATGAGCTTCAAGCATTCTCTACACATATACGCGTAGTTCTTCCCATGCACGCGGAGAAGTAGCTTTTCCCGTGTACGCGAAGAACTACATGTTACGGGAAAAGAATGCTTCAAGCTCATTGGTCCGTCTTCCCGTATCAGCGTTTCCACGGTTGAACGTGTAAAGATGATGGGGGAAGTACAAAAACTGTCTATTATTCGAAAAAATGTCGTACAATCATACAAATATTGCATTTGGCCAGCTCAACTGCTAAATCGCCTGAAAAATGGTTCAATGTTGCACCAACAGGCCAACAAACCCGGATAAAGTGGTTTGGCCTGATAATGGGAAATCTAAGTAAGTTTGCAGAGATCATCTTAATGTAAGCAGGTATGAATATTTACTAATATAGGTAGGTACCTGACGGTGATGAAATCTCCGTCATACCTTCGCTTTTCATCGATGGATATATTTCGGGTAGGACAAAATTAATTGTTTCTTTCATTACCACGTACCTACCAAAGGTAGAATAGCTGTGTATGCAAAAAGTCAAAACAATTGTAGGGTTACTGTTTTGTATTTTATTGTAGGTATTTGATTTTATAAACGATGCTTTTCCCACCTATAAGCATACAGCATTTTGCAGGGTTTGCGAATGAGCAAAAGGTACTAGACTTTTGTCATCAAATATTTGTGTGACCATCTACCCCCAACTATTCTAAACACAAGCAATAGAATAAACGGTTGACTTCGAAAAATATAATGAATTTTATAGAAACTACATAGTAGGTAGGTATGTAGGTGAAACGTACCTACCTACTGTTCGAAGATCGAAAGAATCTGTCAAGGTTTATCCCAAAGTTTTATTTTTGACAGGAACTTGCCCAGGCCAAATGAATTGAGAGGCGGTAAGTAGAAAGACGAGGCCTCATACCCATCCTTCACTTTAATCAGGTATTTTGTCCATTACTTTGAATTATTGTTGCGTCAATACTGAGTGCAGCACGAGAAGTTGAATGAACAGCACCAAAAATTCGGGGAAACACAACTAACCATTCAGTAACCTGAAGTGCAAGTTAGTACCTATCAGTATTCTATGGTGCACAGAATTGAGAAATGTGACGTCACGCTCGGGGAGTGGGCGGGGTCAGCTGACAAGGGCGTTTTGGCAGGCTCCCAGAAATTCAAATTTAATTTATTTTTATAAAATCACTGGCGCGTCTGAAACAAATTTTTCTTTCACCATTCGTCTTCAAATTCAATCCACTTTTGATTTCCGCAATAAAAAAACGCGTGCAAGTTCCTCATTCCATGAAACTCGTTCCTTCAACAATTCAACATCAATTCAACAGCTCACCAAGGCTGAACACAGTGTGGTTAGACTTCGAAGCATCCCTCAAGATTGGCAGTAATTTATTATTGACTAGCTGTGTACCCGCGCTTCGCAACGGTAGAACAGACACCCCCTTTAGGACAGGCCCCACTCATAACAGTTTTATGATATATTATACTATTTGAACCGACGCGTGTTGCTGCGATTTAAATAAATGGAGCCAACGGTCATGTATTTTAATATGCCTGTATACCCCCCTCCTCAACTGATCAGAAACCTTCCCCAATGCCAACCCTAACAGCCTTTAACCCCCCCCCCCCCCGTATCCTATGAACCCTCCCTACCTGGTTAGAAACATTCCTCAATGTTCACACAACAAATTCCCAAAGTTGCACTCCAATTGGTCAAGTAGTTTTGAAATTTCTGTAGACCCCCCCCCCCTCTCATAACCTGTACCCCCTCCCACTAACATCCTGATTGAAGTACCACTTGAATGTACTCGTCGAGCTGAATCCAGAATCTAATTACAATCGGATTTACGTCCAACCGTTCAAAGTTATTATAAGCATAAACGTCCTCATAGAAGTGATTATAACACGTTTTTTAGTAGTATTTCATTCATAGCGTTTCAACGGATGGACAGATTCAAATGCGGATTTTTCATAAACCTTCCCAGATAAATTCTGCGTCAAATGGTACCAGCCGCAACTTTCTACGTTCAGCCGTTCTAGGTACTTATTTTTTATTATTTTTTTTATTTATATATTTTCTGACATATAGGACAGAGTCCCACCTCGCATGTCATTCGAAAAATTAGTATTCTAATTCTAATGTAAAGTAAATAAGAAAAATACTAATTTTAAGTAAAAAAAGAAAAAAAGGCCTGAGGGGCATCCAAAAAAGACAATCAGCCTGAAGGGCGCATAGTAAACAGGTTAGAGTATATATTAGAGTATACAAAACAGAATGTTATTAAAATAAACAGGATGAGGGAAAAGAAGAGGAAGAAAAGATAAGAAAAGAGATAGTGTGGGGAGGGGGGGGGGAGAGGAAGAGGAAGAGTAAGAGTAAGAGAGACAGCAGAGAAGGAGAGGATTCTATCGCTCGACAAGGAAGTGGCGCTCAACAGCACCCCTGAACGCACCAAGGGAAGAGGCACAACGAATCGCCAGAGGGAGGGAATTCCACAGCCTCGCTCCTGCAATCGAGACTGACTTGCTCATGGCCATACTGGAGTACCGAGTGATGGCAATATTGTTGGCACGACCCGAGCCAGGAAGAAACATGTTATTGACAAAGGAGGGTAGACAGCCCTTAGTAGCGCGAAAAATTATGCAGAGGGATTGAACATTGAGGTACGTTATAATATCCATGCCAAGGAGGTGGTCAGCATGGAGGGATACATGTCCAAAAGATCTGAGCCGGAAAACATAGCGGACACAGGAATTGAAGAGTACACGGAGGCGTTTGAGGGAGTTGAAATCAAGGGACCAAATGAAAAGAATTGAACAATAGCTGAAATGAGGAAGAATGAGGGATCGAAACAGTTTGAGTCGGATATGGAGAGGTGTACAGAAGGCTAGGTTTCGAAGCGAATGGAGGGCTGCGTAAACAGACCTTGATATTTTACCAACATGTTCATTCCAAGTTAGCGTAGTGTTAAAAATTACCCCAAGATTCCTTACAGACTGATGGTATCGAATAGGTGAGTTATTTATAAGAATAGGGGGAAGCGAGTGGTGATCTATAGGCTTATTAAAGATTACAATTGCCTGGCTTTTAGAGGGGTTCAGGAGCAGCCCATTGCTAACACACCAGCTATGTATACAGGATAAATCGTTATTGACTTGAGTGACGGAGTTACGAAGAGAGGACAGGTGGGTTAAACTGTGCTTATAGATTTGGGTATCATCAGCATATAAGTGGAAAAAGCAGTGGCGAATAACTTGGGGCATGTCATTAATAAATAATGAGAATAAAAAGGGTGCAAGAACAGCACCTTGAGGAACCCCGTCTAAGATAGGTAGAAGCCCAGAGGTGGAGCCATCGACAAAAACAGACTGGGAGCGGCCATGGAGGTAGGAGTAAATGAGCTTGCAAGCACTGGTAGAAAATTTGAAGAAGTAGGACAACTTTTTAATAAGCAGATCATAATTGATTGACCCAAATGCGTTGGTAAGATCAAGAAGGATTAAGATAGTGCATAGTTTATTATCCATGCCCTTTCTAATATCCTCAGAGATTTTGATTAAAACAGATTCACAGCTGTGGCGCGGTCTGAAGCCAGATTGATAAGGTGAAAGGAGGTTGTTGGACATGACATAGCTACTCATCTGTTCCAGGAGGCAATGCTCAAGGGCCTTGGATGAAGATGGCAGGATACTTATTGGTCGTAGGTCCTCAAGGCGTTCTACGGATGATTTCTTAGGAATAGGGATAACTCGGGCGTTTTTCCATTGGTCAGGGAAGCATGAACTGGTGATTGCAAAGTTAAATATGTGTAAGAAAATAGGAGCAGTGACGTTGAGGCTTTTCAAAATAAGGCAGAGAGGAAGATGGTCAGAACCTGTGGCATTGGAATTAATTTTGGAGAAAGCTTTGAAAATGTCTGATAGCAAAAGGCAGTTGAATGAAAACTTATCATGCTGAGGTGAAGAGACAGGCAGAACTACGGTTGGAAAAGGGGCTCTGGAAGCACTAAAATGAGTGTTGAGGATATCAGCACTAAATGGAATAGAAGGGGTGTCAGCAGAATGCAAACCTGTTTTTCTAATACGAGACCAGAGTTGTTTCGTTGGCAAGTAGGGAGAGAGGAGGCCTTCGAAATATGCTTGTTTAGCTCTCCTGACAAAGGACTTGGCCTTATTCCTCAGTTTTTTAAAATTAGCATAATCATCCGGATCAAGGGAACGTCGCCAAAGAGCATATGCTTTACCTCGAGCTTTAAGGACCATCTTAACGTGGGTGGTGAACCAGGGAGTCTTAGGGTGACGAATACGGACTTTCCTCAATGGAGCAAGGGAATCGAGGATGTAAAGCAGTTGGCGGTTGAGAATTTTGATCATATCGACCACATTGGTACATAGGAAGATGGCATCCCAGCAGATTGTCATGGCAACTCTCTCTACCTCTTCCCTAGTAACTAAATTGAGTCTACGGGTATTAATAAAATGAGGCCTCAACTTGAATTTACTAATTCTTAGGCAGCAGAGGAGAGCACGGTGATGAGACACAGCCGGGGCAGGGTAAGTTTTGCAGAATTTGACTGAGTTTAGATTCTTCACAAGGAAGTGATCGATGCTGGTTGCAGAATCCTTTAGGATATGAGTAGGACCTGTGTCCAGAATATTCAAGCCCAGTGCACTACACATATCCAGCAATTTTTTAGAATTTGGGGTTTGTATATCAGTATTTATATTAAAGTCACCAGCTATGACACCATTTTCATATTTGTAAATATAATCAGCCAAAACAGATTCGTTCTCAATTGATGCCGAGACAAACAAACAAACAGACAAACAAACAGACACTGTTTTATTATATGTATGTATAGATAAGTGAAACTGAATTGTCGATAGCACAAAATTGGAGAGGGATATCCATCAGAATAAAAAATAGAGCATAGTAAGTTTTCCTCTCCCAACAAGTGGTGGGTTGGTACAACAGATTAACGCGACAGGCCGCCAGCAGAGCGCTCTCCATCAGACTGTGCGGGGTCCCAGCTTACAAGCGCACCTGGTAAGACAAAAAATAGTAGCAACAAGATTGGTGTTCATGGATTCTTTAAATACATAGTATATGATCCATGGCTATGTTTTCAAGATTCAAGTTATGTAAACAAGGGACCCCGGGTTGTTCGTTTGGTCGTGTTTACGTAATTTTTTGTTTTGCTACTGTGCTAGTTGTTGAACAAGAAGTAAAATTCATGTAAACTTAGGCATAAAATAAGAGTTCGTGATGCCGTCGTGGGAATTTTGCAAGTCTATGTTATACTCCATAGGCTTTGTGGGCCTGATGCTCTTTGTGATACCAGTGCACATAGACAAAGTTGCAGACCCTCAGATAAAATCTCAAGCGATGGCCAAATTCAATAGTTTCATCTCCCGGTACAATAAATCGTATTCTACAGACTCTGCTGATTACAACACTCGATTGGAGATATTCGAAGTAAGTTCTGTCTCTGCATTAGTGAAAAATCATGTATGCCGGAGTGTAGATGTTACGCAACAGGACTGAATCCGATGCATTCGACGTGGGAAATTATCATTATAAGTAATACTGATTATTCTTTAATTATTAGGTTGTGTTACTAAGGACACAGGTTTGGTGTTATTTCGGATATTTCTGAATCAAATTCTAGGTTAATTTTTTTAGACTTGTGTAGGTATGTAATGTGCCATTCTGATAACTGACCTTGGATATGTAACAATCGGCTTACATATCTAATAAAATGTCCTACATTATCTGTGAAGTGATAGGACTTCATAATTATTATTATGCTTTTTGCCATGAAAATGTATCTAAATAAGCACAAAATGCTTGGAAAATATTCTTCATAACTTCCGGTATGAAAGAGTATGGAGCTAACATTTCTGCTTGTACGTGCGATGGCGGAAGCACCTCTTGAAATCCTTTTAGAGACATAATAGTTAATTGGTTGAGAACAATAATAATATTATTGATTGAGAATAACGACCTTCTTGGATACCTATTGTATTGCAGAGAAACAGTTTTATGGACGCGAGAAAACTGCTTTTTCTCTTTGAAATTATGGATGAATGTGATGATAACAGAAATGGTGGCCAGTTAAACTCCCCCATAGGCGAGCAGGATATCCTCAAGATTTGCACGCGTGATGATCGGGTTTGGCTCAAGTCAACTTTCGGAACGTTCCCAAAGGAGACCTGGGCCTAATGGTGGGTGTTCGGGCTGTAAGCTTGATGTCGGATCTACTAAAGGTCTTCTTATGGATTATTCAACTCAGTAAGTTTTAGCGTATTTTCTAGGAAGTATGCTATTGCAATGGGTTCGAAACTTCTAGTGCATGAATTAGAACACTTGAGGAGCGTTCATGCAAAAGCTGACAAGTCAGGGAAATCTGAATTTTTGGTAGAGACGAAAAACTGTTTTAACCTGTCGAAACCATAGTTAAAACTTTATGATTGATGGTACTTGTTCTAATGGTTCCCAAGATCGGCTAAAACATGAAGTTTGAAACTTCATTCGAAAAAAGGCTTTTCCGTTCAAAGCCTTTTTTTCGAATTTTCATTTGTCTAGTTTTGTATGATTGCTAGTGGACATGTCGCCTTTTGCTTGTACCGCGATCTACTTTGGCTTTGCTTGAGTTGGGTTTAGATACTTACTAAGAACAAAAACTCTATTTCTTTTACCATTTTAATATTTCTCTATGAGAACAATCATCCGTATAGGTACTGCAAGCTGTCTTTAATTCGACTAGATGCCGACTAGGTATTAATATTTGAAAAAGCTTCGAAAATTCTCGAGTAGTTAGGTAGGTTCTAAGAATAAAAATGCTGTTTCTTTTCACGTTTTAGATTCCACTGTATTAAAAGTATGAAAACATTGTGAAAAAAGTATGAATTCCTTATAAAAGAAAGAAAAGAGTGTTCACGTGAAAACGTAGTAAGTGTGTAAGACTTTTGAGTAAACCAGTTAACCTGCAAAGTTTTTTTTTAACAAATCAAATCCTCGTCTGTACAAATTAAATATGTACAAATTAAATGATCGTCTTCTAGATAGTTGCTTTCAACTTCATGCGTGTCTTCATCGTCATCTTCTACCCCGTCAGTCAACGATCGATAACAGTGACGATCTTGAAAATCTCAGTCCCTCCAGTTCTTTCCAAATAGTTGCTTCAGAAGAGCATCAAAATATTTTTTCTTTGTGCCCACGATTCCACGTCCCAGCGGAAGATCTTCCAAAATAAATTCCGAAGCTTTCCTCGATGTGTGTCCACATTTCAAGAGTGTAGCTGGGTTGTTTTCTGATTCAAATCGATGATAAATGTGCCCAGTAACTTCTGCAGTGTACTTCCTTCCTTGCTGAACTTTTTCAGTTTCGATCCGTTTAAAATTACTAGTAGACCAGTTGCAAAACCAGCTAAATCCAGTCAAAATTAAAATGAGAAAAACGCAAAATACTGGTAGTGATGTACTTTTTTTACAAATAAGGAAATAAATAATTTTTCAACAAAGTCACGTCAACGGCAAATTAGTTATTGCAAAATCGAATTCGGATATATCTGGTTCTGCATCGGCAACAGGTATTTGGCTGCTTTTGCAACTAGATGAACTGCCACTATGAAAGTGTGTGCAGTTGCAAAACCACTCATAAATTTGTGAAACCAGGTTTTGAGGGTGTTTTATTAGGTAGGTAAGCAAAAAAACCGTAAGCATTAAAAACAATTACATTTTTTGTTAACTAGGTAACAGGCTGGCTTACATATTGTATGTAGGTACTACATTAATTTAAAAAAAATACTACAGTAAGCTAATTATGCACTAAAAATCGTGAAGAAAGAAATACAAAAATAAGATTTGAAAAATACAAAAGGATTGAATACAAAAATCGTGAAGTAAGAAAGTTAGGTACTTCACATCTTCACCCTCACTCTCCAACAAATCAAAATCCATTGTTCGGGTTCCTCTTCTTCCAGATTTTGTGAATCATTCCATCACTCACCTGATTGTTTTAGCTATGTTTCGCTTCCATGTTTCTGGCCGTTTTATACGTTTCCGGGAATTCCCCGGAGTGGTTTTGGTTAAAGATCCTTTGATAATCCATCGGAATTTCATAAAATTGAAAACTCAGGAAGTGTTTATTGTAAATTTCGCAAAAATAATGCACAACACAACCAAGCTTGAAAACTAAACCTCAGAGTACAAGGGCTTGTTCATGGTAAACACAGGGGAAAAAACATTTCAGGATTCGAGCTGTTGGGACCGTACTGGGGCGATGTCACCTATTTAAAATAATAAAAGAATAAAATTAAAATAGAAAAATAATGCTGACATCATATTTCCGAAAAAGATGATAAGAAGACGAGAAAAGGGATACAGAGGTGGGTTAGTGAATATAGCTGATTTTGCATCTGAACTAAAGGCCTGTGGGTGTCGCGTGGTATTTGGCGGCTTATGCAACCGCACTGTTTTAGGATCTGCATCACCTCGAAACATTAACAACTGAAGGATCATCAGGAGGAATGAGGTGCGGGGCAGGGTCAAGTGGCAGAAGCGAGTTCTGTGATTGGCTGCATGGACATGTCTGAATTTGCTTGAGCGCCATGCGAAAACTTGTCTCGGTTTGCGAACTCCATTATTCCTCCCTTTGGAAAGAATGGTTTTTGTCGGACTTGCTGGATTTTTTTAAAACTGAAAATGAAACTTAAACACCATTTTGTAGAAGAATGTCCTTAACTTATTTGGGGGGGGGGGGGGGGGATTTGTCGGCTTTTGCATGAACGTTCCTCAATTTTCCGATTATTTTCAACTATTTTCATACGAGAATTATGAAAAGAAGTAACAAATCTGAGATTTGATTCAGAACGCTCTGAAACAGGAAACATTCGGAAAGTTAAGTAGGTATATGTAAGTCAGAGGATCACTTTTTATTGACCTATCAATTTAATTGTAAAAGTTGCATTTTTCCCCCTCTTGAGGAGAGCACCACTCGCCCGGACTCTACCCTTGCTCCTAACAGTCTGTTACCTATCGCGGAACCGGACGGAATGTGAAGTCGATTTTGGCCAACGAGCGAAGAATTGAGGTTTTACCAAGTTTCAGCCTTTAATTCACTTTAAATTTTGTTCAAAATCGACGTTCTTTCGCACATAGGCTCCATTTAGGTTCTAGTAGTGCTCCGAAGCTCGGCAGCCCGATCGGAATACATCCAGGGATGTTATGGGTCAAAAATGGATGTAAAAACAGGGGTTTTCGAGGGTTTGTTTGAGGTTTTAGTGAACATGAACTTTTAAGGTATAGTTTTCCATGTTTTTTAGGGCGAGAAGACGAATATTAAGTTGATTTTGACCAAAGAGTGAAGAATTGAGGTTGTAACGAAGGTTCAGCTCCCAAAATTCTTTTTTTTTATTAGTCAGAACCTGGGAAATTGTCTGAAATCACCATAAACCTGTATAATAACACCTGAAGTAGTGTCAAGACAATTAAATTGCACTATCAATGATCAAAGATAATTTGCCAAAAATAGGAGCCTAATTCGTGTTTTTGGGGACAAAATTGGTGGAAACCATCAAAAATAGGTATTTCAATAAATTATTGCACGTGAAAGAAACAGTAAATGAACAGCCAACATTTCTGCAGGTATGTCCAGTAGAATAATAAACCCACGTGACAAGGACTTAGCAGCTTTTTTTCTCGTTGTTTCACACCTACCCACTGCCTGGCAACCAGAAAATCTTTTCATTTTTCTCGTTGTTTCACTATTGTTTCATACCTACACAGTACCTGGCAATAGGGAACTTGATATTTCTGGTAACCCTTAGTTCACTATTTTCATATACCCACCCAGTAGGTACCTGGCAATAGAGAACTAGGTACCTGTTTTTCTTCTTGTTTCATACCCACCAGTGCCTGGAAAGACTATATTATTATTTTTTTCTCCATCCCTTGGTTCACTATTGTTTCATACCCATCCAGTACCTGGCAATAGAGAACAAGGTATATTTACTCCTTGTTTCAAACCCACCCAGTACCTGGCGAGGATGTATTGATTTACGAATATTATTAAATTATTTCCACATTTCACTAATCTTGTGATAATTGTAAGGTTACTTATACTTTCCACTTATTACTTCTATTTCATTTGTTCATTTAATTGTCTGAAATAAGTATTGTTTCTTTCGTACTTTCTCATGTCTATGTCTTGATTCACCATCCATTTCTTCTGTGCACTTCATGTTACTGAATCGTTGGTTGTGTTTTCACGACTTTTTGGTGCTGTTAATTAAACTTCTCGTCCTGTACTCAATATTGATGCCACAATACTAGTACTATTGCTAATTCACAATAATGGATAAAATGCCTGAATAAAGTGAAGGATGGGTATGAGGAACGGTCTTTCTACTCACCGCCTCCCAGTTCATTTGGCCTGTGCGAGTTCATGCCATTGACACTATTCACGAAAAACTTGCCGATACCATAGCTCCGAAAATAATTAAAAGGTACTCCTCAGAGGATTACGTTCCGTCATCAAATTCATAACGAGAAATTAAGACGCCAACGATGGTGAAAAATATAATGAAATTCTCACAAGCCTTCGCAATAAACAAGACGACTTGCACAAACAAAGTAAACACAATTATTCTATTGATTATGCTTTTCTGGATAACTTTAATAAAATTGTGAGCGCAATTAACCATAATAGCAGGATTATTGAAAAGGAAATCTCCAATCTAAGCGAACTTAGTTCGTTTGAAATTCACGTTAGGAGTGTGGAGACAACTCTGAACCACCAACAAATCACTATTAGACATAATTCAGGACATCAAAAACTTACTTTTTGCCACCTTGGTAAGCTCCATTGGAGCACAATCAAACCTGGCGTACTGTACAAAGCGTTGGAAGAATTATCTACATATTATACTGATGTACTGTACAGAAGAACCTTCGCCTCCAAGGCTTCACTCCGCCTCCTTGTGCCAACAGCCTGTCAGATGGTAGCTTTGTTCGTGCTGTCCCCTTGGGGCTAGCTCCGAGCAAGTTCAGTTTTCGCTTGAACCGAACTGGCTTGGTGTAGGGTGAGCTCTGAACACGCTCGCTCGGAGCAGGGTGAGCCTGGAGCTTGTTCGGAGAACGGGTCGAGGGCCCCTGCGCGGAAGAACAGTGCTCAGCTGCCCCTGGTCTTTTCTCTTGGTGCATGGGAGGGCTCGCTCAGAGCAGCCCGGAGGAAGCCTCGTGGCCAGCACGAACACCGAATCTTCTGCCCCGGGACAGCATGAACACCGGACCACTTGGCTCGGAGCTGGCCCTGAGTCTGCACGAACAGCCAATCTTTGCCTCACCCTTACTGCGCATGCCCGGGTTGCTCTGAATAAGCTCTGAGGGACAGCACAAACAAAGCTTATAGAACTGATGTCATTTTTTGCCGCATTTTTACTTTTAATCACCCTCATTTAAAAAATAACGCTTATTTTTAAAAACTTGCTTCGAACTACCATTTTTCCTAGAGTTTGAATACTTTTTTCGGAAAACAATTGTTGACAAAAATTCCCCATTCCTGTTTGTTTTCATTTTGAGTTGTTTCATTTTGTCAGGTCAGTCACCCACACATTCCTGTTTATTTATTTTATTTTTTCACTTTATTCAGCAATATATTAAATGCTTTGTCGTCCATGCGTAAATAATTGTTTAAATCTTCTGGATAATTTTCTCTCAACTCCTGAATCAGAGGCATGTGACCAAGTCATCTATGTGGTTTTACCCATACTGATCTTTTCTTTTTCTTTTGGTTTCCCGTCACACTAAGACCAGCCAACGTATTTGCGTGAGCAGTGGTTCTTCTTGTTATAATATCCATTTCGTGACCAAAATTATTCCTCCAAAATATATGAAAACAGTCGATATAACTGCATGGTCCATGTAAAACTGTGTGAATTTCAAACGCACCAACTCTCGAAAGTTTCACGCGGTTAATTACGCGTGAATCCCTTTACAGGGATGTTCTTTCCTTTCCAACTAGCACTCCACAAGTATTCGCACGCAAAAGAACGAGCGTTCGAAAAACTTGCAACATGAGCAAACAACGTAAGCACGGTTGATGGTGTTTGCAAGTTCTTTAATATAATATATGAAAACAATGTGAGATACACAAAATGATGTAGGGACTCATGTAAGGGACCTGTTGTACTAACTTAATTATCAAAACATAATACATGAAAATTTTTTCAATATATGAGAACAAACTAAGTAAATTTTTATTAGAATTAGGTTGGAACATATTATGTAAGAGGAACAAATTTACTTACTAACTTATTATCAAAACGTGATACATTGTAACCTATTCTTAATAATGACATTAAAGATCTTTGTTATGCATGATAGGAGTGCGGTGGTTCTGAAGGGCGTAATGTTATTAGGATTTTTACCTATTTTAAAGATTGGCCAGGCTACAATTTTCTGCCATTCAGCTGGACATGTTCCTACTACTCATACATCGTTATAGGATTGAAGGAGCTAACATTTTGTAGCTCACTTCATCATAACCTGGTGTTGACCCTCGTTTGCCACTAAGTGCTGCTCGAAGTTCTGGCATAGTGAAAGGTTGATAAAGTTCACATAGTTATGCTGAGATTGGTTTGGGGTCGCTGAAGTTAGGACTTGGGATGGTACATGCTACATCATGGGATGGTATATGGAAATTCTTCTGCCTTTTCTTTGGATGTACAAGGTAGGGAGTGGCCTATGGGATTTACCCCACAATTTATTTACCTGTTTCCATAGTATGTTGCTACTGCCATTGTGTAAATCCAAAAATGTCTCCCAAAGCTTCTTCTTTTCTTTTTTTATTTAGTTTTTCGTAATCTCATTCACATTACTGTACCTTAGGTATGTGATTTGGTTTGGACAGTCTCTGTCAGCAGTCCTGACTCTGTTAATCTAAGGCATGCTTGTCCAAATGCGCCTACATCGAGCAACCCATGGATGCGTCCATTGGATTTCTGAAGAAATCTACACTGTCTAATGTCCAGTTCAATGATGAGATGGTCGCTTCCAAGCGTAGTGGTTGTAACCTTCCACCTACAATTACGTTCCACCTCCGGATGTGCTAGGGTGACGTCAGTGGCTGACTGAAAAAGTTCTAGACGAAATTCCATGTATCTTCCCCATTGTTTAGTACCAAGATATTTGTTTCGATTATCACGTCCCATATCTCTTCTGCTCTTCTGTCCACCTGGTTACCCCATGGCAGATGTTTGGCGTTGTCATCAGCACCAAAAATGCAGTTTTCCTGTGTCGATGCAAAGTTGAGTAATGGTGTCTGAACAAGAACTGGGATTGTACTCAAAAGTAGGCTGTTGTATTCAGCTAGCCAGGATTTTGTTCATGAAAATTAAAGAACCTATGGATATGTCACTCACTCACTGTCTGGGTCTTAAACTCTCAATAAGGATCTGATGTTTTTATGTGTGTAGTATTCTTCATTATGGAGTCAAAGCATTGGTGCTTATAGAAAGTCTGTATGAAAACAGAAGTATTTGAGATGTGAATCTCTTGCTGCTAAAGATACCTTGGACAGCCAAGTGACGAACCTTGAGGTACTGCACCAACTAGGCAAAGAAAAACAAGTTAGCAAAAGTTATTCTGTGAAAAGTTTTGTACTGCAAATTATCATGCTGACAGTGGTAGTTGGGAGGGGTGAAGAACATCTTGTTGGTGTTGGTATGGATCATGCTTTCTATACCTTTTTCGAGCAGCCATGGATCAAGTAGTTCAAATCACATAGGTGATTGCCAACGTCCTTGGAGGACATGGCATGTGAGAAGGTCCAAGGAGATCCTGCTCGTGTGTTGGGGTAGTCTTGAGACTGTTGTGAACTGTACACTCCTTATCATTCAGGGTTCCCACAAGACACTAGTCTTGGTTTTTAGCAAATTTGACGTGCTCTGTACTTCTTGTACAGTTATAATAGTTTGAGGCGCCTACTTAAGCGAGGAGTGATAACCTGATTGGTAGGTCCAATGCTGATTTAACATGTGCCCCCTCTATTATTGTATCAAGTTTCATGTCCTTTTCATTTGTTGTCCATTTGCCAAATTACAGAGGAAATGGATGAAGTCAGTAGCAGTTCACTCTGGTTGTTGACTGTCAGGTGTACATCATTGCATTACAAAATTGTTTAGGCCTATTGCAGTATCGTAGTTTCATCGAAAATTCGCTAAAATGAAACAGACAAAATTCTTGATGAGTGAACTGGGTTTATGGAGCAACCTTCGGGTCAGTAATTAATTCTCTAGTATATCCTCAAGTGTACAATGGGTCTATGAGCAGTCAAGCAGGTTAACAACAATATGACACCAATATGTAGTCTTGTACAACTTACTTAGTTTCTCCTACTTTTGATTTCAGGATTCACTAACCAAAGTGAAAACGTGGAATAAAATGAGAAACTCCAACGACTCTGCCCTTTATGGTTTGACAGAGTTTTCTGATTTGTCCCCTGAAGAGTTCTCTCATAAATATTTGCGGAAGCATCATCACGAACACAAGCAACACCATCAAGGAAAAAGAAATGAGCATCATTCAGTCGTTAAAAGGGCGGTCATTCCAAACATACCTGCTCAAGTAGACTGGTACGATGTATTTACAAATACAAGAATTTCTGCATTCTGTTACAGTATCCTTTAGGGATACACACAGACGTTAGTGGCCTTGAATGAATTCAGAATAAGTGATCTACATATCTATATATTTTAAGGTCACCCATACCTATCTTGTACATATTTGGTTAGATCATCTGTTTTTATACCTATATCAACTTATGCATAACTTGCATACACATGTTTCCATATGTTGTGTTAATCTGCACTATTGGACATTCAGCCTACACAGAAGCCTTTATATCTGAAACTTTGCTGATTTTCACTTATCTCTCCTAGCCAAGTCACACTGCACAAATCACCGACATTAAAAATTAACCATTAGCCAATCTAACAGACATAATATTGGCACTTCGGAAAGATACTGTAAGAATGTAGTGTGTCTTTGTTAATTAGGGTTTCTATTCTCTTTGAATGTTTCATAGACTCCTCTCATGACTCCTCAGTATAGAAATAATCAAGGTTTATGGGTTATTAAGGGGAAATAGCCCGGAGAAAGCTTGTAAGAATATTCAGCAGATGGCAACACTGTTGTGGCAACTTGTCTTTGCTCTCATTTCGTTAATAATTGACCGATTTTCAATCTGTAAATTGCATTGGATTCAGAATCAGAATAGAATTTCCAAAAATTGGTTGTGTTTTCAAAAATCCAAAATTTGTACTCGTGGTTCACCGGCGTTCAGATTTGGCTCATTTTTTTTCAGAAATTCCAATTACTCATATTCTAGGGAGGTGTGTCCTATTACGATGGGTATTTCACATTTCAAATTGGACCACTAAAACCCCAGCAATTGTTGTCCAAAAATTGGTAGGAGGATGGGGTAGGGGAGGAAGGCGGCTAGGGACCAGGGGCAGCTGGCTTCCCCAGCTCAGGTACCTGTCTTGCAATTCTATTCCAAGAATCTTTCCTACTACTAATAATTGTATCGAAACATTCAAGTTTTCAGAATATCTCCAGCCTGTCCACCACTCCTGTGAATCGTTTATTTAGGGTTCAACTCGTGATTGACGCAGAAGTCGAAATGGTATCCAATAAGCGGGTTTTAGGAACTCCTTTTAGTAGTACCAGTAGTACCTTTTAGTAGTTTTGGTAGTACCAGTTGTTTTTGATAACAGAGATAGTCATTGGAAAAAATTAGCTCCTATATTTAGGTAGACCAGACATGAAAAATGAAAATTCTACCTAATGATAATAATAAAATAAGCAGAAATTGGTAGTTTTTGGAACTGACAGTTTTGGAAATTGTTCGTAGAGAAGTTTTTTTATGGGTCGACGGTCCAGGCAAGTAAACGGTAATTCGCGGTATCGTCTATTTGGGTTGGGTCAACATTTCGTGTAGGTAGGTACCTACCAAAGTATTAGTATGTTACAGCATACTAATGATTAGAACATTATGTATGAACTACCTACCAAATTAATCTATCATCCAAATTTGAGAAATTTAGGATCGATCATCCTGAAATAACATAGATTTAAAAAAAAAAAATAATTCTGCGATTGCACAGCCACTGCTGCAACGTCTTAATTACTACCTGTTTTTTGTAATAACACGCCAATTGATCGGTTTTTAAGGAAGTAGGTGATGGGAAAATTATCGATGTTGAATGAACAAGAATGTAGTGTATAGAGTTTGTAGAATATGGTGTAAAGACGTGAAAATCGTTGAACAGGTAGGTAGGGATACAGTAAGATTTGAAATTATTATTTAAAACAGCCCCTCAGAAGGGACGTGGCCGCCTGCCAGTCACAAGCACCCTTCATCCCTACCTCCGCTGACATTACCTTCTGGACAAGAATTGATGGGGTTTTAGTGGTCCAATTTTAAATTTGATACAACCTCATAATCAGGAAACACCTCTCTAGAATTTTACTAATTGTGTTTTCCAAAAAACTGAGCCAAATTTGAACGCCAGTGAACCAATTGCGGAAATTCTATGCTTATTCTGAAGCCAATGCAATTTACAGATAGAAAAACTGTCAGTTATTAACGGAAGAAGAGCAAAAATAAGTTTAGCTCATTTTGGTGCTGCCACATGGTGGCGGATTTTGGAACTAGACGTCGGGTTATTTCCCCTTGAAGATTTGAACCTACTGTCAAAGGGAGGGTCTTGTAACAGTTTCATAGGTTTGAAGTGCCCAGAAGTTGGGTATGTTTATACCAGGTTCTGAATGCTACAGTGCTACCCATAACATTTCACTATAGTTATATTCACATCTATTTAGAGTGTCTGTTGATATCATAGAGGTGTTATTTAGGTGGAGAGGGTATTTACCTGTACTAGCTAACAGAAATCTTACAGAGGGGGTTGATCACCATGGAGGTGTGACCCAAGTTACCAGTGATTGGTGGTAGTTCCCCAACCAGGAGGACTGGATGTGACCTTTGCCAGATGAGATCAATGGGTTTGCCGAAGAGAGAAATCGAATCGGTTTGCTGAAACAGCAGAATATATTGGTTTAGTTTCCAAGATTATGTGGAAAGCGACAATTACCTATGTCATTGCCGCTACTTCTTCCTCCATGCTACAGCATAGCAGAACAGACATCACGACTTCTCAGGCAGTACTCAGGCTGGGCCAACACGGATGTATTCACCTCAACATTGTGGATTATATTAAACAAGCTGTATCCATAGAAAGGCAGCAATGACGTCATCAAAACTTCCACATTTAATTAAAAGTTAACTACTTACGTCTCATCCAAATGAGAAATATGTACTACCTATGTCATCTCACTGTCTATTTCAAATTAAAAAAAAGGGGTACTTCACAGTGGACAACATACTACAATACATCATGTCACACTCACCAGACACCCCACTCTACCCAGCTTTACTTGAGGCCTCATAGTTCGAGAGCTAGTGACAGTCCGATTCAACCAGGCGACTCGTATAAAACATAATTGGGCGTCTGCAATGCAGTAACTGGGGGGGGGGGGGGGATGGATTGATTTTTCAGGTAATAAAATTTGTTAAATTGAGGGCTTGAATTCAGCTGGAAGAACATGACTGGGAGCCTCCTTCCCGTCTCCCCACTCAGGTTGCCCCAAAAATCAGGAATTCCCTTTCCATCTAAATACTTTGGGTATTATCAGAGTACATTATGGGTGCTTTTAGTATAGTAATCACGGAGTTTTACGTGTCTGATGATGATAATATGTAGAACATTTGATGTATATTTATATATATTGTTTAATGAGTTCTACGTTTTGTGTCTAGGAGGGCTAAAGGGGTTGTGACAGGAGTTAAAGATCAAGGTCCGTGTGGAGCTTGTTGGGCTTTCAGTACTGTCGCCACTGTTGAATCAATGTTAGCACTAAAAACTGGAAAACTTACGGAGCTAAGCGTTCAAGAAGTAAAAAATAATCCCCATTATTAGAATACTGAATAGTTTCTACATGATATTATTTATAGATGGTGGTTGGTGAAATAATACTGGTTTATTAGATTTTCGTATTATTTAATTAATTTATTTATTTACATGAACTGGTGTTCATGAGCATCGATAACAGCATGCTGTGGCATTGTTCTATTACCCTAAGTACTATCTTTGTAATTAATCTCGGTATTTTACCCTGTCCATTACATTATTAACAAATTGCGCAATTTGCTTGTACCATGCTGATTAACTAAGCTGTAGTTTTTGGTGAATTGTCATTGTGTATTATAATCTCCAACAATTCAGTAACAATTTTTCAATCATGTTGTAACAATCATTCTGATACTTAGAATGGGATTTACATCACTGAATCTTCCTGTAATTGGAAATTACCTGTATTCATTGTACTCCTGACTGTATCATTGTACTCATTTGTTTAGATTGTATATACAGTATACCTCAGAACCTAGTAACTAACTAATTGAAATGTAGTTCAAAAAGCTTAAGGGTGGTCGTCCACTGCAAGCGTATAAGAGCAGCAACGCGTGGATTTCTGTTAGGTATACGCGTCCACTGCAAGTGTATACGAGCAGGCGGCAATAACCGTATATGAGTGTATGTGATGAATTTAAAATTGGCATCACGGTGGTGTGAAGGAAATTGCCCAGGCGGTTATGAGCGAATCACCACCGACGTCTGGGATCTTTTTGGAAGAGGTTTTAGGTGAATTTGCCTAGGCGGTTATGAGCGAATCACCACCGACATCTAGGATCTTTTGAGAGAGGAGGTGTCCAGGCGGTTATGAGCGAATCACCACCGACATCTGGAATCTTTTGAGAGGAGATAGAGGAGGTTTGCCTAGGCGGTTATGAGCGGATCACCATCGACATCTAGGATCTTTTGAGAGGAGGTGTCCAGGCGGTTATGAGCGAATCACCACCGACATCTGGAATCTTTTAGAGGAGAGAGAGAGCAAGGTAGGAGGAGAGAAGAGAGAGCTGGTTAGAGGAAGTGTCGAATGAAGCTAAAGTCGCAGGATCCGGGGTTTTATAGGAAAGTGAGTCCTCTCCCTCTAACCCCCTGTTGGGGGTTGATGGTGGGGCTCCAGGTTGTGTACCCTGGGTCCTGTGGCTTGTCTCCCCACTCGTATCGTTTATTAACGGAACCTAACTTTCGTGGTTGAATATTGGTGAGAACTTAAGTTTACTAGAGGAGTGATTCCTGGAGGGACTCACGACAGAGGTCCCCCCAGTTTGAGCCAAAATTCGAGGAGAGCTGAGGGCTATGATGCAGATGGGGCTGAAGGGGCAAGGTGACAGGGGCTGAGGGCCAAGGCAAACATAAATGGCGCTGAAGGCGGGGTGAGGTATATGAGGGGCTGAAGGCCAAAGGTGACAACGGCTGAGGGCCACGGCAACAGGTTGAGTGCTGAGGGCGTCATCCTTAACTCTAGGTGAAAGTGCGCTTAAGATTAAGAGTATTTACATAAGTAGTTACATGAGAAGTTGGTGAGTTATACATAGATGAGTAGTACATGAGTAGTGAGTAATATTAGGTATAGGATTGACAGTTGGTGGTGGTATGTAGATATAGTATTTACAATAGTGAGTAAGATATAGTGAGTAAGATATAGTAAGATATAGTATTTAGGATATGTACAATAGTAGACTTAGATATAGGGTTAGAATATGTACAGTGGTTTTTTTTTTTACAATATTTGCAGTGGTTTCTTACAATATGTACAGGGGATATTTACAATATTTACAATGGGTCGTGGTAGTTGGGTTGGGATGACATTCTGGGGGTGCGCGGAAATCCGCCGTTCTTTGGGTATGGATAGGGTGTGGGGTGTGGATGGGTGTAGGTGTAATGGATGTGGAGAGGTGGGCGATGGGTGAGAGAGGTGACACACGTGAAGACGTGAAGACATACGTGAAGACTGCTAGAGGGGCCCCTTCACTGCCAGGGCGGCGGTGAAGGGGGTGAGCTGGTGGGAGCCGGTACCCGGGACGTCGCGGAGAGAGGCGGCGACGTCGAGGTCCGGTGGGTGAGATGGAGGCAATGTGTGGTGTTTCTGGTGTGGGGGTGAGAGTCGTGTGGTGAGGTTGTTCGGGGAGGACTGGAGCTGGCTTACATCGGGCGAGGGGTACGGTGTGGGGCTTCCCGTCAATTAACAGGGTAGCTGTGGTGTGTGTGGAGCGGATGACCTGGAAGGGCCCGGCGTAGAGGGGTTGAAATGTTTTGTGGATGCCGGGCTCCTTCAGGTACATGTGAGTGGCGGTGTAGAATCGTTTCGGATAAGCTGTGTCGTTAACTGGTGTTGAAGTGTGTAGCGGCTCCCTGTTAATTGACGGGGTGTGTTGTGTTGGAAAAATATCGGCTGGTAAGCGGAGGGGGTCTCTGAAAGCGTGTTGGGCTGGACTGGTGTTGTCTGAAGGACGTGCGGAAGTTCTAAGGCTGAGTAATACGTATGGTAGTGTTTTTGTCCATGAGGGGGATGTAGCTGAAGTAGAGATGGCTTGTTTCAGGACCGAGTGCCACCGCTCTATTTTCCCGTTGGATTGAGGATGATAGGGAGTGGTGCGGATTTTTTGTATCCCGAGGGAACGGAGGAGATCTGAAAAATGGGCCGACTCAAACTGCCTCCCCTGATCGACCGTGATTGTCCGCGGACAACCGTAGCGGCTGATCCATTGATTAAGGAAGGCCGCGGCGACGGTGTCCGCGGTAATATGGGCGAGTGGAATACACTCTACCCAATTTGTCGCACGGTCGATCATGGTGAGGCAGTATCTCTTCCCCTCGGAGGGGGGAAGAGGGCCGACCAGATCTAAATGGACGTGTTCCCACGGGAGGGAGTCGGGAATAGGTTGAGGAGGTACATGGGGGTGAGCCGAGACCTTGTATTTTTGGCACTTCTGGCACCCGAGAACCCAGTTACGGATATCTGTGTTCATATGGGGCCAGAAGTACCGTGTTTTTACGAGGTCCCGGCTCGCCCGGATGCCGGGATGGTGGAGGGAATGATAATGAAGGAAGAGCTGCCGCCTGAGGTCCGGTGGGACGTAAGAGCGCGGTGAGTCGGCCGTTACGTCGCACCAGAGGTCCAGAGGCGGCAGCTGTTGAAGTTTGGAGGCGGAGATGAGGTTAGAGAGGGTTGGGTCGGAATCGGGGTGCTGGTGTGATTGAATGATTTGTGGGGACGGGAAGGGCAGTAACTCCGCCACCGGCGCGGGGGTGGGGCGGGAGAGCGCGTCCGCCACACAGTTGTCGGCCCCCGGCAGGTAGCGAATATCGGACGTGAATTGTCCGATAAATTCGAGCTGCCGGAGGCGACGCGGTGAGGCGGACTTACGACTCTGCAGGAGGGCGTGCGTGAGGGGCTTATGGTCCGTTACGACAGAGAACTGCCTGCCCTCCACGAAGTCACGAAAGTGTTTTATGGCTTCGTGGATGGCGAGGAGCTCTCTGTCGAACGTCGAGTAGTTCTTTTGGGTGGGGGATAGGGTTTTTGAAAAAAACCCGAGGGGTTGGGGGGTGGCGCCGGTGTGCTGGTGGAGTACTGCCCCAATGGCCCAATCGGAGGCATCTGTTGTGATGGAAAGGGGAGCGTGGGGATCGGGGTGGGCTAATAGAGCGGCGTTCACAAGGTCCTGTTTACAAGTTTGAAAGGCGGTTGTGAGTTCGGGGGACCAAGAGATGGGGCGGTTGTCGTTTTTTTTTGGCGGGTTGGGGAATGGCGTGTATGAGGGGTTGTTGATGTTGTGCTGAGTGTTTTATGTGGCGGCGGTAAAAATTTAACATACCCAAAAAACGGCGGAGTTCCGTGACGGTACGGGGATGGGGGAATTCGTTGATGGCTTGAACCTTGTCCGGGAGAGGCGTTATTCCGTCGGTGGAGACAAGGTGGCCGAGGCAGCGGACGGAAGGTTGGGCGAGGACGCACTTGTCGGCGTTTATTTGGAGGCCTTCGGCGGAGAAAATGTCTAAAATTTGACGTAGGTGGTCTAGGTGTTCTTCCGGTGTGCGAGAGGCGACCAGCACGTCATCCAGGAAGCAGAACACGAACGGGAGGCCTCGCAAAATATTGTCCATATAACGAATCCCATTTTAATATATTCGAAGAGGCCGAAGGGGGTAATGATGGCCATCTTTGGTATGTCGGGGGTGGGGGGGGGGGGGGGGGGGTGGATATTTATGTGGTGGAAGGCCCGTGAGATATCGAGGGTGGAAAAAATCTTCGTGTTGTGGAGGTGAGATGAAAAATCTCGGAGGTGGGGGACGTTGTAGAGATCGGGTGTAGTTTTTGTGTTTAGGCGGCGATAGTCGCCACAGGGGCGGATATCCCCATTGGGCTTCTGCACTATGTGTAGGGGTGAAGCCCAAGGGGATTTGGAGGGGCGGATTATGCCGTCTGCTATTAAGCGGTCAAAATGTTTCCGGGCTTGGGTAAGTTGTAAGGGGTGGAGGCGGCGGGCTTTGGCGGTGATTGGGGGGCCGGAGGTCTCGATGAAATGCTGTATTGTGGATATGTGGGCTGAGGGGTGGCGCTGGGGGCGGTATTGTAGGAGTAGGTTTTTAAATTGGTTTGGGGGTTCATTGACTGCGTGGATATAGGGGGGGGGGGGGGGTCGGCGGGGAGGTAGGCCGTTTTGTTGCGGCGGGGGTTGTCCGTGGGGGTTGTTCTGGACGGCGAGTTCCCTCTCCGCTGGTCCTGGGGTCCTGGCGTTCGGAGGAGGCCGGGCGCCGGCGGTCTGTGGAGGGGGGTCGGCGGCGCTCCGAGGAGTGGGGTCGCTTGCGGTCGATGGAGGGGGGCCGGCGGCGTTCGGCAGGCTTGTCCGTCCGCCGAGGGGAAGGTGCGGTGCGGGGGGTGCGGATTTCGCCGACGCAGGCGGATGCGGCGAGGTCATGCACCGTGTCTGCTAGGCGGAGGAGCGGTTCGTCTGGGCCGTCGAGATGGCTGGCGAGCGCCATCTGGATGGGGTGGGGGAGCGCGCGCAACCAGAAAGTCCGTGCGATGTCGACCGTCATTATCCCTTGCAGCTGATGTCGCAGGCGTCGGAAGAGGTGGGAGGGCTTCATGTCGCCGAGTTGTTGCGGCTGCGACAGGGCGGCGACTCGTGCGATTTTTGACGGTTGATATAGCGAGATGAGGCGGCAGCGGAGGTCGTCGTAGGCGGCGGTGGCGTCGGGGGAGATGTCCGACGTCTGCAGCAGGATGTCGTATGGCAGCAGGGAGATGATGCGGGAGTAGCGAGTTTTCTGGCTGCGGATGCCGGCGGCCGAGAACGCTGCGTCCACCTGAAAAAACCACAATGCGGGGTCATGTGAGTAGAAGGGTGGTAATGAGAGGGGAAACGACGCAGAGGCGGTCATGACGTCGGCGGCGGCGGCCTCAGCGGGCGCAGTCGGCGAGGTGGTGCCGGGCGGCGAGAGGGTGGAGAAGGGGTTGTCGACAGCGGCTGTTGCGTCCGTTGTCGTGGCGGCGGGCTGCTGCAGCGTGGAAGGTCGGAGGAGTGGGGGCGATTGCGTGTTCGGGTCCATGGTTCAGGGTTTGTTGCAGCTGAAACTTGAAAATTCAAAATTTTCAATATTAAATTTCAAATGTAAAATTCGCAGGAATCGGGCGTGGTTGAGCGGAGATGTGAGAGGGTTGCGATCTCCGGGCGGGTGTGAGTGGTGAGCGAGAAATGCGAATTTAAACTGACTGACTGAATTATTACTTTGACTGGTTGAATTTGAAATTGGACCGAACTGAACTTGAGACTGGGGTTTGACACATGAGAAGGGAAAAGGAAGAAGAAGGTTGTGTCAACGTCGGGTTCACCACTGTGATGAATTTAAAATTGGCATCACGGTGGTGTGAAGGAAATTGCACAGGCGGTTATGAGCGAATCACCACCGACGTCTGGGATCTTTTTGGAAGAGGTTTTAGGTGAATTTGCCTAGGCGGTTATGAGCGAATCACCACCGACATCTAGGATCTTTTGAGAGAGGAGGTGTCCAGGCGGTTATGAGCGAATCACCACCGACATCTGGAATCTTTTGAGAGGAGATAGAGGAGGTTTGCCTAGGCGGTTATGAGCGGATCTCCACCGACATCTAGGATCTTTTGAGAGGAGGTGTCCAGGCGGTTATGAGCGAATCACCACCGACATCTGGGATCTTTTAGAGGAGAGAGAGAGAGCAAGGTAGGAGGAGAGAAGAGAGAGCTGGTTAGAGGAAGTGTCGAATGAAGCTAAAGTCGCAGGATCCGGGGTTTTATAGGAAAGTGAGTCCTCTCCCTCCAACCCCCTGTTGGGGGTTGATGGTGGGGCTCCAGGTTGTGTACCCTGGGTCCTGTGGCTTGTCTCCCCACTCGTATCGTTTATTAATGGAACCTAACTTTCGTGGTTGAATATTGGTGAGAACTTAAGTTTACTAGAGGAGTGATTCCTGGAGGGACTCACGACAGTGTATATACATGCTTCAAGTGGGGGATCCAAAAAAAGTTGGATCTGCTGCTCGTTCATCATTTTATTTCTAGGAGGGATCCCATGTCATACTGACCAACCGTGCCCTCCATTTACTGGCGAAATTCTTGCAAATCCTGCCTCGTATTTTTTGTAACATCCACTTTTATTCCCTCAGATACCAAAAATAACATCCTTTGTCGTTTCCACTATTGGCTCCTTGTTGAAACCCACACTATTAAGAACTGGAAAAACTAAATCTCAACTCATACGTTTTTGTCGAGTTCAGATTGCAGCATCTTTAATTTATTTAGCCCAGTTGCATTTTTACCATGTTGAATAAACGGGTTCCCATGAGGTGATCGAAGTTAAGATTCTCAAGCGACTTGGATAGTACTTGGATGGGTGACCACCGTGACGCATGGTGACACGTCCAAAGTAAAACCCGTGTAGCTGTTGAGCGAACCCCTCTCCACTCAAAGGCGTGAGGCAATGAGTAGCAAAGTAAAGAGTGAAATGGACAGATCGCATTCTGATCCTCTCACTGGAGGACAGCTGATAATGTCTGCCACGTTGGCAGGGCAGTTGGACGAAAAGTCCCAGCCTGGAATGGCTGTTATTTTGCTTTCTTTCTCATTATTCATTCATTTCCCCATAATTTTTAATTTATATTTTCATTTCATTTAGTTGAATTTATATTTCATTCATTCAGTTTTTTTTTCAAATCGGACTTTTCAACCTCTTCAGCATCCTGCGTGGCAAAAGAGTACTACTCTCAAGTAATAAATGTCCTCTTCCTCTATTAAAAAAAGAAAGAAAAAATAACAGTTTAGGTAGGTTACACAACTTCAAAGCAGCTACTATTCAAAACAGCTAGATGAACACCTAGGGCCAAACTGAAGCTTGCAGCGCGAAGACGCTCACAGCTGAAGACCCCTGCCGCTTGTTTCGTCACCACTTGTGTAGGGCACAGCGTGTTGCTGCGCGGTTACGCTTGCAGTGACGACCACACTAATGCCAAGTCGCATAAAAACCTCTCATGTGTGAAACGGGTAGTCAAGCCTCTCACGAGTTTAACCTCCTAACCTACTTAGAACCTATTATTCTAGAAAAAGTTTAATCTAACTTATAATCTTAATCTTCTGCGAACTACTCTGCTGTTATAATTATTGATATTTTCTACCTCTAGTGACTTTATGCTCAGTTTCACAGATTTTCCTGTATGACTCCTGTGGTAGACATTTTGTAAAAGTGTACAAGTTTCTTATTAATTACCTATGGTTATTGATTTCATTATTGATTCCTTTTTCAGATAATTGATTGTGCAAGAAATGGCAATCTAGGGTGTAATGGTGGTGATTTTTGTAGTCTTTTGGAATGGTTGACAGCCAATCAGGTTGCCATAGAGCCTGCATCTAGCTATCCCCTTCTCCTGAAGAATGACTTATGCAAGTGGAAGAAGTAAGATCGATAAGCTGATTAAAGAATGCAGTTCTATATGAATTTGCTGCGTGTGATCATTATAATGTCATGGCTCTGGCAGTTATTGTGTTACTTTGGTTTATATCTTATTTACTCATACAACTTTTCTAAATAATTGCAGGGGCAACCCTGGAATACTAGTTGCTGGGAACTTCACCTGCGATTAGTAAGTTGATGTCACAGAAAATGAAAATGCTATATTATGAAGATGCAGTAGCGGTGCGTGGGGTCTGAAAACGGTGGGGCACCAGACCAGAATGCAAAACCAACAGATTTGTCTACAAAATACCCCAAGGCAACAATACCCTTCCCTTATTTACTGATTAAGTGATATTCAGCAAAGCTCTTCAACACTATCATCCTACGACAACGTCGACAATTCCTACTGCAAATTATAGCAAGTAGCCACCGAATTCATGGGTTACAAAAATATAGTAAACTAAAATACAACCAAGCAATGACCCGTCAGCCGGTACCTACTTGAATGTAGGAGCTATTGGCTAGAAGCTAGGTAGTTATCTGTGTGTTGACGCCGATCAATCACAAACAGCAAACAGGCCAAAACGCACGTAGGTACCACAAATACAAATCTGTCATCAGAACGGGACCGAACACAAAACGCTCAAAATTTTACGCAAAAAGTTGAAAACTGGAAAACTGATTGACAGAGAAAGTGAATGTGATTCAGTGAAGTGAAGTTTTCAGCTTAGTTGTCATCTGTAGGTGTCGGACATGAGCCGATGTCGGACATGTGATTCAGAGACAACAAAAAATAAAGCCGAAGAAGAAACATCTCGTATCGAGATCAAATTGAATCGAAGGGATCGAATCAATTGTGAAATGAACGATTTTGGGGTTGAAATCAGATTATGGGGCAGGGGCCCAAATTAGCATGTGCGGATGGGCCACTTTTCTGGGTTGCCATGGCGACACTAGGTCCCAGGACCCTGAACCTACCTTCTAGTTTCAGGAGCCTACTTTTCGATTTCGATTGTAGGACATCGATTACTGTCGCTTTATTCTGATAACATGCTTGGTCTATGGAGCTAACATGAAGGAACCACCATGGATGCTCTACCAGAATATTGAATATCCATAGCCAGAGAACTCTGGCGTGTGGCTGTTGAACTTGTGAAAAATGCTAGGTAGGTACAGTTTATGGAGGGAAATTCAGATGCCAACTGACTTATGGACGCAACGCCCCTGTGAAGATGTCGCTTTCTATGAGTTTGTCTGTTGCTGGTGTGTCGCGATTGTATGGCTTTTTCTGTGAAGAAATGGGTTACTTTTTCAGGAAGATATTGATGAACGAAAGGTGAGTCTTCCAGGGTGGCCACCGGTCAGGGAAGTCAGGGAAAAAAATGTTGGTCAGGGAAATCGAGTGCCGAGTCAGGGAAAATTGCCGCACGTCCGCCGTTTTCTTGAGATTTTTAACTGACGCGCCTTATTTCCTGCTCTGCTTGTGTCCGGTCAAATGATAGGTTCAGAGTGTGCAACACGAGCGCAACGCACCTAGTGGCACAGGGTAGAATATGTCATCACTGCCCCATCCGTCCCATCAGCTCCCCGCAGGTCTGTGGGAAGTTCTAGGGAATACGAGTGTGAAGTTCGATTATGAACCAGTCAATAGGGTACTTGAACAGTAATTGATGGCGTTCGAATGTTCGTACGGTGCATCAGCGTTGTGTCCATAAGGCCACTTGGGCCACTGCCCCGGCACCCAGAAACACTAGGAGTGAAAAAACGCTGCAAAGTCCTTGTCACATGGGTTTATTATTCTATTGGAGTTCTAGAGATTCTTGTTGGCTGTTAACTTTATTGTTTCTTTCATGTGGGATTATTGAAATAGCTATTTCTGATGATTTCCACCAATTTTGGCCCCCAAAACATGAAATAGGTAGGTACCTACGCTTTTTTTTTTCAGATCATCTTTGATTAGAAAGAAAAACGGAGTTATTGAAAAATAGTCTATTTCCACTAATACACGAAAAACGCAAACACTGTTATACCGGTTTCGGTGATCAAACCATCGTCAGTAACACACAATAACGGAGTTACAGTGTTTTTTGCGTTTTTCGTGTATTAGTGGAAATAGACTATTTTTCAATAACTCCGTTTTTCTTTGAAATGGGTTTCCACGATTTCGTCGCGAGTGATTTAGTTCGTGTCATCTTTGATTATTGGTAGTGCCCTTTAATGGTCTTGATTCACCTGTTTACACTTTTTCTAATGTTATTATACACATTGATGGTGATTTCAGACAGTTTTCCAGGTTTTTGACTCATAAAAAACCAATTTTGGGAGCTGAACCTTTGGTAAAACCTCAATTTCCGCGTCTTTGGTCAAAATCGACTTCATATTCGGTCTTCTCGTCCCCAAAAACATGGAAAAAGACCTCAAAAGCTCATGTTACTAACATGTTGCTAAAACGCGAAAAGTACCTATTTTTACACACATTTTCACTCATAACACCCCTGGGTATATTCCGATCGGGCTGAAAAGTTTCGGGACACAACTAGGGCCCAAATGGAGCATGTGTGCGAAAGAACGAATTTTTTAGACCGAAAATGAAGCCGGTACACGTGATACGGCGTACGGCGGACGGGCATTGCATTTTTGGAATCTACGCACCTTGAAACGGAAAAGAAAAAATTTTGAGGGGGTGTTATAAAAATTGTTTGCTTTATTATTCACAGAATAATAAACCAAAAGCTCCAACCATGTGCTCAGTTGGCATTTGAATTTCCCTCTGTAAACTGTAGGTACCTAGCATTTTTCACAACTCTGTCGAGTTTTCTGGCTGTGGATATTCAATATGTGGTTCCGTCGTGTTGGCTCCCTGTAGCTCCACAGACAGAGCATGTTATCAGAATATACTGACAGTAATCGATGTCGTGCAATCGAAATCGAAACCTAGGCTCCTGAAACTGGCAGGTCCTGGGACCTGGTGTCACCATGGCAACCGAAAAAGTGGCCCGTCCCCGCATGCTCCAGTAAAAATGTTGTTTTCCACCCCTACTTTGGGCCACTGCACCAGGATCTGATTTCAACCCCCAAAATTGTTCATTTCACAATTGATTCGATCTGTTTGATTCAATTTGTCATCTCGGTACGAGATGCTTCTGATTTGTTTTTCTCTGAATCTCTGTCAGTTTCCAATTTTTTTGCGTCAAATTTTGTGCGTTTTGCATTCAGTCCTGTTCCAATGACAGAATTGTATTTGTGGTACCTACGTGCGTTTTGTCCTGTTTGCTGTTTGTGGATTGATCAGCGTTAACAGACAGAACTATCTAGCTTCTAGTCAATAGCTTCTCCATTCAAGATTCAAGTAGGTACCAGCCGACAGGTCATTGTTTTGTTGTATTTTAGTTTGCCGTATTTTTGTAACACGTGAATTTGGTGGCGAATTTGCAGTAAATTGTCGACGTTTTCGTAAGATTGTAGAGTGTTGATGAAAAGAGATAAGCTTTGCTGAATATCACTGCTATCAGTAAATAAGGGAATATCAGTAAATAAGGGAAGGGTGTTGTTGCCTTGGGGTATTTTGTAGACAAATCTGTTGGTTTTGTGTTCTGGTTTGGTGCCCCACCGTTTTCAGACCCCACGCACCACTAGTGGTACGGGGTATTCTTCTTCCACTTCCACCAGTTGCTTTACAAACTTGAGTTTTCCTCTATTTCACAATTACATCGATATTGATTCAGCTAACATCGAACGGTGACGTCGATGTTCAATAATATCGGACCTTTCAACATCGATGGTAAAACATGGGACACCAAAGTCAAAACATCGATGTTTCGATAACATCGACGATCGATGTTCCATCCCAAAGAAAGTTGTAGGGGGTTCTGCGCGTGCCCCCCCCCCCCCCCCGTTCAATGTCATTATTTACGTTTTAAGAGACGTATAATACGAATATCGAACAAAAATATGTCCATCCTTACGCATTTTCCTTAGTTCACATGAACCAAAATTAACGAAATTTCGTACATGGGCCCCGTTTGAGCTCTAGTTGGTCCTCGAAGCTCGGCGTTGCTGTCACTCAACTCTAAGGGTGAAAATAGGGGTTGAAATGTCCAGAAAATCCCTCTCGGAAAATTTTAATTTGAGGTGTGGGTTTTTTCGCATTTTTGAATACTTGATTTGATTTTTTCTGAATTTTTGAGACCATCCAGAGCATTCTATGATGTTGCCATAACATTTGCTATACAGTTTGCCATAAAGAGCAGGTTGAATGCAGGCGTCAAGCTGAGTAGAGAGCGCACATCACTGGTCTGTCGGCCAGGTGGGCGCTCTAGCGCAGTGGTCCAAGTGACGGATTGTAACGCCTAAGTTCCCGAGATCGAAACCCTACCGGGACTTGAATCCCGGTAGGGCTCAATCTGGAGTGAATTGCTGAATTCACTCCAGATCAACAATTTCCCATCAAAAATTATTTGTTTCTTTTTGCCATTTTAGCTAAGTATTGTTTTTCGTTGTTAGAATTATTTTAGCAACATTTAACACGTGATTTAGGTAGGTACGTAATAACGGGTACGGGGTTAGGTACTAACCTACGGAGGGTCTGTGATATATATAGAAGGGCTATACCGTGAGCTGTGATCTGTAACAGAAGGGTCTTCTAAACGGAGAAGCGTGATCTGTAACAGAAGGGTCTTCTAAACGGAGAAGCGTGATCTGTAACAGAAGGGTGTTCTATACAAAACCGTTGTGTAGGGATTTGCAGCGGTTTTTGTGCCGACGCGACGCTTGGTAGTTCGCTTTGCTGTACAAGGGTTGGCGTTTCTTGTGCCTCGATCGCGCCTTTAAACCAGAAATTTATTTAGGTTAGCACATTAATAAATTAATACATGAATCCTTCGGTGTAATAATATTTATTCAACTTACCCGTTTATTTACTTTTTAGAAATTTAAATTTGACAGGGAATATGCTAAAGTTCAAGCAGGGAAATCGGAAAAAAGTGGAACAGTCGGGCTTCAAAAATCTTGGAAAGTCAGGGAAATCGACAAAAAGGTCTGGGAGAAGTTAGGGAAAATGAAAATCCTGATCGAGTGGCCACCCTGGTCTTCCCACCATCATTATGGATGTGGTAATTGAACTTCTGAAAAGTTTGCGTTACTACAGTACACTGATAAACTGTCTGAGGAACATTATGCAGCATCGGCATCGTAGTTTTGCCTCTAACTCATGTTTTACAGTGCCACAGAATGTATGGAGAGATTGGGCCATGAGGTCGAGAAACCTGGCATCTCTATGCAAGTTCGATGACTAACTATTTTGTCTGTTCCACAAATAACGACCTTAAAATGGGTGTTGTGACTTTAAAATTTGTGGCTATATTCGTTAGACTACTGAATTAGCTGTGTAGTTTTTGGTTTCTTGACTGTGTCAGGGAATGTCATCATGGCTTGGCAATGACGCCGCTAAATGCAAAAAAATGATCTTCTGGGTCTTCTTTCTTGAAACGTTGAAAGAATATTTTTTAGCACACCAGAATTCCCTTAATGTTTTGGCATCAGGGTGGCTTTAGGGAGCAGCACGAGGCACCAATGATAGTGCCTCAAAATGCTATTTAAAAAAAACCGTTTGTTTTTATTACTACCCCACAAGGACATGAAAATGTTCCATACCACAACTAGTGCCATTGGTGTATCCAATGTCACTATGTTTTTGTCAAATGTTTCGTTGAATTTGGTAATCTATCAAGTTGTATATATGTGACAGTGCATAATATGTTAGGTTACTAATAGTCGTTCAAGATGTGTTTGTAACAAGCTGTGAAGAAGGTGCTATCCAAGACAGACTGGTTGAAGGAAATGCCACAGTCACTGAAGTATGTGGTGGAAATTGCATCTGGGAAAGGGCAGCATGCTGTGATGGCGTTGCTTCAGTTGAAGAACACAAAGGACGATTTAGCATCCAAATCAAGACTGTCTGGCGATTTAAAAAACTTGAAGGTGCAGTTCTGGTGGGGGGCCTTGATGCCACTTCTAGTCACCCAGATGGTTAGGATTGTTAGGACGCCTCCCATATGGGCGCCTCGGCTTTTCATTTTCGTTACCTACCCAATTCATCTTCATATTTATTGTTAACACCATGGAGTGGCCATTTGTGGTCCAATATCCATATATATATACATATATATATATCATGTTTCGTGTTGCAGTTTAGTGGGACGTGAAGACCAGTTACTTCTAAGGCTAGCTCAGCATGGACCAGTCGTTGTGGCTGTGAATGCTATAAGTTGGCAGTACTACCTTGGTGGTGTCATTGAACACAATTGCCCTGGAGATCCAGAACTTCTAAACCATGCTGTTGAAATTGTAGGATACGACCTCACTTCTACTATTCCCCATTACATAGCCAAAAACAGCTGGGGCAAACGCTTTGGCGATGGCGGTTACGTAAAAATTGCAACAGGATCTAATATTTGTGGTAAGGAAATTCGTCCGTTACTCTTATTTCTGTCTCCTGTATTGACATACCTACATAGTGGTGGCTCGCTGGCTCTTTGTCTGAAACTCTTCTTCATGTAGTCCTGTAATACTCTGAATACTGTAATAGTCTGAAACTCTTCTTCAGGTAGTCCTGTAATTGAGGTACAGTATGGTGGTACGGTGTGCGTCAGCATTTGTTATGTATATGAGGCACTTTTTTCTATCCGATTATTTGGTGAAATATATTCGATTTGGGGGCTTGCCACTAGCAATTTCAATACTCTCATTCCGAGTTTTGAATGAGGTAGTTTTACCAGGTCTGAAAATGCGAATTTTTATTTTTTTATTGTGTTCAGTCTACTTATTTGCATTCTGCTGCCAGCTCACTGATTTCCAGTTCAGAATTCTATACAGTCAGACTTTAGAATGGGTGGGTAGAGAAATAGGCGTAGTTTGGGTCCCTACCTCCCTCCCTCCTCTGCCGTCCCAGACGGGCCTGGAGTTGGTAACGCCTGGAATCAAAATCACCTTGAATTGACAAGACACATTTTTTTAGTTACAGTGATTGTTTGATAACTACCCACCATATTGCAACTTTTTGGAAAGCTCAGCGCTATCAGTCAAGCTAGCAATCTACCACTGGTTGAACAACCATGTATCTTCAGTGAAAACATTAAAAAACCATTTGATAAAACATCAGACCGTTTGATTATACTTAGGTTGAATGGTTCCTTGTCTACTTCGACGATTCGACTTATATCCTTGTACTACTAAACTGATGATTGCAATTCTTGACAGATTCCGTTTTATTTAGGTAGTTTTGGTTTATTATTCTGTGAATAATACATCCATGTATTCGCTCAGCAAAACATTTTTATAACACCCCCTCAAAATTTTTCGTTTTACGTTTCAAGGGACGTAGGTTTCAAAAATGCGATGTCCGTACGCCGTATCATGCATATCGGCTTCATTTATGGTCCCAAAACTTTGCAGACCGATCGGAATATACCCAAGGGTGTTATGAGTGAAAAATTTGTGTAAAAACAGGGTTTTTTTGGTGTTTTAGTCACATGAGCTTGTGAGGTATCGTTTTCCATGTTTTTTAGGGCGAGGAGACTGGATATGAAGTCGATTTTTACCAAAGAATGAAAAATTGGGGTTGTAACGAAGGTTCATGTCCCAAAATTCATTTTTTATGAGTCAAAAATCTGGGAAATGGTTTGAAATCACCATCGCACCGTCATCATTTGTATAATAACACTAGAAGTAGTATGAACAGATGAATCAAGACAATTAAGTGGCACTAACAATGATCAAAGATAATATGTAAAAAAAAAAAAAAAAATGAGGGCCCTGCTTTGTGTTTTTGGAAGCCAAAATTGGTTGAAACCATCAAAAATAGCTATTCCAATTATTGCACATGAAAGATAAAATAAATGAACTGCCAAAATTTGTGTAGGTATGTCCAGTCGAATAATAAACCCATGTTGTGACAAGGACTGTAGCGTTTTTAGCTTGGGAAAGAAGAAAGTGTGTTTTCATCGCGATAAATTCTATCTTCATCTTGAATTCGAACAAAACTTAGTTAGTCCTATACTCTTTCACTTGAGAGATTTTACAAACCTTATATCAATAAAATAATGAATGGGGTTTTTTGTTTTGTTTACAGGTATTGCTAATGAAGTGACATCTCTTGATGTTTTGTAACGTCGACTGGTATGATTAACTTTGAGCCTTTCCATTACATTCCCATCATTACTACTTTTGTGGAGTAATGTGAGTAATTTTTTCTCTAAATCAGGAGTTCCGACGCTTCTGTGAATGATCTGCCTTCCATTGTGATAAATAAGTTGCTCCAGAGTATTCCTAGAACTATTGACCTTCTAGGCTTCCTTAGTCAATTTGTGATATTTTTATATCGTCCCATTATAGAAGATGGCTACTTACAGCCAACCAGTAAAAGTCATAAGATTAATCGACCCCCATTAAAGGAGTCGCTGGACAGACCATTGACTATTTTATTGGGAATAGACCGATTTTTCCCAGCGTCGAAAAGTCATTGTTTAAATTAAGAATGTGGATATTGATTGGATGGGACTGAACACATCAGTTTTGAATGGGCCTCTTCTGAGACAATCATGAGTAGTGGTTATGGGTAACTGTCTGTTGCTAAGAGCTCTTCCAAAATAGAATTTATAGAATCTTACATAATATATAAAGTATGATATGTGGTGAGGATACCCATTTGCTGTTTAACAAAATACTAACAGTTCATTGTTGACCCCCACAATGTGGTACATTTGTGATAGAAATGAAATGTATATATTATGCTTTAGGTTGGGCATCAAGTTGGAATAATTTATAGTGATATTGTTGAAATTTGGACCTCAACGAGTTTTGTTTAAATGATTTTCAACTACAATAGTTGGTAATAAAGGTTTTATAGTGACCTATGTTCTAATGAATATAATCTTATAAAGCTGGATGACAAGTAGTGTGGTATCAGTAAATAAAACAAATCAAAGGTGGTACAAAATGAAGGTATAGTTCTATTTATTTTCCTTTATTCCTGTGGTACCAATTGTCTCTATTTCCAACTGCAATAAATGTTTTATAGTGACCTATGTTCTAATGAATATAATCTTACAAGGCTGGATGACAGGTGTGTTATCAGTTGTTTATAAAACAAATCAAGGTGGTACAAATTGAAGGTATAGTTCTATTTATTTTCCTTTTATTCCTGTGGTACCAGTTGTCTCTATTTTCAACTAAAATGAAGGTTTTATAGTGAACTGTGTTCTAATGAATATAATCTTACAAGGCAGGATGACAAGTGTCTTATCAATTAATAAAACAAATCAAACGTGGTACAATTCGAAGGTGTAGTTCTATTCATTTTCCTTGTATTCCTGTGGTACCAGTAGTCTCTGTACTATACTATAGACTCATTGTAAAAATAGGAGCGGCAGCTTCGATGGCGCTACTGCCATTAGTTGCCAAACGTCGATGAGGCTTCTTACTTTAAGACTAACTTGTGGTTAGACTCTTTCAGCCTTCCGAATTCACTGTATAGTTTGGTGTCTCGACGATGTCAGGAAGAGGTGCCATGGCGCCGAGAGTGACGCTGCAAGAGCCAAAACACAGGTAATGGCATGGTAAAGGGTCCTACGTCATAACATTTTGGTTTATTATTTTCAATAATTAACCATTGGAATCGAGCAAGAAAAAAAAATTCTTACCCCCCCCTCAAAATTTGATAGTTTACGTTTCAAGGTATGTAGAATCCAAAACTGCAATAAAAATATTTCTGTCTGTCCGCCGTACGCCGTACGGGCCACTTTTCTTAGTTACCATAAAAAAAATTGAAGAAATTCGTGTTATAGGTTCCGTTCGGGGTCTAGTTGGTCCTCGAAGCTCGACGTTACTGTCAGTCATCTCTAAGGGGTTCAAAATAGGGGTTGAAATTTTCAGAACACAGTAGCTCGAAAACTTTCGATTGAAGGGTATTGTTGGTTTATTATTTTCAATAATGAACCATTGGAATCGAGCATGAAAAAAAAAAATTCTTACCCCCCCTCAAAATTTGATGGTTTACGTTTCAAGGTATGTAGAATCCAAAACTGCAATAAAAATATTTCTGCCTGTCCGCCGTACGCCGTACGGGCCACTTTGCTTAGTTACCATGAATAAAAATTGATGAAATTCGGGTTATAGGTTCCGTTCGGGGTCTAGTTGGTCCTCGAATCTCGACGTTACTGTCAGTCATCTCTAAGGGGTTCAAAATAGGGGCTGAAATTTTCAGAAAGCCTATACCTTTGTTTTACGTGAATTTTTTTACGGTTTTAAATAGTTCTCGAACTTGGGAGTTGTTTAAGACCACCCGCAGCACCGTACGCCCAGCCGTTCGTTCACAGTAAGGCCCCGAAGTTTTCACCGACAGGCATTTTCGACACCAGGGTGAATGAAATTGTATACACTCTCGTCACCAGGGACGCGCTCGATTCAATCAATCAATCAATTCATTCAATCAATCGAGCAATCAATCAATCAATCAATTTTTTCAATTGCAATTGGAATTCACTTAGATTTTCAATTGCAATTGGCCACTGCTCACCAATCTACCTAACATCCCCATCTAAATTCCCGACACACTAATCCTATAAACATACACTCCACATTCACCAAAATTGGCAAAGTTATGTTAATAAAATATTGAAATTGCAATTGGATTACAATTTCAATTGCACTTTAATTCACTTAGGATTGTAATTGTAATCCTCTAAGATTGCACTTAGGATTGTAATTGTAAGTGCACTTAGGAATTCACTTAGAATTGTAAAAATTGGTATACCATCAATCTGAATTGGACTTTCATTTGGAATTCATTTCGAATTGTCTAATTGGCATGGTGCGCATGCCATTGGCATATTATATAGACGGGTTATCTATACAGAGAGCTGTGATCTGTAACAGAAGGGTATTCTGTACAAAATAATAAACCGTTGTGCAGGGATTTGCAGCGTTTTGGTTTATTATTCTGTGATATTCTGTGAATAATACACCTATGTAATCGCTCAGCAAAAAATTTTTATAACACCCCCTCAAACTTTTTTCTTTTCGTTTCAAGGTGTGTAGATTCAAAAAATGCAATGTCCGTCCGCCGTATCACGTGTACAGGCTTCATTTTCGATCTAAAAAAGTCGTTCTTTCGCACACATGCTCCATTTGGGCCCTAGTTGTGTCCCGAAACTTTTCAGCCCGATCGGAATATACCCAGGGGTGTTATGAGTGAAAATGTGTATAAAAATAGGTACTTTTTGCGTTTTAGCAACATTTTGGTAACATGAGCTTTTGAGGTATCGTTTTCCATGTTTTTGGGGACGAGAAGATCGAATATGAAGTCGATTTTGGCCAAGGAGTGGAAAATTGAGGTTGTACCAGATGTTCAGCTCCCAAAATTGATTTTTTATGAGTCAAATACCTGCGAAATCACCATCAATTTGTAGAATAACACTAGAAAAAGTGTCAACACGTGGATCAAGACGATTAAATGATGGCACTACCAATGATCAAAGATAATTTGAAAAAAAAAAAAAAAAATCGTACCTACCTAATTTGTGTTTTGGGGGCCAAAATTGGTGGAAACCATCAGAAATAGCTATTTCAATTATTTCACATGAAACAAACAATAAATGTACAGCCAACATTTCTGTAGAATAATAAACCCCATGTGACAAGGACTTTGCAGCGTTTTTTTACGTTATTAAATTTGTCTTGAGCTAAACAATTTTTTGAGGCCACCCGGAGCACTGTACGTCCAGCTGTTCGTGTGCACCAAAAACCTTCGTCAACACGATCGTGAATCAAACGGTATAAATCCGGCCGGGATTTCATCACTAAGGAGCACCTAGCCTATTCACTAAAATAGATAGTGGAAAGAGATTAAATCTATTTTGAGAATCTCCCGCGAGAGATAGTCTCCCCTGGGAGACAGTCTCTTCCAATGTCTCCCGGGTTCGTCTATTTTACTGAATAGCTCCAGAGACCTTAAGAAAGAGGTATGGATCCTAATACACGAAAATACCATAGTATCCATGAAGTGCGAGATGTGCATTTCTTAGTGTGATGAATTTAAAATTGCATCATGGTGGTGTGAGGGAAATTGCCCAGGCGGTTATGAGCGAATCACCACCGACATCTAGGATCTTTTGAAGGAGAGGTGTCCAGGCGGTTATGAGCGAATCACCACCGACATCTGGAATCTTTTGGAAGAGGAGGTTGCCTAGGCGGTTATGGGCTGACCACCACCGACATCTAGGTTCTTTTAAGAGGAGGAGAGAGCAAGGTAGAGGAGAGAAGAGAGAGCTGGTTACAGGAAGTGTCGAATGAAGCTAAAGTCGCAGGATCCGGGGTTTTATAGGAAAGTGAGTCCTCTCCCTCCAACCCCCTGTTGGGGGTTGATGGTGGGGCTCCAGGTTGTGTACCCTGGGTCCTGTGGCTTGTCTCCCCACTCGTTTCGTTTATTAACGGAATCTAACTTTCGTGGTTGAATGTTGGTGAGAACTTAAGTTTACTAGAGGAGTGATCCCTGGAGGGACTCACGACAGAGGTCCCCCCAGTTTGAGCCAAAATTCGTGGAGAGCTGAGGGCCATGATGCAGATGGGGCTGAAGGCGCAAGTTGACAGGGGCTGAGGGCCAAGGCAAACATAACTGGGGGCGGAAGGCCAAAGGTGACAACGGCTGAGGGCCAAGGCAACAGGTTGAGTGCTGAGGGCGTCATCCTTAATTCTAGTTGATAGTGCACTTAAGATTAAGAGTATTTACATAAGAGTATTTACATGGATGAGTGGTACATGAGTAGTTACTGATGGGTGGATGAGAGACAATGAGTTGGAAGGAGATGTGTACAAACGTTAGCGACAGTATTTACAATAGTGAGTAAGGTATAGCGAGTAAGATGTAGTAGTGAGTAAGATATAGTAAGATACAATAGTGAGTAAGATATAGTAAGATACAATAGTGAGTAAGATATAGTAAGATACAATAGTGAGTAAGGTATAGGATTTAAGATATGTACAACAGTAGACTTAGATATAGGGTTAGGATATGTACAGTGGTTTTTTAACAATATTTACAGTGGTTTTTTATAATATGTACAGCGGATATTTACAGGATTTACAATGGGTTGTGGTGGTTGGGTTGGGATTACATTTTGGGGGTGCGCGGAAGTCCGCCGTTTCTTGGGTATGGATAGGGTGTGGGGTGTGGAAGGGTGTAGGTGTGGGGTGTGTGAAGTGTGGGGGCGCCTCGACGATGCGGAAGAACCCCTGATAGGAGGAATAATGGACCTACCGGGAGGGTCTTCCGCTTCGTCGGTGCGCCCGTGCTGTATCCGGATGTGGCGATGACGATGGGGGCAGCCGCGGCGGGGCTGTGAGGGGCGGGATTCTGCGTGTGGAATATTTAGACACAAGCAGCATTCAGCCATCGCAAGGCCCCGCCGTGATTGCTCGGGGCGGGGCGGGGTTACTGGGCCGCCGGGACGTGAGGAGTTGTGCGGCGCTCCCTCCGTCCGTTGCGTCGCCCGGGCCGTTTTGTCCCGATGGGGGCTATTGGGGATATCCCCGGCGGTGGGTGAGGTGTTGGGGGAGGTTTGATCAGGGGGGGCGTGAAATTGATAGGTGGTTTGGGGGGGTCGGTATTTGGGGGGGTTGAAATTTAGGGGTGGTTTGGGGGGGGGTCACAGTGTTTGGGGGAGGTTGATTTGAGGGGTGTTGGCCGAAGTGGGGGTGGTGGGGGCATGAGTTCCGCGAGGCGGAACTCGTGGAGGATGGAGGACATTAGAGGGTCGGTGGGGATGTAGGGGGGGTGTATCCCAGTGGCTTGGGCTGTGCGAAATTCGCGCAGAATTTGCCACTGGGGGTACTTCCACCGCCGGGGCCGGGGAGGTAGTCCGGTGATCCGTTGCGGAGAAAAGAGAAGCGGTGATGGGGGCCCTGGGCGAGGGAGGTAGGGGGGAGAGCGGGTCCGGGACGAAAACGTCCCGGAGAATCGCCGCCATTTCCGGATCCGAGTCGAAGTCCGGAAACAGCGACGGAGGTGACGGGCAGTGAGGGAACAGCTGATGTGACATCGTGAACGGACGGAGAGAGACTGGTAGGGGTCGTTGGTTGCGGAAGTACAGGAGCGGGTTTACAGCGGGCTAACGGGACGGTGTGGGGTTTCCCGTCAATTAACAGGGTCGCGGTGGTTGGTGTGGAGCGGATGACTTGAAAGGGCCCGGCATAAAGGGGTTGAACAGTTTTATGCATGCCGGGCTCTTTCAGGTACATGTGAGTGGCGGTGTAAAATCGTTTTGGATAGGCTGTGTCGTTAACTGGAGTTGAAGTGTGTAGCGGCTCCCTGTTAATTGACGGGTTGTGATGTGTGAGGAAAATATCGGCTGGTAAGCGGAGGGGGTCTCTAAAAGCGTGTTGGGCGATCATGGTGAGGCAGTATTTCTTCCCCTCGGAGGGGATCTGGAATCTTTTGGAAGAGGAGGTTGCCTAGGCGGTTATGGGCTGACCACCACCGACATCTAGGTTCTTTTAAGAGGAGGAGAGAGCAAGGTAGAGGAGAGAAGAGAGAGCTGGTTAGAGGAAGTGTCGAATGAAGCTAAAGTCGCAGGATCCGGGGTTTTATAGGAAAGTGAGTCCTCTCCCTCCAACCCCCTTTTGGGGGTTGATGGTGGGGCTCCAGGTTGTGTACCCTGGGTCCTGTGGCTTGTCTCCCCACTCGTTTCGTTTATTAACGGAATCTAACTTTCGTGGTTGAATGTTGATGAGAACTTAAGTTTACTAGAGGAGTGATCCCTGGAGGGACTCACGACACTTAGTAATACCCATTCAATGGGTAATTGGGTACTCACCTACCTCAATCCATACTTGGACGTTTTTACTCACGAATCGGATAAAAGTTTAAATGAAATTGAAAAAAGTCTCAATTATAAACAGAAAAAGTCGAATTAGGGGGCTTAATGCTTGTATTATATCTACACCTAATGAACGGCCACTCTAAGGTAGGTAGGTACCTACCTCAACCCGTACCCGTATTCATGAATCAATAATTATGTATATATTTGAAAAATCAATAATTATAATCAATAATTAAAATTGAAATGAAAAATTTAATCTTTATGAAATGAAAAACTTTGATGAAAAACTTTATGAAATGAAAAAAATACACGATCAAAATTACCAATGTGGTTGCGGATGAAGGAGGATATTACACGATCACTGTGAAACAAACGAGAAATAGACTCTCTCTTTCGAGGAAAGACACCTAATTAGCTGTCTCTCTGAAAGAGATCGAGAATGACAAGATGGCCGCCAACTCTCTCTTTTAAAAGTTACTGAATAATCCTTTCATGGATACTATAAAAATCTATTTTGCCAAAAGAGAGAGTCGGACCTGAAAGAGATGTCTCTTTGGCTTAGTGAATAGGCCCCCTGATTATAATCAAGGATGGCTGAATGAAGTCGAGTTGGTTGTTGTGCGATATTGTTTTATTTGATAAGTGATGGACTATTGGATTTTGTTGGTAGGTACTACTGAAACTTGAATAAACGTTGAAGTATTATTGATGGGTAAATTATTACACAATGGTAAATTATTACACAACGGTGAATTATTACACAGTGGTAAATTATTACACAACGGTAAATTATTACACAACGGCTCATCTACCCAGAAGGGGCTGGATTTTGTTGATAGGTACCTACTTTTGCAACTTGAACAAACGTTGAAGTATTATTGATGGGTAAATTATTAAACAATGGAAAATTATTATACAACGGTGAATTATTACACAACGGTAAATTATGACACCAAGGTAAATTATCACACAACGGTAAATTATTACACAGCGGCTCATCTACCCAGAAGGGGCTGGATTTTGTTGATAGGTACTTTTGCAACTTGAACAACCGTTGAAGTATTATTGATGGGTAAATTATTACACAATGGCAAATTATTACACAACGGTAAATTATTACACAACGGCTCATCTACCCAGAAGGGGCTGGATTTTGTTGATAGGTACTTTTGCAACTTGAACAACCGTTGAAGTATTATTGATGGGTAAATTATTACACAACGGTTTAGGTAGGTACCTAGTAACGAGTACGGGGTTAGGTACTAACCTACGGAGGGTGTAGAATAGTACATATGTTATATAGAAGGGTTATTTATACAGAGCCGTGATCTGTAACAGGAGGGTATTCTGTACAAAATAATAAACCGTTGTACAGGGATTTGCAGCGTTTTTGGGTTTATACTCATAGGACTGCCAGAAATAGCTGTACAGGTTTTGGTACTATGGCGGCGCCAGTGGGTGCTGCAAATACCAAAAACAGCTATTTTAGGGTAGGTACACATTGTATTCGTTTTACTGGAGATACCTCCATGAGGATACTGGTCAGCGGGCCCACTAACTTATCAAAGTATATGGTGAGCAGATAAATCACTGGTACAAAACTAAAATTCTATTGTGTTAAATCTAAAGGGTTATTCCCGCTGGAACTAAAATTACCATAACGAAGAAATCTATCCTGGCTAACTGGTCGAGTGGTAGAGGCGAGTGGTTTTGATGTAAGGACATCATCATCAGGTCTTCTGAGTAGCTCAACCCATCAGGACTGCACAACAGCCTCACTCTGTGCCACAACAGGGGAGTACTAGGAACAGGTAATTAACTAATTGTAGGTATGATGTCAAATATTATCTGGCTACCAATGCTGCACAGATAATCTTGAGGCTCATTTATACTCCCCCTCCATAAAACAACGCTGTCACAAACATTTGCCTGCCAGCCACAAAAAAATTGATATCTGTCGTGGTACCCCTCAAAATTCTACCTACATTTACCACTCCGATGTAATACCTAAAGATTTAACCAAATAAATGAAGGGAACGACGAGCTGAGCGACGCCACGGGGAAAGTAGGAGAAGGGTCCCCTCCATTGAACGCCATCGCCCCTTAACGGCCGTTGGTGGACGGGGGAAAGGGGCCTTTATGAGCAGCCCGGCGAGCCCAGCTCCTCATTCGACTGATCACTCTCCAACTTGCGACTTCTCTCTCGACCTCCTTACGCCCTCACTCACTCTCTCTCCCTCCTACACTTCTCCTGCATCAGCTGTGGTGAAACCGCGGGGTGCTCCCTTCTAGAATACCTGCTGTGGTGATTACCGCGGAACGCCTCCTTCTTTCCTAGCACCTGCTGTGGTGATAACCGCGGGGTGCTAGCAAAAGACTCCTACGGAGCATATCCTTCTCACGTCCAAACCAACCCTACCTACATCCCGCCATGTCGCCATGTTAGAAGGGGTGGGCACACCTCCTGGTCTATTGAGAAGGGTCACTGACCCCGTCAATGACAGCACTTTTTGTGTTCAGGCTGTATTTTTCAATATTCCGCTGCTACAGGTCTATTCCTTCTATATAGGCAGTGAACACCCAAATGGAAAACATAAGTTCGGTTTGTCAAAAGGAAAAGAAGTAAACAAAAAAGGAAAGCACTGCATTCGGCGTAAAAAAGAATTCGGTTGAAATCATATTCAGAATCAATGGACGTGAACAGTGAAATGCCTGCCATCCTGAATCCGAATCATTGGACCTCAATTCTCAACCGTTTTGCGCGGTTTTCAATTAATATTATTATAACAATAATAATAATATTATTATAGGTAGGTATTATAATAATATTCATATAGGTAGGTATTATATAGTTAGTAGGTATTATTATTATATTTATATTTATGGGGATTATATTAACATTTTATATTTATTGTTATGTAGGTATTGTTATTAAAATAGTTATTATAATATCATTATTTGTACATTATTGGTATGTAGGTATTAATTTTATACATTTTTAAAAATATTTATTATTGTTATTATCATTATTCAGTTATTATTTTCAATAATGAAGCTTTTGAATCAAGCATGAAAAGAAAAACATTGTAACCCACCCTCAAACTTGTTGGAAGTAAGCAAGAGGCCAAACCACTAAGTGGCAGAATTTCAGGTCAAAATGCAACGGAAAAAAACAGTTCGGTCGGTGACGGTGGAGTTTGGCCCAACGCAACAGTGCCAGCAAACATTCAACCCGATTTCTATCCGTGCTATCGCGTTCGTATTCGGAGAATCAAAAATCGGCCGAAACCGGATCCAGGGGCGGTCCCAAGGGGGGGGGGGGGGGTCACAGGGGTCATGACCCCCCCCAGAATCAGCCTGCATTTCAAAAAGCAGAGCTGAACGAATTGTTCACAAACCCGAAAACAAAAAAAACCAAACGAAAACGAACCCAGTTTTTGTGAAATCAAAAACCAGAAACAAACCAAACGACCAAAGTCAACTTACCATATTGTTAACTTAAAACATTGGAAACAAAATATAACAATAATTACGATTAAACTAATACCTACCTAAGTTCGGAATCGGAAGTGCCGAAATGTGTGATGAAGTGAGTTGGCCGAAAAGGAAGAAACCGGTCGAGAAAAAAGAGACGGTCAACAAAAAACTAAGGGCGACCGGGCAGAGCTACGCTTCAATGGAAAATTCATGCAGGTACTTAAACATCAAAAAAATTCCAGCAAGAACAAAACAAGTCACATTTTGGAGCCCGGGGAGCATTTCCCTCTGAGAAGAGCGTTTTACAAAATGCTTGTTTCTGGCGTTTGCCAATTTTGGACTTACTCGGTTCTTGTGGGGAACCCCTCAAATAAAAGTGATAAATATTTACGAGAAATTCTATAAACAAAACATTATTGCAATTTGAATTTTAAATTAAAAACTGATTTGGCCACATGGTCTTCTCAATTTTGCTTCATATACAACTGTGTAAATATTTACCATAAAACATCCGTCAAATTGAAATTCCAATGTCCTCGCCAATAATTACTGTAATTTCTAATTACACAAACGGTAGACATTGTTAAAAAACTGAAAACAAAAAAGAACTATAAAAAATCTAAAAATTTCGATCAAAAATGTCAAAATTAGTCGAATATAATCTTACACTTGGTCCTACCAATGTTACCTACTTTATATACAATTATGTCAATAAATTTACCTTGGTGTATCCGTCAAATTACACCTTGTTTATTTCTTCTTATTTTTGTTAATTATTGTCTTGTTTTTGTTTCGTTCTCGTTTTCTTTCCTGCCAAATTCAGTAAAAACGATACTGAATTCACTGAGATCAACAATAGATTGTAGTGGTTTCAATGTTTTGATTTGCAAACTCTGAAGTTAGCTGCGCTGCCATAAAATGCGCCAATTTGTTTGAAAACACATTAGGACGCTTTTTTAGAAGAAAATTGAAAATAAATACATTTATCAGTTAAATAATTAATAGATATTGAAAAATATTTTTTACATAAACAATGAATTTTATAAATAAATACAATTAATTTTGTAAGTAGACAAATTGGACGAGTTTAGGCATAAGGTTGAAAATTCGGTTTGTATTGTTCGTTTGGTTATTTTGTTATTTTTTATATTGTTCTACCCTGTGACCCCCTCCAGAAAAAAATGGATCCGCCCCTGGCCGGATCCATAACAGATCGCTGTTTTCTGTGGTCAGTACCCTCGGGCTCCCTCCAGGAAAGCCCTAAATGGACTACTGGAGCCGGCCCGGGAATTAAAGTTTCATACAAACGCGCGGGATTCAATAATTAAACCATTAATTATTTGTAGTTATTCATGAAGCATAGGCAAATAATAAACCGGTGTGTAATAATTTACCTGTATAGTTGCCCCTTCTACCGACGTATTGAATGAACCGTTGTGTAATAGTTTAACGTTGTGTAATAATTTGCCCATCAATAATACTTCAACGGTTGTTCAAGTTGCAAAATTACATATCAACAAAATCCAGCCCCTTCTAGATAGATGAACCGTTGTGTAATAATTTACCATTGTGTAATAATTTACCCATCAATAATACTTCAACGTTTGTTCAAGGTTCAAAAGTACCTACCTACAAAATTCAATAGTCCATTACTTATCAAATGAAATAATAACGCAGAACAACCAACTCGACTTCATACAGCCATCCTTGATTATAATCAGGTGCTCCCTAGTGATGATATCCCGGCCGGATTAATACCGTTTGATTCACGATCATGTTAACGAAGCTTTTTGGTGCAAACGAACGGCTGGTCGTACAATGCTCCGGGTGGTCTCAAAAAATTCTTTAGTTCAAGATCAATTTAAAAACGTTTAAAAAAACCATACCCTTCCATAGAAAGTTTTCGAGCTACGGCGTTCTGAAAATGTCAACCACTATTTTGAACCCCTTAGAGATGACTGACAGTAATGCCGAGCTTCGAGGGCCAACTAGACCCCAAAAAGGAACCTATAACCCGAATTTCATCAATTTTTTTTCATGGTAACTAAGATAAGTGGCCAGTACGGCATACGGCGGACAGACAGAAATATTTTTATTGCATTTTCGGATTCTACATACCTTGAAACGTAAACCATCAAATTTTGATGGGGGGTTGGAATTTTTTTTTCCATGTTCGATTCCAAAGGTTCATTATTGAAAATAATAAATCAAATACATGGATGTTTTGGCTATCAATACCTACCCATCCTTTCACATGAAGCGAAAAGTCGGTTGTCCCTGAAAAGCCGGAAGACGCCTTTTATTCCCTTTTTCGCTAGATGGCTAGATGACCGACTTCGAGGGAAATCAAATTGATATCTCCTAGCCGAATGCACGAAAAACGCGAACAGCCAAATAAGCCTATACAAGGGATCCTTGGAAAAAAGCGTACAGGATCAAGGTCTGAAAGATTACGAGGGTAAGCGGTGACGAGCTAGTATACCGATGCTCCCTCCTCCCCCTTTCGTGTAATTACGGGGAGCATCGGCCGGGCTGGTAAAATTTTTTCAAAAACTTACCTTCGTCATTCGCCACTCTTTTGTCATGTATATACGCTTATTGGCGCTGTAAACTTTTGTCGCGCCATCCCCTCGCCTAGTAACACTGGCGTAGCTCATCGATGGACGAGTTATCGGATTACGTGCTGCTCAGTTTCGATGTCCATATTGGAAAGGGTGGTTTTCTTTCCATAAGCACCCCCACTTTCTACTGAGTTTCTAGTTTGAATGGTAAAATTGGTCTCAAGTCAGAGGCATTGACGGCACGTTCGAAAGTCGATCGGTAATAGCTGGTAAACCTAATATAAATATAGGTAAACTTACCTACCTATACTTTTAGCGAATTTTCAAAGAAAATGAAGCTATTGCAATGGCTTCGAAATTTAAATAATATAAATTTTTGGAAATTTTCTTCATAGAAATCCGTTTCAGACCATTCTAAAACGATTCCTGAAATTTAACACTTTTTTATATGTATATATATATATATATATTTATATATTTATTTATATATGTGTCACTCCAGACGATAACTCTCGATAGAATTGAGATAAACAGCTCAAATTTGCACAAAAAATCTATCTTGGCAATCGAAAGGCTAAGTTCGAAGATGGGCGAAATTGGCCTACTCTAAGGAGGGTTTTGGCGCATTTAAAGTGCGCAAAAATTACCCAAAAATCCCCAAAATGTTATTTTCCAACAAGTGACCCCTCATTTTAAAGGTTTTTGCACGCTGAACACGATGGTGGAATCGGATTTTAGATATCTTGATCCGTTCTCAAATTAGAGCATTTAAAGTGCGCAAAAATTACCTAAAAATCCCCAAAATGTTATTTTCTAACAAGTGACCCCTCATTTTAAAGGTTTTTGCACGCTGAACACGATGGTGGAATCGGATTTTAGATATCTTGATCCGTTCTCAAATTAGAGCATTTAAAGTGCGCAAAAATTACACAAAAATCCCCAAAATGTTATTTTCCAACAAGTGACCCCTCATTTTAAAGGTTTTTGCACGCTGAACACGATGGTGGAATCGGATTTTAGATATCTTGATCCGTTCTCAAATTAGAGCATTTAAAGTGCGCAAAAATTACCCAAAAATCCCCAAAATGTTATTTTCTAACAAGTGACCCCTCATTTTAAAGGTTTTTGCACGCTGAACACGATAGTGAAATCGGATTTTAGATATCTAAATCCGTTCTTAAATTAGAGCATTTAAAGTGCGCAAAAATTACCCAAAACTAGGATAATCTTTAAACTCTTACCCCCACCCCCTTAGAGTGGTCAGATTGAAAAATGTGAGAAGTATTAATTGAAGACGAGAGTTCGAAGCAAAAAAGGGGGAGGCAAACGATTAGTACAACTCCTTGAATTTACCCACAGCGATCAAATAAATAAGCACTTAGTACAATTACGTAATAAACAAACGGTAGAATCAGGATGGACAAAACGTACAAATTAAAATAAATACGAAGAGAATATACATAGAAAACCAAATTTTAGACCGAAGTTTTCCTTTATTCAAAACCATAGCCATTAATTCGAATATTTCTTTGAAAATTCGCTCATTAAGTCATGCTGCATGACTGATTTTTTTTTTTAAATCAAATTTCTGATTTGGATGATTTAGTAGGTACCTCCCACCCCTAATCCTAATAATATCCCTAATCCTAGTAAATAACAATACTATTTGCTTGCTATTCATCCGATTTTCAATTTTCAAACTGATTTGAACTCCAAATAAATATCCCTAGCGCGCCTGGGCCTTCAAATTCGTGAATAACTCTTTTTTAAATAGGTAGAGTATCATAGCGGAAAATATGAAAAACGGAAATGGAAAAAAAGAGTGTCATATCAATTCTACTTAGGTTTCCAAAAAAAAAAAAAATCCAGAACGAAAATCGGTTCAGACGTCCGGGCACAAAACCTTTTCCAAATTTGCCCCCGATAGTGCTGCCATCTCTTGGAAAAATTTCTTAATAAAATCGGGGACATGTAGGAGTAATCTGTTGCAGTAGGTAGTCACATGGTTGCCATTGATTACAACAATTGAAATGGTGATTTAAAATGTGCATATTATGCGAAAAAGTATTTTTTTAATGTAAACATGAGTCTTCGAAAATTTGTTTTTATAATAATATTGTGTTTAAAAATACATACTTTTTCGATACGATACCTCAGGCATTCTTTCGATAGTGATAAAATATCGCATGATTCGATACCGAGACCGATACCATTGGTATCGAAACCGAAGTATCGATACCTAATGGTATCGATAGTATCGCAACGTCCTTATTCATGTATTCATGTTCATGTGTGTCGTGAGTCCCTCCCGGGAACACTCCTCTAGTAAACTTAAGTCTTCACCAATATTCTAACGCAAAACTTAGTTCCGTCAATAAACGAAATGAGTGGGGAGACAAGTCACAGAACCCAGGGTACACAGCCTGGGGCCCCACCACCAACCCCTAACAGGGGGTTGGAGGGAGAGGCCTCACTTCTCTATAAAACCCTGGATCCTGCAGCTTTAGCTTCATTCGACACTTCCTCTAACCAGCTCTCTCTTCTCTCCTCTACCTTGCTCTCTCTCCTCCTCTCTTAAAAGATCCTAGATGTCGGTGGTGGTCAGCCCATAACCGCCTAGGCAAAACCTCCTCTTCCAAAAGATTCCAGATGTCGGTGGTGATTCGCTCATAACCGCCTAGACACCTCTCCTCCAAAAGATCCTAGATGTCGGTGGTGATTCGCTCATAACTGCCTAGGCAAACTCTACCACTCACCTCTCATCTCTCTCCAAAAGATCCTAGATGTCGGTGGTGATTCGCTCATAACCGCCTAGGCAAACTCTATCACTCACCTCCAAATTTCCACTCTCCCAAAAGATCGTAGATGTCGGTGGTGATCCGCTCATAACCGCCTGCGCACTTCCTCACGCCACCGTGATGAACCAATTTTAAATTCATCACAGTGGTGAACCCGACGTTCACCCAACCTTCCTTTCTTTCCCATCTCATGTGTCAACCCCCAGTCTCAAGTTAAGTTCGGTCCCATTTCAATTTCAAATTCGGTCAGTCAGTCAGTTTAAATTTCGCAATTTTCGCCCACACTCCCTCAACCGCTAGGAGATCGCACACCTCTCACATCTCCGCTCAACCACACGCACCTCCGCTCCCGATTTTTGCAAATTTCGAATTTGAAATTTAAAATTTGAATTTTCAAATTACAGACTCAACCATGGACCCGAACTCACCACCGCCACCGCTCCTCCGGCCATCCACGCTGCAGCCGCCCGCCGCCATGACAACAGCCGCTGTCGACAACCCCTTCACCACCCTCTCGCCGACGGCTCCTCCTCATCGCCTGCGCCCGCCGCCGCAGCCACCGCCGCCGCCGCCGACGTCATGACCGCCTCCACGTCATTTCCCCTCTCATTACCACCCTTCTACTCACATGACCCCGCGTTGTGGTTTTTTCAGGTTGACGCAGCGTTTTCGGCCGCAGGGATCCGCAGCCAAAAGACACGCTACTCCCGCATCATCTCCCTTTTGCCGTACGATATCTTGCTGCAGACGTCGGACATCTCCCCCGACGCCGCAACCGCCTACGACGACCTCCGCGGCCGCCTCATCTCCCTGTACCAACCTTCCAAAATCGCAAGAGTCGCCGCCCTGACGCAGCCGCAACGCCTCGGCGATATGAAACCCTCCCACCTCTACCCGCGCCTGCGACATCAACTGCACGGCATTATGACCGCCGACATCGCCCGGACTTTCTGGTTACGCGCCCTACCCCACCCCATTCAGATGTCACTCGCCAGCCACCTCGACGGCCCGGACGAACCTGTCCTCCGCCTCGCAGACACGGTGCATGACCTCGCCGCAGCCACCAGCGTCAGCGAAATACGCAGCCCCCGCACCGCACCCTCTCCTCGACAACGCAACGCATCGTCCCGCGAGCGCAGCCGTCCCCACTCCACAGAGCGCCACCGACCCCCCTCCATTGACAGGCGCCGACCCCACTCCACGGAACGCCGCCGAACCCCCTCCACGGACCGCAGGCGCCCGCCTTCCCCCGAACGCCGCCCCACCCCTCCTCGGGAGCAACGAAGAGGGAGATCGCCGGCCAACACGACCCCCTCCAACACGCCTCGCCCCGCCAAGACGGCCTACCTCCCCGCCGACCCCCCCCACCGATGCTTCTACCACGTAAACTTCGGTGGGGAGGCCCGCAAGTGCCAACCCCCCTGCTCCTTCCCCTCCGGGCAGGGAAACGCCGACGCCCGCCGGTACACCCGGCGGGCCCCCCTCCTCGCCAACACGGGGGGGACCCCCTCCATTCCCCCCCGGCCCACATCAACTCAACCACCACCACCAAGACCTCCTACCCTTCCTACGCCGCCGCCACGGCCGCCAACCTCACGGCCGCGCCTCGCTGCGCCGCCACCTCCCTCTCCCCACCAAACGCCGTTCCCCCACCTCGGAACAGCCCCTCCACAGCCGCTGCCACGGCCGCCAACGTCACGGCCGCGCCTCGCTGCGCCGCCGCCTCCCTCTCCCGACCAAACACCGTTCCCCCACCTCAGAACGGCCCCCACTCAACAACCCCCACGGCCGCCAACCTCACGGCCGCGCCTCGCTGCGCCGCCGGCCCCACCTCCCGACCGGCCACCGTTCCCCCACCTAGGAACGGCCCCCTCTCAACCGCCTCCACGGCCGCCAACCCCACGGCCGCGCCTCGCTGCGCCGCCAACCCCCTCTCCCGGCCGACCACCGTTCCCCCACCAAAGAACGGCCCCCTCTCAACCGCCTCCACGGCCGCCAACCTCCCGGCAGCACCTCACAGCGCCGCCGCCTCCCTTCCCCGGCCATCACCGTTCCCCTCCCAAGGAACAGGCGCCCCTCCAACCACGTCTCCTTTGAGGGAGACAAACCCCCACCACCACTCAACCCCACCACCCCTGCTACCAACCCCACAACTGACCAGACAAACCCCGCCCCCACCGCCGCAATTTTACCACATGCAACCCCCACCCACCAACGTTTATTCCTCCGATGCAAAAAGACAAACGTCCCCTTCCTGATCGACACAGGGGCGGCGCTGTCAATTTTTCCAAATTCTATCCTCCGTCGTCAGGCGCGCTGTTATCGCCAGCTTCTCTACGCCGCCAACGGTACCACCATCCCCTCGTACAGGACGTACCGCTCATCCGTTTACATGAGCGGACTCGCGTACGAGTGGGAATTCACCGTGGCGGACGTGGAGAAGGCGATCCTGGGGGCCGATTTTTTGGCGTATTTCGGCCTCCAGGTCGACGTCAAAAACGCGCGCCTGATTGACCCCTCCACCAACAAACCAATCCCCGGCTTCATTCACGCCATCAACCAACCCCCGAATAAATTCGAAACCCTCCTCCAACAGTACCGCCCCCAGCGCCGCCCCTCAGCCCACATATCGACAATCCAGCATTTCATTGAGACCACTGGCCCCCCAATTACTGCCAAAGCCCGCCGACTCCACCCCTTACAACTATCCCAGGCCCGCAAACATTTCGATCATTTGATCGCAGACGGAATTATCCGCCCCTCAAAATCCCCTTGGGCTTCCCCCCTGCACATAGTGCAAAAGCCCAACGGGGATATCCGCCCCTGTGGCGACTATCGCCGCCTCAACTCCAAAACTACACCCGACCTCTACAACGTTCCCCACCTCCGGGATTTTTCGTCGCACTTACATAACACACACATATTCTCCACCCTAGACATATCAAGAGCCTTCCACCACATCAACATCCACCCCCCAGACATACCGAAAACCGCTATCATTACCCCCTTCGGCCTTTTCGAATACATCAAGATGGGATTCGGCCTTAGGAACGCTGCCCAGACGTGGCAGCGGTATATGGATAACATCTTACGCGGCCTCCCATTCGTCTTTTGCTTTTTAGACGACGTTCTGATAGCATCCCGCAACCCCGAAGAACACCTGGACCACCTGAACCAAATTTTGAACATCTTCGCCACCGAGGGACTACAGATCAACGTGGACAAATGTGTACTCGCCCAGCCCTCCGTCAGCTGTCTCGGCCACCTCGTCTCCTCCGACGGAATCAAGCCGCTACCGGACAAGGTCCACGCCATCAGCGACTTCCCCCAGCCCCGTACCGTCACGGAACTCCGCCGTTTTTTGGGTATGTTGAACTTTTACCGTAGACACATAAAACACTCAGCACAACACCAACAACCCCTCATCAACGCCATTCCACAACCAGCCAAAAAGAACGACAACCGCCCCATCCCATGGTCCCCCAAACTCACTAAAGCCTTTCAAACCTGTAAACAGGACCTAGTAGACGCCGCTCTATTGGCCCACCCCGACCCCCACGCTCCACTTTCCATCACAACCGATGCTTCCGATTGGGCCATCGGGGCAGTGCTCCACCAACACACCGGCGCGAACCCCCAACCCCTCGGCTTCTTTTCCAAAACCCTTTCCCCCACCCAAAAAAACTACTCCACGTTCGACAGAGAGCTCCTCGCCATCCACGAAGCCATCAAGCACTTTCGTGACTTCGTGGAGGGCAGGCAGTTCTCTGTCGTAACAGACCACAAACCCCTCACCCACGCCCTTCTCCAAAGCCGCAAATCCGCCTCGCCTCGTCGCCTCCGGCAGCTCGAATTCATCGGCCAATTCACGTCCGATATTCGGTATTTGCCGGGGGCTGACAACTGCGTGGCGGACGCGCTCTCCCGTCCCACCCCCGCGCCGGTGGCGGAGTTACTGCCCTTCCCCTCCCCACACACCATCAAATCCCATCAAAATCCCGACTCCGACCAAACCCTATCCAACCTCATTTCCGCCTCCAAACTCCAACAGCTGCCGCCCCTTGAGCTCTGGTGTGACGTAACGGCCGACTCACCGCGCCCTTACGTCCCACCCGACCTCAGGCGGCAGCTATTCCAACACTATCACTCCCTTCACCATCCCGGCATCCAGGCAAGCCGGGACCTCGTAAAAACACGGTACTTCTGGCCCCATATGAACACAGATATACGTAACTGGGTTCTCGGGTGCCAGAAGTGCCAAACATACAAGGTCTCGGCGCACCCCCACGTCACTCCTCAACCCATTCCCGACTCCCTCCCGTGGGAACATGTACACCTCGATCTGGTCGGCCCCCTTCCCCCCTCCGAGGGGAAGAAATACTGCCTCACCATGATCGACCGTGCCACAAATTGGGTGGAGTGTATCCCACTCGCCCACATTACCGCGGACGCCGTCGCCACGGCTTTCCTCAATCAATGGGTTAGCCGCTACGGGTGTCCGCGGACAATCACGGTCGATCAGGGGAGGCAGTTCGAATCCGCCACCTTTTCCGATCTCCTCCGTTCCCTCGGGATCCAGAAAATCCGCACCACTCCCTATCATCCCCAATCCAACGGGAAAATATAGCGGTGGCACTCGGTCCTGAAACAGGCCATATCAACTTCAGCTACATCCCCCTCTTGGACAAAAACACTCCCATACGTATTACTCAGCCTTCGAACTTCCGCACGTCCTTCAGACAACACAAGCCCCGCACACACGCTTTTAAAGACCCCCTCCGATTACCAGCCGACATTTTCACCCCACAACACACACCGTCAATTAACAGGGAACCGCTCCACACATCCACACCACATAACGACACAACTTATCCCAAAAGATTTTACACCGCCACTCACATGTACCTGAAAGAGCCCGGCATACACTAAACATTTCAACCTCTCTACGCCGGGCCCTTTCAAGTCATCCGCTCAACACAATCCACCGCTACCCTGTTAATTGACGGGAAGCCCCACACCGTGCCATTGGCACGGTGCAAACCAGCTCCAGTCCTCCCCGACCAATCTCACCACACCACTCCCCCGCCCACCACCACACCACAAACACCACACATCGCCTCCATTTCGCCCACCGGACCCCGACGTCGCCGCCCCTCTCCGCGACGTCCCGGGTACCGATACCACCAGCCCACCCCCTTCGCTGCCGCCCTGGCAGTGAAGGGACCCCTCTATCAGTCTTCACCAACGCGAAGACTGTTAGAGGGTGACACCCCTCTCACCAATCACCCACCTCCCCACACACTGCACACGCACCACACCCACACCCATACACATCCACACCCCATCCATACCCAGGGACCGGCGGACTTCCGTGTCCCCCGCATTGTACCCCAACCCACTACCTCGACCAATTGTAAATACCTTGTAAATAACTTGTAAATACTTTGTAAATAACTACAACATTTGTACATTGCTATAACTATAACCATAACTATAACTATTATATCCAACTATATCTACTGTATCTCGCTATAACTATCATACATCACTATTGTTAATACTCAACCTCACCCATTGTAAATACTCAACGTCAACCATTGTAAATACCTACTGTATCTCGTTCTAACTATCATACATCACCCATTGTAAATACTCGACATCAACCATTGTAACTACACCCATCAACCAATGTAACCACCCTTAGCCCTAAGTACAATTCCTACTAGATTTAAGACCGAGGCCTTCCGCCCCCATCCATGTTTGCCAGGCCCTCAGCCCCTGTCACCTTTGGCCTTCTGCCCCACTGATGTTTGCCGTGGCCCTCAGCCCTTATCACCTTGCACCTTCCGCCCCCACTTCCGCCCCTGTCACCTCCCTTGGCCTTCAGCCCCACTTATGTTTGCTATGGCCCTCAGCCCCTGTCAACTTGCGCCTTCAGCTCCACGAATCTTGGTTCAAACTGGGGGGGACCTCTGTCGTGAGTCCCTCCCGGGAACACTCCTCTAGTAAACTTAAGTCTTCACCAATATTCTAACGCAAAACTTAGTTCCGTCAATAAACGAAACGAGTGGGGAGACAAGCCACAGAACCCAGGGTACACAGCCTGGGGCCCCACCACCAACCCCTAACAGGGGGTTGGAGGGAGAGGCCTCACTTCTCTATAAAACCCTGGATCCTGCAGCTTTAGCTTCATTCGACACTTCCTCTAACCAGCTCTCTCTTCTCTCCTCTACCTTGCTCTCTCTCCTCCTCTCTTAAAAGATCCTAGATGTCGGTGGTGGTCAGCCCATAACCGCCTAGGCAAAACCTCCTCTTCCAAAAGATTCCAGATGTCGGTGGTGATTCGCTCATAACCGCCTGGACACCTCTCCTCCAAAAGATCCTAGATGTCGGTGGTGATTCGCTCATAACCGCCTAGGCAAACTCTACCACTCACCTCTCATCTCTCTCCAAAAGATCCTAGATGTCGGTGGTGATTCGCTCATAACCGCCTAGGCAAACTCTATCACTCACCTCCAAATTTCCACTCTCCCAAAAGATCGTAGATGTCGGTGGTGATCCGCTCATAACCGCCTGCGCACTTCCTCACGCCACCGTGATGAACCAATTTTAAATTCATCACAATGTGCATTCATCATTCCGCCAAGGAGTGGGAGGCTTTTGTGATGGGTTTCATTAGAGGTGCTGAATAGTATGTTTATAATTTGGGTTGGATTCCAATATTAGTTGTTTTTCATTATCCAGGTAGATGCAGATGCATTATATTTTTCTCCCCTTCCATTTCCTTTTCATTCGTTTTCTTACTGACAAGTCTGTAAAATTATTGGCCAGTCATTGGAGCCAACAGGGTTGCCCAGAACCTCAGATCTATAGAAACCTGATAACCTGATAACTTGTTTTGGGTGACAGAAGGTACCTACCTACTAGGGTTGGATCCGTCATTCAGTTGGTTGTTTTCAAGTGCTGCATTTAGGAGAAATGCTCATTCTGGATTAGTAAATGAACTACCTCCTGCCATGTGATGACAGTTCCAGCCTCCATACTATGCATGGTTTGGGTAGGTTTGCCTACTCTCTGCTCGCCTTGGGTATTTGCTAAAAAAAGTTCCAATTGGCGCTGTTGGGTGTAACGTATTTGAAAAAAAGTTCAAGGTTACAGCTATGTAACGAAATTATCCAAGATAAGTATAGTAATTGTAATCTATTCCATGTTTCATAATGGCAACCTGGAATAACAGCAACACCTGGGGCCCATTCCTAAAGACTTCACTTTGCAAGTATTCATTTTCATTCTTCACTTTGCGAATTATTAAAAGTAGAACTTTTCTGCTGGAAGTGTTCTTAACTCTGATGAGTTTGGATGTTTAGATTCTACGGAGTAACCTTCGTTTTGTGGAATTACCTCCAATAACTGTTACAGTTTATGGCTTTTTTTTTGGCATCGTACAATGGTACATGTTGCCATACATTATTTACGAGTTACACATGACACAGAAGTGCCAAATTGACACTTACTTGCTTATTGTTATTTATAAAATTATTGTCAACATCACAGAGAGACATATAATAAAATGTCAAATATTTACCAACCCAAAACTACACATAAACCCTAAGCGAACTAAAAAAATCATAGATGGCTCGATATGTATTAACATTTCTCAACAATTCATGGTAGGTACCTAATTGAACGGATGTACTAGGGACACGGATGTAACAGTTGCAAACAAAACTCTTCGTTCATCGCTAAACGCTTCACAATTCATGACCATATATGCTCAATGGTTCCATCTTCTTCCTCGCACGCCTGACACAAAGGTGGTCCAGGATACCCATCTTATGCTTAAAAACTGGGCATATTCCATGATTTGAACGAAGTCTGTTCAACAACACAATCATCCTTCTACTGGAAATGTTATTATACCAAGCAACTGAGGGGGGTAGGGATGAATACATTTATAAAAGGACCCTTTTCCCGAAGTTGTATAAGATTCACTGCATCGCTTCCGGTAGTGTCTTTTGATGTAAAAGAAAAAAATCTTCCTTGGGTATTCTCAAGTCTACACAGGTGCCGATAACCCCAACTTCTTTTACGAGTCTATCAACTCTCTCGTTATACCCTATCCCACAATGTCCCTTAATCCAGACAAAGTGGATAGATACACCTAACTCACGAAGTTCTAATAACTTTGCTAGTATACAGCCGATCAAAGGATCGCGGGCTCTTTGGGATCCACCTTTCAATAGCTTGAGGGTGCTCAAGGGGAATCGGAAAATAACGCAACGTCCATCATTCGATAATTGCCAAGTTCGGAAGACGCGTATTCCAAAACCAACAGGATAGCTATGACTTCCGCGGTGAAACTCGAACACTGAGGCGCTAATCTGAATATCGCGTGGTGTGAGTTCGTCACGTCCAAGAAGGCGCAACCTACAGAATCTGTATTCTTGGAGCCGTCAGTGAAAACTATAATATGACCAACCCAACAATTGTCTAAATATTCTAGAAACTTCTTATTTACCATATAGGGTGGTGTATCCCATGCTCTAGAATAACACAACACATTGACTGGAAACATCAAAACATCGAACTCACAGTCAAATTGCGATGGATGGGGAGCTGTCCACATTATACTCAGGTCGCAATAATCTTGAGTGAAGCTCTGTACGGCAGGAGGGTATAGTTTGCGTACCCATGCCCGTTGAGTTAATACACTTATGCTTAAATCCGCAATATCACCAAGAATTGCTGACTCTTGAGCTTTTAAACGTAATAAATACCGGTCCGAAAGTATTGATCTCTGCAAGTGAAGAGGAAGTTCCCCAGCCTCTGCTAACAAAACGTTGATAGACGTTGTTGTCAGCAAGCCCAAACAAGTCCGTAAGCATTTGTATTGTAACCGTGAAACTTTTATGAGGTGAGAGTGACAGGCCTGACCATAAAAAATGCAGCCAAAATCTATTACCGCACGTATGGTGGCCTTATAAAACATTAGGGCCGTAGTTGGGTGCGCTCCCCACTTATTGAGGACATGATCGATGTGATTTTTCCATGTCAGGGTTTTATCCAACCATAAACCTAGGAATTTTACCTCGTTGCGAACTGGAAACCGACAATTGGCCAAAATCACAGACCAAATCGAGTTTTCGTTTTCTTGTGAACGAAACTATTATAGATTTTTCTTCGGACAAAGATAAACCTTTCCCCAACGACCAAGTTTGGAGACGTTCCACAAATTGACTCAGTTGATCAAGCCATGCAGCGCATCACATTCAACATATACACATACGTCATCCGCATATTGCAATATGTGAACGTCAGCAGGGAAGATATTTTCTAAATCAGACACGTATAAGGCGTATACCAACGGGCTCAAAATCCCGCCTTGCGGGAGACCCTGGTAAACGTTTCTCGGTCCATAAACAGTATCGTTAATTCTGATAACGACCTCTCTTTGAGAAATCAAACCCAGGATATTCCTAACAAATCTCTCAGGCAAGTTCACATTTGTCATACATTGGGCAAGAACAGCAAATTGTACGCAATCGTAAGCACGAGATAAATCTAAAAATAAACCCAAAGTTATGCTTCGAGTTGATAAAGACTTATGTATACTACATACGAGTTTGGTCATACAGTCGTAAACGGTACTGCACGCTCGAAAACCGTATTGACTTTCCGGAAGAACACCCTTAGTTTCGACCCACCAGTCTAAACGATTCTTCACCAAGCGTTCAAAAGATTTAAGCGTGCAGGAGGACAAGGATATCAATCTAAAGGAAGTCCATTCATTGGCATTTTACCGGGTTTTAACAATGGAATGAGTTCCACCTTAGACCACACAGTGGGAAAGACCCCTTCCAACCAAAAGGTATCGAATAATGCTAACAGCCAACTCACGTATCCTGCAAGGGGTTATTTTATCCAAACCCGGTGAGGTATTGTTACGACTGCTCATAGCAACTAGCAATTCTTGTTCAGTAAAAGGGCTCAGTAGAAAATGATTGTTGATTTCAACATTACAGTCTACTAAAATACGTGACACATTTGCAGTACAAAAGGTGGAGCATAATTATCAAACAGTTCAGTGACCCATTCCCCTGGCTTAAAAGGAACTTTATTTGCAGTTTTCCTATTCTTTAAAGATTTGAATTTTCCCCATATTTCTTTAATCGGAGTAGATTTTTTGAAAGAGCCACAATAGCCCGTCCACATTTCACGTTTGGTTTTACAGCACTGCGGAAAGCTTGATGTTTAAGATCGTAATTTACATAGTTTTCACGATTTGGCAAATCATTGTACTGAATCGCAGTGTGTTCACGCTCAATCAAGTACTTTTGACATTCTGATGTCCACCAAAGTGCCCCTGTACACGTCGAGGAATAAGGTGTCAATTTTGGGATTGCTCGTTCACAAGCTATGCCAATATTGGTCATCAAGCTGGCGTAAGATATTGAGAGATTCGGATGATAGGTGTCGTTCCAACATTCACGAAATACATACCATTCAGCATTCTCAGTTTTCCATTTCCTGGTAGGATAGCGAATATGATCAGGTACAGTCAATGATTCCGATCCAAAGACAATAGGATAGTGATCTGAACCAAGTGGGTCCGGAAGAACCCGCCAATCAAAACCAATAAAGATACTCGGAGAAGCCAAAGTTATGTCTACTGCTGATTTAGACGAAGAATTACATCTATTAACTAATGTAGGCGTTCCAGTATTTAGATAAACGAGATCGGATGATGCAAGTGCGTCTACAAAATGTACGCCCTTAGCTGACGAATAACTCGAACCAAAACACACATGGTGTAAATTGAAATCGCCACCTATTATTCTTGGCGTTGGAATTGAAGCGAAAAACCGTTCCCACTCTTGCACAGTTCGAGTGGATCGTTCATGACTGTAAAGACTAACTACGTGAACAACTTTATTGTTCCCAAGTGTTATCCTAGCTCCGACACATTCCATACCATCCATTTTGTACAGATTCGATGTAATATCCTCGTAATATATATATGTGGTCTCTGACTAGCCCCTCCCCAGCCATCCGCTCTATCAAGCCTCAGCATATTATATTGGTAAAAATTGACAGAAGTAGATGAATGTAACCAAGTTTCACTAATAAATGCATTCACGGCTACCCCCACTTCCACCTGCGCAGAAGGTCAAGGCCAATCCGACCCCTCCTGCCACCACTCTCCTCATTCATCCTTGAGAACATTTATCAACAAATTTTAGTCGGTAAGGACTTGAGTAATAGCCCCCCCAATAAGTGACGCTCAGCTAAATTATGCTCACTTAAAGTGAGTCTAAGTATTGTTACCGGATTGATCTCAAGAACTAAAAGGCGCACCATGTCCAAAATCACGTCCGAATCACGACAGAAGTATGTAGGTACTTATAGTTAATTATAAAATCTGCCAGAGAGTTGTATATAGCCTCGCATAGGTGGTACCTCAGGAAAAATATTGAGAATATACTTCTTGAAACTCTGTACAGTGCGCTCAATATACCCAGTCCCTAGTTATTGCAGCGTCATTTGTTGATATTTTCAGGACATCCTTAACCAGGCTTTTAAAGATATCCATTGGATTTTCCTTGGGAGCACCGAACTGAGTAGGTTCGGTTACAACCATTTTGAAGATATTTCACTTGGTTCACCGTTGAAGTTGTAGGTGCCCACTAGGTCGATCGTGAAAATACCTTTTCATGCTTGCTCAGATCCTGCAATAGCAACAGGAAGAACAAGTTATTGACGTCAAAACAAGTTTCTTTCCACCCATTTCCATCTACAGAACCGACAGTGCTGTCGCTTTGTGCTGAGCACGTAAGAGTAGGCCTGCCTTTTTAACCGACTTAAAAAAAGGAGGAGGTTCTCAATTCGACCTGATTCTGTTCTTCTTTTTTTATGTTTGTCCAGCGATTATTCCGAAAGTACTGCACCGATTTCCGTTCATATTTTTTCAAATGAAAGAGGATCGTCGTCCCCCAGTGGTCCCATCCCAGTCTTTAAGTAAAAACGCTGCAAAGTCCTTGTCACATGGGTTTATTATTCTATTGGACAAACCTACAGAAATTTTGGCTGTTCATTTATTGTTTCTTTCACGTGAAATAATTCTAATAGCCATTTCTGATGGTACCCACCAATTTTGGCCCCCAAAACACGAATAGGTACGCTCCTTTTGGTTTATTATTCTTTGAATAATACACCTATGTATTCGGTCAGCAAAAAATTTTTATAACACCCCCTCAAAATTTTTTCTTTTCCGTTTCAAGGTGCGTAGATTCCAAAAATGCAATGTCCGTCCGCCGTCCGCCGAACTCCGTCCGCCGTATCACGTGTACAGGCTTCATTTTTGATCTAAAAAAGTCGTTCTTCCGCAAACATGCTCCATTTGGGCCCTAGTTGTGTCCCGAAACTTTTCAGCCCGATCGGAATACAACCAGGGATGTTATGAGTGAAAATGTGCACAAAAATAGGTACTTTTTGTGTTTTAGTAACATGTTAGTAACATGAGCTTTTGAGGTATACCGTTTTCCATGTTTTTGGGGACGAGAAGACCGAATATGAAGTCGATTTTGACCAAAGAGTGGAAAATCGAGGTTCTACCAAATGTTCAGCTGCCAAAATTGATTTTTTATGAGTCAAAAACCTGGGAAATCGTCTGAAATCACCAACAATTTGCATAATAACACTGGAAGTAGTATCAACACGTGGATCATTAAGGTTAAATGGCACTACCAATGATCAAAGATAAATTGAAAAAAAAAGGGAGCGTACCTACCTAATTCGTGTTTTAGGGGCCAAAAATGGTGGAAACCATCAGAAATAGCTATTTCGATTATTTCACATGAAATAAACAATAAATGAACAGCCAATATTTCTGTAGGTATGTCCAGTAGAATAATAAACCCATGTGACAAGGAATTTGCAGCGTTTTTTTTCTTTTTTTTCAAATTATCTTTGACCATTGTGCCATTTAATCGTCTTGACCCACGTGTTGGTACTACTTCCAGTGCTATTATACAAACTGATTGTGATTTCAGTCGATTTCCCAGGTTTTTGACTCACGAAAAATCAATTTTGGGAGATGAACAGTTGGTAGAACCTCAATTTTCTACTCTTTGGTCAAAATCGACTTCATATTCGGTCTTCTCGTCCCAAAAATATGGAATACTATACCTCAAAAGCTCATGTTACTAACATGTTACTAAAACACAAAAAGTACCTATTTTTATACACATTTTCACTCATAACTCCCCTGGATATATTCCGATCGGGCCGAAAAGTTTGGGGACACAACTAGGGCCAAAATGGAGCATGTGTGCGAAAGAACGACTTTTTTAGACCGAAAATGAAGCCGGTACACGTGATACGGCGTACGGCGGACGGACATTGCATTTTGGTTTATTATTCTGTGAATAATACACCTATGTATTCGCTCAGCAAAAAATTTTTATAAGACCCCCTCAAACTTTTTTCTTTTCCGTTTCAAGGTGCGTAGATTCCAAAAACGCTGCAAAGTCACATGGGTTTATTATTCTATTGGACATACCTACAGAAACGTTGGCTGTTCATTAATTGTTTCTTTCATGCGTAATAATCGAAATAGCTACTTCTGATGGTTTCCATTAATTTTGGCCCCCAAAACACAAATTAGGTACGCTCTTTTTTTTCTTCTTTTTTTAACAATCTTTGATCATTGGTAGTGCCATTTAATCGTCCTGAACCACGTCTTGACACTTTTTCCAGTGTTATTATACAAACTGATGGTGATTTCAGACGATTTCCCAGGTTTTTCGCTCATAAAAAATCAATTCTGGGAGCTGAACATTTGGTAGAACTCAATTTTCCACTCTTTGGTCAAAATCGACTTCATATTCGGTCTTCTCGTCCCCAAAAACATAGAAAACGATATCTCAGAAGCTCATGTTACCAATATGTTGCTAAAACGTAAAAACAACCTATTTTTACACACATTTTCACTCATAACACCCCTGGGTATATTCCGATCGGGCTGAAAAGTTTCGGGACACAACTAGGGCCCAAATGGAGCATGTGTGCGAAAGAATGATTTTTTTAGACCGAAAATGAAGCCTGTACACGTGATACGGCGGACGGCGTACGGCGGACGGCGTACGGCGGACGGACATTGCATTTTTGGAATCTACGCACCTTGAAACGTAAAAGAAAAAAGTTTGAGGGGGTGTTATAAAAATTTTTTGCTGAGCGAATACATAGGTGTATTATTCACAGAATAATAAACCAAAATGCAATGTCCGTCCGCCGTCCGCCGTATCACGTCTACAGCCTTCATTTTCGGTCTAAAAAAATCGTTCTTTCGCACACATGCTCCATTTGGGCCCTAGTTGTGTCCCGAAACTTTTCAGCCCGATCGGAATATACCCAGGGGTGTTATGAGTGAAAATGTGTGTAAAAATAGGTACTTTTTGCGTTTTAGCTACATGCTGGTAACATGAGCTTTTGAGGTATCGTTTTCCATGTTTTTGGGACGAGAAGACCGAATATGAAGTCGATTTTGACCAAAGAGTGGAAAATTGAGGTTATACCAACTGTTCAGAAACCATCAGAAATGGCTATTAGAATTATTTCACGTGATAGAAACAATAAATGAACAGCCAACATTTCTGTAGGTGTGTCCAATAGAATAATAAACCCATGTGAAAAGGACTTTGCAGCGTTTTGGAATCTACGTTTTGGAAACGAAAAAGAGAAAATTTTGAGGGGGTGTTGTAAAAATTTTTTGCTGAGCGAATACATAGGTGTATTATTCACAGAATAATAAACCAAAAAGCAGTTGGGCCTGCCAAATACTGAGGATGCGCCAATAGCGAAAGCAAGTGGTGTATTACTGAGCTAGTAATGGGTATTAATTGGCGTAGACAGAGAAAAGTGTCGGTAAGCACCTAAGAACAAAAATTTATTTTAAAAAAACCCTACTAAAAAAAACGCACTTAAAAGTATAAAATACCAATTCATAAACACCTTTTCGAAACTAAATTTGTTAAAAATAATCTATTGAACGCACTACAAAGCAAAAAAATTAACAAATTTTTAACAAAAAAAAACCCGACTTGAAAAAAAGCCGCATAAAACGAAAACGCTGCAAATTCCTTGTCACGTGGGTTTATTATTCTGGTGGACACACCTACACTGTTCATTTATTGTTTCTTTCATGTGAAATAATTTAAATAGATATTTCCGATTGTTTCCACCAATTTTGGCACCCAAAACACGCATTGAGTACGCTCTTTTTTTCCCTCAAATTATCTTTGATGACTGGTAGAGCCATTTAATTGTCTTGATTCACCTGTTGACACTTTTTCTAGTGTTAATATACAAATTGATGGTGATATCAGACAAGTTCCAAGGTTTTTGACTCATAAAAAATCCATTTTGAGTGCAGAACCATTGGTAGAACCTCAATTTTCCACTCCTCAAAATTGAGTTCATATTCGGTCTTCTTGTTCCAAAACACATGGAAAATTATACCTCAAAAGCTCATTTTACTAATATGTTACTAAAACACAAAAAGTACCTATTTTTATACACATTTTCACTCATAACACCCCTGGGTACATTCCGATCGGGCTGCAAAGTTTTGGGACACAACTAGGGCCCAAATGGAGCATGTGTGCGAAAGTACGAATTTTTTAGACCGAAAATGAAGCCGGTATCCATGATACGGCGGACGGCGGACGGACATTGCATTTTTGGAATCTACGCATCTTGAAACGTAAAAGAACAAATTTTGAGGGGGTGTTATACAAATTATTTACTGAGCGATTATATAGGTGTATTATTCGCAGAATAATAAAGCAAAAAATGAGAACTTGTTACCCACACAAATTGCCCACTGAATTTGGCGAAGTCCGACCAATACCTCCACGCCTGTGTCCCAGATTTTGTGAGCATACAGTGCATACGTCAAATAATTCAAACCGTTCACGTAATCGTAGGTTGGTTCACAATTCTTAATCTCCGCACTCGATCTCGGGGTCAAGAAAAAATATTGTTATACCCCTAAAGCTTCTGGCTTGAGGGAGCTTGGGCCAAGTGGGTCGGTATCGAACTGAGGGCCGAAGGGGTTTGGTTTCCTTATAATAAATCACAGATCACGGGCGGTTCAATGGACCGGAAACTCGGGCTTCCACTCGAGTTTGTATCCGTTCGGTTGAACTTGGAAAAGCTGGCGATGGGTTACCTTGTCCTCCCGACCAACAGCAAACTCTCTGCACTGCATTCCACATGCTCTTACCCGTGTGAGGGCTCGTGCTCGTCACAAACCAACAGAAGGGCCCGACTGTCGGGACCGACGTTTTTCCCGGAAGAAACACCGTTTAGGTCCGTCGCCCGACGAACAACTTCGGGACGGACGGTTGGTCTGTTTTGAAGGCCAACTGCCTGGTCCAGATAAATGTGACGTTTTCGGCTGACTTCCAACCCCCGACTTAGTAATGACGGGATGGGATTCCTATGTATTCACATATTTTTGTCTAGGCAGTGTATCCGTGATTTTCAACTGTCGCTTCATACTGACAGTTATTGAATTATTTTTAAATAGTTCAGTAAGTGAGTTTTCAAATAGTTCTGTAATTTGTTCAGTGAATTCAAATTTACTGAACTATTTTCAAATTCAGAATAGTTCTCATTTGAAAATGAGAGCTATTTTCAAATTTACTGAACTATTTGTCGTTGCAGAACAAATAGCTCTCATTTTCAAATTAGAACTATTCTGAAGTTGAAAATAGTTCAGTAAATTCGTTACTGGGTGTTGCAGTTGATAGGTTTTTGGAATGTAATCATCATATTTTTCAAGTGAGCAAATCAATTCGAAGATCCCCTTTTCATTTTTTTCTTTTTGACATTTTCATGTCATTACTTTTGCACACAAACTTGAAAAGCGTTAGCAAAAACGCTGCAAAGTCCTTGTCACATGGGTTTATTATTCTATTGGACACACCTGCAGATATTTTGGCTGTTAATTTATTGTTTCTTTTATGCGTAATAATCGAAATAGCTATTTCTGATGGTTTCCATTAATTTTGGCCCCTACAACACAAATTAGGTACGCTCTTTTTTTTTTTAAATAACTATCTTTGATCATTGGTAGTGCCATTTAATCGTCTTGATCCACCGTGTTGACACTTTTTCCATTGTTATTATACAAACTGATGGTGATTTCAGAGATTTCCCAGGTTTTTCACTCATAAAAAAATCAATTTTGGGAACTGAACTTTTGGTTGAACTCAATTTTCCACTCTTTGGCAAAAATCGACTTCATATTCGGTTTTCTCGTCCCGAAAAACATGAAAATGATATCTCAGAAGCTCATGTTACTAACATGTTGCTAAAACGCAAAAAGTACCTATTTTTACACACATTTTCACTCATAAAATCCCTGGGTATATTCCGATCGGGCTGAAAAGTTTCGGGACACAACTAGGGCCCAAATGGAGCATGTGTGCGAAAGAACGACTTTTTTAGACCGAAAATGAAGCCTGTACACGTGATACGCGCGTACGGCGGACGGCGGACGGACACTGCATTTTTGGAATCTACGCACCTTGAAACGGAAAAGAAAAAAGTTTGAGGGGGTGTTATAAAAATTTTTTGCTGAGCGAATACATACAGGTAGGTGTATTATTCACAGAATAATAAACCAATAGCTATTTCCTTTATTGCGCATGCAAGAAACAATAAATGAACAGCCAAAATGTCTGTAGGTATGTCCAAAAGTCCAAAATAATAATAAACCTATGTGACAAGGACTTTGCAGCGTTTTTCAAATGAAATAATATCGCAGAACAACCAACTCGACTTCATACTCCGCGAATATAATCAGGTGGCCCCTAGCAATGATTTTATGGCTAATTTCCTATTGTCGGGGCGACCCTGGTAACGAGATTTGATTTGAATGTGTAGTCAAATTGCCACCTTTGAAAAAGGGGTCTTCCCGCGAATTTGACTCGGGCGGTTTCTTCCCTTCGATTCGGGCGGTCTCTTCCGCCGATTCGGCGTTGGACCATAAGGAAACGGGTCCTTCTGCGCCTCTCCTACGCGCAAGGGAGGGGAAGGGTATAAATACCCCCGCTCCCCACACCACGACACAGTTCACCGAGATCTACCTGAGAACAGACCTGCGATCCTCCTTTAGTTGATTCTTTTCCTTTAGTTTGAGTTTAGATTGAGATAGTGGTGTTGAGAAGTTGTGTTGGTTCAGAGAGAGTTTTAGTTATTTTTCCCCATCCCACGATTGACCCCTGTGAAGAAGACGAGCGGACTGGGCAACGGAAACGGCTTTCAATTTCGGACATTCTTAATAATAGTCGAGCAAGAGAGGAGGAGAGAAGACCCCACCTGAAGGCACGTCTGAACCCAGACGTAAACTCAGTACTGCCGTGGAAAGTCTGTTGTTGCAGGAACACCATCACCCAGCACAGCAACCCCGGAGCCCCAGGAAACCATCCCCTGGACCAGAAGCCCGGATGGACCATCCCTGGACTACTTGGACCACCGTTCCAGCGGAGGTAGGAATCATTACCTTTTCTTACTTGTCCTTATCTAAGCGATATCATTCGCGTAATAGCGCCCCTCAGGCTTTGTGCATCACACTTCCTATACGAGAGTCACAAAAGGGGTTATACCCGTTTGTTCCAGAACTCTCCACATCTTTGACCCCAAGACTCGTCCCATGTCCCTCGTATCATCGAACGTCTGAACCCAGCCTGAACCCTCGACTCTGGTGCCACACTTTCTAACAACTTTGTATTACATTTATCTGACACTTACCTTAGTAGCTTCTCCCCGTTCACGTAATTTCCGCAATTCGCGTCAGTCATTTTCATCATTTTAACTTGTGTCCTTGATTTTGCGCCTTCGCGACCCCATCGTATGTTGTTGATTCTTATAATAAATTCAGTCACTTATACGTATTGAGATTATTTCACACCCTTTGAGAACATTCGAGTCACCTTTCGAACCGCCACAAGGCTTCCAAATTATTAGTTTTCTATTAGGAATTTACAGCCGTACTATAACCTGTACCCGAAGTCAGAACCTGTGCAACGCTGACTACGAGGCCGCTGCCAACCTACGAACTCCAGGTAATTTACTTGTAGACTTTTCGCTGCCCAATTTCAGCCTTAGCTCGCCATCCATTCCTGACATAGTCATAAGTAGGTTTACAGGCAGGATAGTCACACAAGTAACGATTACAAATGTATACAATTTCATTCACACTGGAGTCGAAAATGCCTATCGGTGCAAACTTCGGGGCCTTACTGTGAACGAACGGAGGGACGTAAAATGCTCCGGGTGGTCTTAAAAACTCGTAAGTTCAAGAACTATTTAAAACCGTAAAAAGATTCACCTAAAAAAAAGGTATAGGCGTTTTGAAAATTTCAACCCCTATTTTGAACCCCTTAGAGATGACTGACAGTAACGTCGAGCTTCGAGGACCAACTAGACTCCGAACGGAACCTATAACCCGAATTTCATCAATTTTTTTTTCATGGTAACTAAGAAAAGTGGCCCGTACGGCGTACGGCGGACAGACAGAAATATTTTTATTGCAGTTTTGGATTCTACATACCTTGAAACGTAAACCATCAAATTTTGAGGGGGTAAGAATTTTTTTTTTTTCATGCTCGATTCCAATGGTTCATTATTGAAAATAATAAACCAAAATGGGGTTTTTTGGTGTTTTAGTAACACGAGCTAGTGACGTATCGTTTACCATGTTTTTTAGGTTGAGAAGACCGAATAAGACGTCGATTTTGACCAAAGAGTGGAAAACTGAGGTTCTAACGAAGTTTCAGCCTCAAATTTACATTAAATCTTGGTCTAAAATCGTCGTTCTTCCGCAAACAGTTTGGGTCCCCATTTTGGAACACATTTTTGTCCTAGCTGTGCTCCGAAGCTCGGCAGCCCGACGGAATACGCCCAAGGGTGTTATGGGGGGAAAATGGGTGTAAAGATAGGGGTTTTCTACGTTTTTTTAAAGGTTTTAGTGAACGTAAGCTTGTGAGGTATCATTTTCCATGTTTTTTCGGACGAGAAGACAGAATATCATTTCTTCTTTTGGCCTTCACCCATAATCACTTATTTTTGTTATATTGTATTAATTGTATTATACTTGCCAACCTGTGATTGAAGAAATAAAATATCTTCAATTCAATTCGGTAACAGTAAAACGAATGAACCAGTAGAAAGAAAAAAAATGAGAGTAAGGCTACATTCGCCATTCAAAGGCTCAGAAAGGGCATACGTATCACATTTGAGCGCGTTTCAAAACCGTAGGTAACATAATGATTTCAGTCCCAGAAATGTACTAGTAGACCCTCGAAAACTAAAATGAATTAATAAAACAGGTTGCAGAAATGTGTGCGAATTTCACGGAACGAAAAAGGACAACGGAGGAGATTGAATAGCAGCGGTTCAAGTCAAACGGGAGCAAAGCCTACTAGGGAAGAGCCAGAAAAACTTAGCGACAAATAACAGGAAATAAGACAACGCTGTCAAGCGCTGGATCTTTAAAATAAACATGTGAAGAACAATAATTCTAATCGCCAGTCCGTACAAATCGCATATTATTGGACCATGATAGACACTTTGCTAAATGAAACACTAGGTATTGGATGCAGAAAAATTTCTGTTTATATCGAGGATGAAAAATTCGCCTCACGTTAGGTCTCCGTCTCTCATGATTTGCGACAGGGCCACCCTCATTCGACTAATAGTTCGTTTTAGCGAACGAAACGGAAAGAAAACGGTATCTCCACGTGTCCGACACAGTTGCACGTATATGGTACCTACCTAAAAACGAAGTTTTACACAGTTACACGTAGAACTATGTACCTACAACTACGGTAGGTTGATGTTCATGTGATGAGCAATTTAATATTTACTCGGTCTCCAAGATTATTAGTTAAGTACTATCTGAATTACCTGTGCGTTGCACAGGGTAGTCGGTTTTAATTTGGATACTGAATAACATCCACAAACCTCCTAATGGGACAGAATGGACTAAAGTTAACAACCTATTTTTTCATGAGAATAAGTCGAACATTATCCAAGCGATGTCGACGGGTTTTGGTCCACGTTCTTTTTTACACTAAATCGCAGTTACTTACCTAACTAACGAACATCAAAATCTCTGCGACCGTACATACCTCACCAGTCTCCAAATTGCATTAGACGCTGTTCAAAAAACCATTTGGTATACTGCTCACTACAATACACTTTATATTTACTTCTACTTTTCCATGATCCGCTCTAATCGATTTCCAGAAGTATGCTGACGCAAGCATGAACCGTCCGGAACATTCTCGAACATTCCGGAACAGGAAGTCCCTTCGATGGGTGCACTCTTTTGACGCCCTATATCTCCGAACCCACTTATTACCTCCATTTATTATATATAAAAGGTACTGTTAGTTCATTTCCATCTTAGGAGGTAGCTACCGAAATCAGGAGAATCGAGGCTCTGGTGGCCCGTTGGCAGTGACGGGGAAAAATTAGCTATAGCTAACGGGTAAAAGCTACAGCTAAATTAGCTGAAATTTAGCTTAACTAACAGCTAAATTTTTAGCTATTACCTTCTGAGGGACAGTTTTATAGCTTTAGCTATAAAAAATGTCCCAACACCGCTTGTAGGTACACGTAGATTGGTAATTTGTGCTTCCAATTGTTCGTTTGAAACAGGGAAGAAGAAGAAAAAACACTGAGTAGTTATGTAAAAGAGCGGAAAAATATAAAGTTTGTTGTAGAAGCTGTCGCGAGTCTGTAACTCATCCTCAATGGTCTGTAGTGCACAGTAACGCAAAGGTCTGAGCTACTGAGTTCAAAAGTTAATTATTGTCTGTCTAGATTATGTACCTTATGTGTTCTGTAGACAACCCTTGTGCCCTTATGTAGACCTAGGAATGGTTGGTCGTAAAGTTCGATCGGACAAACTGGAATATTTAAGTTTACATCGGCACTCACTACCATACGTAAATCGGGCATACATTCCCCTCGACTTTATAAAGAAAATACGGTTATAAACCAAAATAATAAAGTAGTACACGTACCTTTAGTATAGGAAGATCCGATTTCCGATGATGAAGCTGGTAGAAATCAAACAGCCGCACGAAGCACAAACACAATCATCAATTCGACTCCGGCCGACCTGATGCACCACCGTTGTAGGTTTCGATTGCCCATAAATCACTTTGCGCGGTTAATCGGCGGATCATACCGAGGCGATTCGAGGAGAAAACACAGGAGCACACACGAAATTAAGTCCAGAAATGATTGCTTCTTGATGAATTTGGAAAGAAAACTGCCACACACCTACCATCCGTCACGGGTGATCGGAGACTGGGGTGCGGGGTGGCTCGTGGCTACGTGGCTGGAGGGTGAAGAGCCCCCCACTCTTCGCCCTCGGTAGGTAGGTAGGTAGGTAGGTAGGTACAACCCTTATATTTTTCCGTTTCCTATTATACCTGATGATTCAAGAAAAGACAGTGGTCTTTTCCTGTTCTCACCCTCTCAAAACAATCAAGGAAAATGTAGAAGTTACTGATAAAGGTGGAATTGTGTGGGTCACCAGAGAAATCGATTCTCTTAATTAATTAAAAGGGCCCTCACACTGGCAAAAATTTCGCTCAAAATTTGTGCAAAAATATTGAGCTTATTTTTGTACAATATTATTGAATGGTCCCGGACGCCTCACACTACGCAAAAATACTGCTATATTTTGTCAGCCCCCTCACACTGCACTCTCATGCTACGAAATACTGACGGGTCTAAACTTTCAGAAAACTTGAAAGCTCCCACAAAATATTGAAGACCCCGTTTTTGCGCAATATTTATCCTCACGCTCTCAATATTTTTGCATAAAAACGACGTCTTCAAAACTTCGTTCAAAATTTTTGCCAGTGTAAGGGCCCCCTTTAGGTAGGTACTGGGAGTGATAAAAATTCCAACAACCTAAACAAATTATTATAATGTCAACGGCGGTTTTCGAAAATTCAATATCATATTATTAATGACCGATTTTAACCAATTGTTAAAAACTTAAGTACCTACCTATCAAGGTTATCCCCACCCAGCCACGCCCTTTTAAGCTCAGTCAGCTCCGATCACTCGCGACGGATGGTAGGTTCCTGTGCGTGTCTTCGAAAAATTCATCTTAGAAGAATAATCCCTGGATTAAATTACGTTTTCTTGTTGTGTTTTCTCCTCGAATCGCCTCGGTATGACCGGCCGATTAACCGTGTAGTGATATATGGGCAATCGAAACCTTCCGGAGTGCATCAGATCGGCCCGTGTCGACTGATGACTGTGTGTGTTTAGTGCTGCAATCTGATTTCTACCACCTTCAACGTTGGGTCTTCCTCAACTAAAGGTACGTCCTCTTTTGCTATTTAGATTTTAGTGTTTACTGTCATATTATCTTTACGAATCGAGGGGAAACAATTATGAAATATTTGATCCATATTAGGTGGATACAGAAACTACTTACAGCAACAGCGGGGGTACATGTTTTGGAAAACTAGATATTCATATCGGGATGCAAACTAATGCGTTACAGTATCCAGCAACACGAACATAAATACTCAAGACTCAAAGTAACCCTATCACAGTTAGGTACATCAAGTATTGAACATAAAATAATAATATAACAGACGTAGATTGGGAAATCTCAGGGAAAAGCATCAAGTACTTTTTTTCACAGTACAAGTTATCAACCTACGTGGGATTGTTTGCGACACCAGAGAATTGGTTAAATATTGATTCAGGTACGTACTGGGAACAATGAAAACCCCAACTAGTTCAACTATCTTCGGTTTTCGAAAACTGAAGACCACATTAATGCCCAAATCCAATCATATAGTTGGAATTATCGAAGTAACTACATACCAAGGTTACCCCCACTTTCACTCGCGAAAGATGGTAGGTCTGTGGCGGTTTTCCTTTTAATAATAATTCATCTAGGAAGACTAATTCCTGGACGTCATTATGCGTGCTCGCGCGTTTTCGCGTATTATTCACAAATCGCACTGATAATATCAATGCGATTTCCGACGAATTTGCGGAGGATCGTATTATGATGCGCTGATTTATTCTCTTGAAGGACAGTCGAAACCTACGGAAGTGTAGTGATTGGCCCGCGTTAATCAACGGTAGTTATGTGTTCAGTGCTGTGATCTACCACCTCCATCCACGGATCTTTCACCAATATAGGTAAGTTCTGAAGTTGTTATTTGGGTTTATTATAAGCAATATTTTCTTTACAGACCGTTGACGATGAGTTTATGAACTTGCTCCTAGAAAGAACTTGATATTTATCCGGCTTTTGGTTTATTATTCTGTGAATAATACACCTATGTATTCGCACAGCAAAAAATTTTTATAACACCCCCTCAAAATTTTTTCTTTTCCGTTTCAAGGTGCATAGATTCAAAATCCTTGTCACATGGGTTTATTATTCTATTGGACATACCTACAGAAATGTTGGATGTTTATTTATTGTTTCTTTGATGTGAAATGATTGAAATGGCTATTTCTGATGGTTTCCACCAATTTTGGCCCCCAAAACACAAATTAGGTAGGTACGCTGCTTTTAATTTTTTTTTTCAAATAAGTAATTGTCTTTGATCATTGGTAGTGCCATTTATTTAATTGTCTTGATCCACGTGTCGATACAAATTGATGGTGATTTCAGACGATTTTCCAGGTTTTTGCCTCATAAAAAATCAATTTTGGCAGCTGAACATTTGGTAGAACCTCAATTTCCCACTCTTTGGTCAAAATCGACTTCATATTCGGCCTTCTCGTCCCCAAAAGCCTGGAAAAAGATACCTCAACAGCTCATGTTACTAACATATGTTACTAAACCACAAAAAAAACGCAAAAAGTACCTATTTTTATACACATTTTCATTCATAACACCCCTGGGTATATTCCGATCGGGCTGAAAAGTTTCGGGACACAACTAGGGCCCAAATGGAGCATGTGTGCGGAAGAACGATTTTTTTAGATAAAAAATGTAGCCTGTACACGTGATACGGCGTACGGCGGACGGACATTGCATTTTTGGAATCTACACACCTTGAAACGGAAAAGAAAAAATTTTGAGGGGGTGTTATAAAAATTTTTTGCTGAGCGAATACATAGGTGTATTATTCACAGAATAATAAACCAAAAGTAAAGAGATGATTTTTACGCTGAACAAACGAAGGTACATAATTTATCCGAAGCCGATAGAACAAAATTTTTGAAGAGAAATATTTTGAAAAAACCTCCACACAAAGCTCGTATTGTAGGTATCCCTTGGTTTTTATTATATTTTAGTTGAAATTCGGTAGTCTTCAAACATTTTTTTGTATCGGCTTTGAATAACTCATGTAGGTACCTACGTTTGTTCAGCATAAAAACTATTACTTAGTTTTCAGTTTTACAGTTTTTTCCCTTTTTTTTGTAACATCAGCCTTGGAAAACGTCTGCTATGTCCTTTAACAGGGTACCTATGTGCAATCTTCAAATGAGATCTGTTTCTTCTGACTCCGGTAATCTGGCTGGTAACCGCCAAAGTACATCGGCTGGACAATTTTCCAGCAATTTTTGTTATTTTTTTTTGTGTGATGCAAAACTCCAAATAACTTCCAACAAATAGCCCACTTCAAATAGGTACCTACCCTGTTTTAGAGTCATGGTTCTTTTCAAGGGCCTACTATTGTAGATATCTACCTACGATGAGGTGCCTAGGTACTACTGCGTTTTATATAAACCATTACTCATCTGTTGGGAGACTTCGGCATGTCAGTGGCGTGACCAAATACTATTATTTCGTACTTGTCTCATTCGATTCCCCTAGAGAAAGTACGAACTCGCTTGTTCGCAACTCTGTGGGAGTTACATACTACCATGACAGAACTAGAAGACTGAGGGCAGGGACCTTCAATCCGCAATTTCCTACAATGGTCCTCGTTGTATACACATCCTCTATGCAAAAGAAAAACTCCTCACATCAGTCCTCTTGGAGGGATATACAATAATGTAGGTAGGCAATTATGTACTCAGTACCTACTTCACCAACTAGAAACGTTCCATACTAAATGGGGATAGATAACCATGCACGTCTCAAGTCAGCAGGGGGTTGGAATTAGTAAAATTGAGGAACAAAAACCATATACCGTCTATTAATGTTGTAATGTGAACATGGATAACTACGGGGAACATCTGGTAGGTACCATTATATTCCGTTTTTGTAAGCGTCTTCTTACTGTTGCCGGCTATCATGAGTAAGGGCTGAAAATAAGTGCATTAGGACTAAAAATATCCATTGAGAAGGGGGTGATGTACCTGTCAACTTTGTTGAGTTCATTTTCCTAGCTTTATAAAATGATCTCCACCCCCTTTTGCTTACCACTGACAAAAAGGCAAATCAAATTGTCGTGGTACCCCTCAGATTCTTAAAGTTTACCACTCCTATGTAATACCTACATGATTTGACCAAATAAACCAAGAGAACAACGAGCTGAGAGACGATGAGGGGAAAGTAGAAGGGTCCCTTCCATCAACCGCCATAACTCTTGAACAGTTGTAACGGCCGTTGATGGACGGGGAACAGGTGAAAAGGGGCCTTTATAAACAGCCCTGCCAGCCCAGCTCCTCATTCAACCGACCACTCTCCGACTTGCGACCTCTCTCTCTCTCTCTCGCCCTCTCTCTCCTACCCTTCTCCTGCACTCGCTGTGGTGACAACCGCGGGGTGCAAGCAAAAGACTCCTAAGGAGCACCTAATACTCGCTGAGGTGGTAACCTTGGTAACCCGAGTGGTATTAGTTACCTTCCTCCTGCTGTGGTGACAACCACGGGGCGCCTTCCTCTCTCTCCCCTAGCATTCGCTGTGGTGACAACCGTGGTGTATTAGTTTCCCTCTCACCCTTCCAACTAACGCCTGCTGTGGTGACAACCGCGGGGCGTTAGCAAAAGACTCCCACGGAGCACATCCTTCCTTCATCCTTCACTCTTCCATCCAAACCAACCTCATCCAACTTTCCGCCCGACTGTTGTAAACCCACTCACCAGGCTCATGACACAAATATTTGACTAGTCCGAAGACATCACAAATAGTGGGGCAAACCAAAACGACTGAGGGACTAGGGTCAACATCTAAATTTCCTGCTGATTCCAAATATACCTACCTATTATTCATGCCTTATTTTGATGTTCATTTTATTGATAGTCGTGTTGAAAAGTGTGACATACAGGGGAAGAAAGTACCAAGTTTTATATGAAATATAATTTGTATTTGTGATGAATTTTGTACATCAGTAAATAACATTATACGTTACACCTTTCATACCACAAATGGCATAGCTATTTAAATGAAAAAAAGCAAACAAACCAAGTGTATTTCTCAAAAAAGGCACCAGATCACTCAACTGTGGAAAATTTGATATTACTTCAATACGCAGTCTCAAATGGTTGAAATGTAATTATAACCAAATGGAAGACGATGAATTTTGAGGAAAACGCTTAAAATAAAGCAAATGAATACACTAACGACAACCATACTTACTGCTTGGCAGTTGTATTTACCTAAATAATAATAAATATAGGCATTTTTGTTTTGCTTCAAACGTTTGAAATATATTTAACAACATAAAATAATTGAAAATGAACAAATAAAAATAACACATGTTTTTCATTTTGTCAAAAATGGCACATTAAACATTTTTATATTAGGTAGGTAAATACCTTGAAAATGGTCAAATATTCTGTACAAACAGTTACAAATAAACTTTTTTAAAAATGTGAAAATATCAGAAATGTCGTTGTTGCTGATATATTGCAGTTTAATGTTCCCTGGAAAATAAAATAAATAAAATTTATATGTACAATTAGAAAAAATAGGATAAAATAAAAGAAAAAGCAAGATAAACAGTTACACTTACGGATATGTACCAATGGTGACTATACAAAAAATGCCCTTCTAAACAAGATGAAACAAAATAAATATACAAGAAAAGGACATGAGCCAAATGGACTGCTATTGAGGAGAAAATAATTTGTCAAACAAAGGAATTCGACACTCTATTGATTCCCTTCCGCCATAAGCAGTAAATGATTAGATCATGATTTTTAAAAAACCACTGAAAGGCATCCACTCCATTGGTACATATATAACCCTCCGCCATGAAAAGATACAACTAGCAACTACTTTAAAGCTTTATTTACTGTCGATATGTTAGTTTTTCAGTTGAAAGGGAGTATGCCTATCAGATGTTGCGTTGGCACAATAACAAGTCTATATGATCCATTTGACAAATTATTCTTCCATGGAAATGATAACCCAAACGAACATCATTGCCAAACACAAGTCAAACCAACGAGGATCAGAATTTCAGATTGGGAGGTGGAATATACAGAGAGCTAATTTTATTGTTAGACTACACCATACATATTGATACCTAATGAAAAAACAACAAGAAATAACATAATATATTGATCTTATGCTTTATAACTAACTATGTAAAGCAGAACTGTAATGAGTAGCTGCTGTCTTCACAAAATATATATATTTACTATATTTAAATAAATTAGGCAAGACTTAGTTTCATAATTTACAACAGCTTCCATTAAATTATTCTAATTTTCTTCAGACTGTAGGGTTCCTATTGAATTAAAAGACACCTCCAGGATAAAATCTAATTCCTCTATAAGTGCTCCGTTCCTACACTCTCAAATATAAATTTATCGAAAAAGGGATTCAAACTTTTTTACAACATCTAAAACATATGGCTTCTTTAAACTGAATTTAGAAAGAACTCAAATAACAACAAAGTGAAACATTAACAAAATTTCAGGTACTCCATTAATGAGTATGCCCAAAGAGCTAACCTCAATATAATATTTATATATAATATATGGCAAGAATATTATTAATAGTTCTTTTAAATTTACCTTAACGTTTGAGCGTTCATCATATTCATTATCACAAATATGATCTATAAACTAAATTATTTTGATTAAGTTACAGTACCATCTGCAAAATGGATACGACACTTATTTATGGCAAGTTGTCAATAAATCACCAAATTTGAGATCACTCATTAACCTAAAATAAAGAGCGGATACAAAAGTCATGGGTCGCAGAATTTCTTATAATTTTAAAGTTGAATTTGTTTTTATTTCCAAGTGACGGCATGTTCACAAAGAAAACTGAGCTTGACATTCAGACTAGTTCCCATTGATAAGATGGTCTTAATGAAAACATCAGGAATTAATGAAAACAAGTTCTATTTCTATTTTGGTACTTAAAGAATCCCACCAAATTCAACTTGCCATGCAACAATAAAACACAGCTACCAAATGGTCATGGGTGTGTCAGTTTCAACGTTGAAACAGTACAAACAGCAGTACAAAAATTTACTCGCATCATCTCAAGTAAATGGGAAACGGTCATGGTGAGGCTCAACTATCGATTTTGAGCAAGGCATATTATCGGATATGACTTAGATTTCACAAAACGCTTGGACAAGCATTTGTATTATATAATCTTGACTATTAGGGCGATTTGTGTTAATACAGTAAGGTATAAAAATTGTCTCGTCCTTCTTGCCACATTATTTTCGTTACCACAAACCTCACTGAGAACAATTTGTGCATACAGCAACTGTGAATTTCTCAACTACGTGATTTGAAATGTAGAATATATGAGTGAGTGCTTAGATGATTGACTGTAGAATGAAAAGCTTATAAATATAAGATCTGTACGAACAGAGAGTGATGATTCTCATGGAGATTCATTTACACTAAACTAATAACATGGATGAGTAGGTATTCCTACTGGACTTCTCAAGGCAGAACAAAAAGGCGCCAACCATAAGTATGTACGTGACCTCACTAAACCAATGCAGGCTAAGTATGTCGTGATTACGCCATATAGCGCAAAATGGATAATTTTCATGAGTCGCATGAATAAAAAACGTAAACCATCAAATTTTGAGGGGGAGGGTAGATTTTTTTTTCATGCTCCATTCCAATGGTTCATTATTGAAAATAATAAACCAAAAAGATGAGTAGAGGACTGTATGACTTGATAATATGCTGCGATGGAAAAGGTAATAAAATTCATTGGAGTAATGAAGCATTGTACACATACAATCAGTCGAAGTAGCAAGAACCAAACTTCTTTGAAGATATACTCAAACTAATCAGAGTCTTGAGAGTCATAATTTCCTATCTGAGCCAGTCATTGAGGGAACTAGCCTACACTGCAAAATTACTTCAACACCATAAAACCATTTTTTTCCTACCAGGTATCAATTTAAACATGGACCTGCCTATGTAAATACAACAATATATGGCATTTGTTGAGAAACGCTCATTAAAAAAATTGATGGCAATGTTGAGAACCTCATAACATAACAAGAATTTAATAAACTCCACATATATACAATTAGAAACAACAAGCAAACATGAATCTTACTTGGAAGCATTACTGTAGTTTATTGAAGTGATGGAGGTTTCCCAACAACAGGAATCACTCTCGCGTTCACAAAGAGCTAGTTCATAATATACTGATCCAGTAGACGTGACAAATTATAATTTGGCTGCTTCAATACTGGCAATGAACCAGCAGGAGTTTCCAGTCAAAATGAATGTATTTCCTTAGGTGGTAGTAGGCCTTAGCGTTATGATTTTCAAGTACTCTTGCCTTTTGTTAGTACGAATTTAGACGATTTTACAATTCTGGAAGCTCCACCAGAATAATATCAAGGAGGTCTTCACTTTCTTCGGAATGCCGAACTTCCAGCATAAACAAATCTTCATTGCAATAATATGTCAGCATCTCCTCATCAATCTTCGCCAAAATCCTGAAAAAATATGGTGCTTTATGAGAGCCTGTCATTTCAAATAACTGTGATGTTGTACAAAAGTGAATGTCGTGGGTGAATGTAAAAAATACAAACATGCAATCTGGTGGTACAAAAATTGAACCATGCATCGACAGAAGAAAGTTTTATGTTCATACGAGTGCCATTTAATGTACAATAACTACTCAACCTAGGGAGACTGAGTAGGAACTCACTAATGAGTCCATGTCTTAATCTTTTCAGAGCAGTTTTCATTTACCTCCAGATCAATGCACAATTTAATATTTAAGGTATAACAAAATAACCTAGGAATTAAAATACACGCCATAAAGAGTATTCAAAGTGCCCATAGCCTCAGGAGTTGGGGAAGCAGGAAATGGTGGTACATTTGTAAAGTGGTTCAGGGATACTTTTCATTACTTGGAGATATTCGTTGCTGTTCGACTTGGAATCGACTTAGAACTGGGACAAGAAAGTAAAGAATGATGGGGGGGGGGAAGAAGACAGACACGTTTTGAGAATAATAATGATTGATTAGGCAAGTAAAAACTGTTACGAATTTATTATTAAGAAGTATTCATGTAGTATTAACGATAGGTTTGCAAGTATCTATATGAGGAAATTTCAGTAGTTAATGGGATAGAACGCACCCGCCTTCATTTATATTGGTGACTACGAGTATAACTAGAGCGGACAAAAGATACCTATATAAAAAGAACTATCGTGTATGTCCAGCCAATAGTTGGCATAAACTAGTACTGTAAATAGATAGGTAAGTGAGTAGCAACTGATGGTTAAGTACTGCAGCTTTATTAAAAAACAAAAAAATTAAAAAAAAAAGTATCAGTAAAGTGCAATCCAATGACCATTTGAGAAAGCAACGATTCAATATAAGTTGAAATGAAGTTATTAGATCTGTTTATTATTCAAAGTCCCTTATTAGTACAAAAGAAAAAACACCATCTGCAACAAGACCTCGGCAGTGGATTTCCCAATCTCAAAATTCGTGAGTGACTAAGTAGTTAAACAGATACTACATTAATAGGGTTAGTAATAATATTGGGACATTAGTGCAAGGATTTTGACACTGTTAATTCCAAGCTTAATGGTACGGGGTGTCACGGATGAGACGGTAGGAAGTCAACAAAAGGAACAGTGGGGTATTAGTCGTATTAACAATCAAAAGATGTAACTGAAGCAGGAGAGTTTGCAAACCACAGCTTTGAATTTCGTTTGATTCTAAAGTTTAATGACGAAAGAGTGAAAGCGAAGATTGAATAAAAAAAGAGGGCGAAATTTGATAGAAAGAAAAAAAATGATGCAAAACTTACCCTTTGCGATTTTTCCTATATAAGTTACTAATGCTTGAAGCAGATATTTTGTACTTATTCTCAATCTGCAAAAAGAGGAAAAACAGAAATTAATATTGTTTGTTGGAAAACTTTTGCTTTTAATGGCAGGAAGGCCTAAAATGTTCTATTAAATTCTTTAATATAAGATACCTACTAAAAAAATCTTGTTTCTGCAATATTTACAGACAATTCGGTTGTTTGTAATTTAGATTTTTTCCTTCAATTCATCTTTATTTTCAAGATTTTTGATTTTATTGTTTGCGGTTTACAAATACGAATTGGTGCAGAGAACTGCATTTTATTGTGATATAAACTGATTTCGAGTTGTTAGTTCAAAAAACTGCATGCAACAATAAGCACTGTAAGCCACCCTCAAACTTACCAACAAATTAAGTAGCACACATCAAAACTACTACATTAGTCCAATTCCTACACCACCATAATTATTTTCTATTGTGTAATTCTAAACTCATCTCAAAACGGAAAGAAAAGGCCTTTTTCTTAACCAGGGTTAATGATTTATTTTCAGCACTTGGGCCCCAGTTATTGTTATCAACTAGTTACAATTCTACACTTAAAGAAACCTGCCAATTAAATTGTACAGGACCGGTATCATCATTAACAAAAAATAATAATATATATAAAATGCCAAATAGAATTTACAGTACTCAACACAAGAATAAGTTCCATCTGTAGCAGCATAAATTTCTACTGAAGCAGTAATAATTTATAAATGAAGTTCACTACGAAATAACTCATTACAGGCATATAACCAGAACAAACTTTAGAGAAAAATGTTGAGGAAACTAAGTAGGTGCGTTACATGTGCATGGTAAGCAGTATGAACAAACAAATTTTGGTAACAAGTAAATGGAAGTCAGGATATGATATGGGAAGGCAAGTGAAATGAGAAAAGTTTCTTGAACTGCAAAGTTTCTTGGACTCTTGAATTCACTCGGTTCTTGAAGCGAATTATCAGTCTAGTAATGAACGGGTTAAATCCACGGTATGACTAATGTATACCATCTATTCATAATTTTTTTGAAGCTGAGGGTCTTGATTCCAAACCATAGAACAATAACAAGAACTACACATTCAACATAACTTGAATAAGCTCTCATCAATTAGGGGATTCACATTATGGACAAATAATTCCATATATTAGGTATGCATGGAAACAAAAAGACAGGCTTGGATCAAACGATATTAAAAGCGGCTTTGGTACTACTAATGGGAGAGGTTTAGTGACCGTTACAAATTGTTATGCAAGGGTTATTTATGCCTAAGTGCATAACCCTTGCACCAATGGACCAGGTACCCATATCTAAAAAATGGAGCTTGTTCTTGATGACAGTTCTGATAGCGTACAAAAATATATTCGGAAAATTGTACTGATTGGTGGTTCCAAGTGACAAATGGTATACTCACTGCATTGAGAAGCCCAGTGGTAGTGGGAGGGACTACATGCAGCGGGGTGTAAACTTCTTCAGACTCTTGCCTGACATACAGCATGACTCTTTCATTCAAAGGAGGAATCATCTTTGGCCTTTTCATTGGAGGGCTAGAGAACACGGAGCCGTCTGTTGTCAACCCTTCATCTTTCTTTTCACTAGAACAAAACAGAATGAAGCGCATATTAAATTTAATATTTATTGGAAGTTTAAATCCAAACACAAAAATTCAGATTTCACAATGGAATAAACTAAAAGTTTGTTGTCTCCAGCGCCCCAACCCCATATACACAATATACAGAACAAGGGCCCCTTTTATTACATACAGGTGTTCTAATAGGTTCACTGATTGTTTCAATAAGTTCTTCCAAAAAGATTTTCCAGCATTTGACAACTGCTGAGTACTTCTGGACGTCACAATGTTTATAGATCCTCAAATCCACATTCAAAGGAGCTGAACTATTCGCAAAACTGATCAATATCTACCTTCTTTATACTTACAGGTTTTATAGAGAGAGCTTCCCATAAAGCGGTTATAGGATTGGTATTGAACAACCCAATCGCCAAATGGATGAAAATGTGTCTGGTAAGTTCAAGCTGATTAATATACCGTCACTCAAAATACACTTGCATCACTGCCAACATTTTGTGGCTAAAATATTCGAAGATTTTTAGCTAAAAATCGTCGAACAGGCATCAAAAGCTAGAGAGCTAGAATATGAAGGACTGGCATGTTCAAAACCGCTGGAATAGATACAGTCCACTCCCACCAGTCCAGTCCTGTCACTTTCTAACGAAACCATTAGGCGAGTAGTGATGATAATATATGAATATAATTTGATCACTTCATCTCGCTGTACCTGTAATACATTAGTTACATATGTTTTGAGACTTCCGGCGCTCTTATAAAAATTGTGTTGAAAAAAAAAAACGATTGCCCACACACAGGCTTTGCCTTCGTGGGATTTCAAACCACCACTAGATTTTATTATTATATTATTTTATTGGATTTTATACCTACTTGAACTTATTTTTACTTGTTACTTATTAAAAAAAGTGTGTTTGAAAAATAAAAATTTATTGAATTGAACTGAATTGAGTCTATGAAATAGATTCATTTTTTTTAGCGTGGTACATGCCCTTGCGATGGACTGACCGAAAAACGTGACGACATGAAAAAGCGACACAAAAAAGCGTTACGGATGTGACTCATAACTTGTTTTGTTTCGAATTTCTCTCGCGACGTATTTCCTTTTCACCACCGTTGCGCCGGTGGTACCAGACATTTCGCGGACATTTCAAAGAGGCATTAAAATGGGTGGTGAAAGGGGGCTACGAACGCAACATTCAACCAATTCTTCAGCCGTTTAGTCTGTGAAGTTTTCTGTCAATTCCCGGGCAACGCACGGGAAAAAATGGATCCTGACATGGGGACCCCCCTCCCCCTCTACAACACGATGCAAAAATTTCCATCAAAATCGGTCCAGTCATTTAGACACTGCGCACTGTTTCCTTTGCTCAGCATTGTTGGATTATCGGCATTTTGAGCTAGTGCTTGTACCACGTTTCATAGTGTCATTCGCAGTAGCATCATAAGCATCATCTGGGGCCAAGGGGCGGAGTTTTTAAACTGGAATAGGTGCGTGAGTGCAAAATGCTGTACAAGGGCATAACCAAAGTTCAATCCAATAGTATTCCCTCATTAAACCAGTGAACCCCCACATTCTCACTTGTAGCAGTACCTAGCTAGCGGCAGACAGGGCAGCACCGCTAACTGCCGCTCTGAGCCGCCTTATGATGTAAATGGGCCTAGGCCAAGCAAACGGCGCCTGATGATGTAAGTGGTGCATTCGATTCTCCTGTGCGGAGCAGAGGTGTAGGCAGATGCCCGAAACGTTGCTTATTAGAGGAAGCAGTGCAGCGAAGAGGGGCAATACGCATTGCATATGCCTACAGGACAGTATCAGAACCAGCAATACTTGTCCTCACAGAAGTAGCACCCATACAGCTGCTGGCGGCAGAGCAGAAGCGAATCTATGAAAGAAGAGGAGAAATTGAAAGATCCACAGAAGAGAGAGAAAGTACGATGGCAAGTTGGCAGGAGATGTGGACAGGTGAGCTAAGAGGTAGGTGGACTGCATGGCTGGTCCCTGACATCCAAGTATGGCGAGCGGAAACATGGAGAAGTGAAGTACTTCCTACCTCAGTTCTTCTCAGTGCACGGCTTATTCTATAGCTTCCTGCATAAGATGGGAAAGGTAAGTGTTCCTACATGTCGCAGCTGTCAGGAGGAAGACGATGATGTGCACCATACATTCGTCAGGTGTATGCCATGGACAGTAGAAAGGACTCGCGTAGAGGAAGAATTGGGGTTTCATCAGCCAACATGACAACGGAAACGGTTGTTGCAGCGAGCAGCATTGGAATCACATGGCAGAATATGCGGAAAAGATCCTGAAGAAGAAGATGCAGCTCGAAAGGGACGGTGAACTGCCAGAACCAAGACCGAAGAGATCTCCTTAGGACTCAGCGTGAAGTAATGTGTGAAACAGTCCCGGGCTGAGTTCCAAAGTTGGAAAAGGTAGGGTGAGGTTTTAGTGCGGTTTGAGTCCCACATATACTGGAAGTGGGGTCCCCTCCAGGTATCTTAGGAGGTTCAAATTCCACCTATGGATCTTAAAGATTTCCTCACGCTGTACGGGAAAAAACTACACCTACGTGAATTTCAGTTGGAAAAATGACGCATGAACTAAATCCTTCAACCAAAATTTGAATATGAAAAATACAGGAAGCCTTATCTTGTTAGGTAGGTTTCTACGTGAGTTTGACTTGAAGCTATTGAGTAGCGATTCATCACTTCTTGCAAGAGCAACCCCTAGTTTACTTTTAAATGGCAGTCAAGCACCTACTTAGATTTTGATCGGCGCATTCAAGGGACTGACTGACTGCGTTTATTATAAAATCTGTACAGATTTCTGGACATCAATTTCCACAACTACAAGCACAGGAATTCACATAAATTTGAAATCTAGTGTCTCTACGAGGTAGGTAATTATGACAAGAAACTTACTTTAGTGCGTCAGGGGGAAAGTGGTTGTGGAACTTGAGAGTTTGGGTCTGCACAGTTCCAGATTTCGCTGAGTGGAGTAAGAAAGGGGAATTATGCTTCAAAGGTCCTGCTTCTCCGTTAGACAAACTACAAATCAATATGGAATTACATCATTATCCAATAATTGAGAATAAATTCGTAAAGAGTTGGACAGCTTGTATTTCTGACTCACTGCACACAGACTGGCACTAAGTGATTAACCATTAAATTTGAACATAGTGTAGGTATGGTTTTTCAAATTGATTACTAGCAGAATAAACGTTCTAGGGGTTGACTCACAAAAATGGTGAACAACTCATGTAGCCATATCTTTTGAAAAACTGTTATTATCAACTAAATGAAGAAAATGGATACAAATTTAAATTGTAGGTATCACTGGGAGGTACCCCCTGTTATGCTATACAAGGCCTGATTACTCAACTATTTTTTTGGGTAGTTAAGTAAATTATTATTTGTGTGCATGTCGAGAGGTTTGCAGGAACGAATATTATTATTTGACTATTATTACAGTGCAGATTAGCTCAATGCTTCAAAATACAATGTTCACCAAATACGGCTTTGTAAATCCCGCACATGATAGATACAACGTGGCTTGAAAATGGAACGTTTATTGGCTAGATATCCAGCTATTTAGTTATAGGATGGAATAGGTACATGTTCAAAGTTAGAGGAGTCGAGTCTTTTGTGAACATGCTGTATATGCAGGGACAAGACTGATAACTATTTACCTTGAAGTGTCTGTCTCATGGCCATAAAATCCTTGAAGTTCCATTGACGTCAACTGAAAAAATTAAACTAAGATTAGGTAATTGCACATTTCATGTCGATAAGACAAATTTTATTTCCCCCCCCCCCACTAAATCACAACTCAATCTTAATAGATAAGTAGGTACCTAACAAGAAGAGGTGGGCAGGTAGATAGGTACTAACAAAATCTTACCTCTCTCCCAAATGCAAAAAGTTGTTTCTAAACGTTATGCAGTCTCGTACCTTATCAATGTCTTCAGCAGGCGTGAAAAGGACAGGAGGCTTGGTGAGATCGGCCATGTGGTAGAACTCGGACCTCTCACATGCTGGGTGGTAGAGCTCTTCAATCTTCTTTCTCCCAGTTGCTGCCATTTTCCTTTTGGCGGCTCTCCGTTCTTCATCCCTTGTTTTCCTTTCAGCACCCTGAGAATGAGAAAATTTTCCAATAAGTTGAAGGTTATGAGATACCACCAGGAGGCACACCGTGTACATAACTGCAAAAACCAACAGTCCACCTTGGATAACTATGAAGTCAGACCACCAAGGGTTTTTGATTTCCCTTACCTTATCACAGAAAACTTTTATTTGGCAGTAGCCTCTGTGGATCACAGGACCATCCCTAGGATCCTCATAAGTATCAATCTGCACATGCAGCGGTAAGCCCTGAAATTTTGGAAAACAATCATAAATTAGGTAGGTACCAAGTTAAATGAACAAAAGTATGAGTATGTTCCAACAAAGTTTAAAGCCATTGGTGCCTAATGAAAAAAGTTAGAATAGGTAATATTCAGTTATTTACCTTAACACCTTTCTGGCTGCTGAAGTCAGTGCTCAGGCACTGAACTGCTATGTTAAGCTGAAAATTCCAGAATAAAATTACTAAACAATTCAAAATGGTCGAAGAACAATGTTAAAAAAGCTCACTAGGCCTAATCGATATAGGTAATATCAATTCTATTGAATGAGCTCGAGCCCCATCAGGATCAAATCGGTTTATATCCTGAACAAAGTAAGAATGATCTAGATAAATTAAGCAATATGTTGTGCTACAAGTATTGAGGTAGATACTTAAGTTGTGTAAATTTTATGGCGATTTTAATATAAATTATTATAGCAAATGAAAGAAACGACTAATTTTCTCGGGTTCATAGGACACGAAGGAATATATCAACAGAGCAAGTGCTGACAGCAAGAAAAAGTAAATTATGCAGGTCTCCAGAATAATGTTCGAGGACCTACCAATACGGCAGGTACCTACCTTAGCAGAGCTTTCTAGCGGGTTCCAGTAAACTGCAATGGCGTTGTGTGCAACTTCTTCTATGCATCCAACGAATCCCACGCTGTTCTTCGTATCTGAAAATGATAGGTTGGAGAAAACCGTCAGAGATTAAACGTGAATATCGTCCAAGACAAACACCGTGACTACAAACATTTGGGTTTAGAATGAGTTCTAACTTCCTTTCACTTCAGGAGGATGTCAATGATAATGCTGTAAGTGCCACACAAGTAAACCGACATTCTTTGAAAAATTGCAAATTTACCTACTGAGCGAAAGGAAGTTATTGAAATTACATTTTACAGCCCGAAAAATCACTGAAAATAAATTATGCAGCATTTCCAAATCTCAAACAGTTCTTTTCTGGTTTCAGGAACACTATTTTTTTTCTTTCATTAATTTCTTTAGGGGCTTGTAGGTTTTCTACGGATTTGTGAAGAACATTCGACCTGCAGTTGAAGGGCTGCTACCACCTACACTATGGGGTCCAGCTGTTTATATGATTTTTTTGCGTGATGTTTTTAAAATCGCCGCAGCGATATTTTAACCCACATTTTTTTGGGTGAATGAAATTTCAAGGCTTTCCAAATCCCGAAAAACTTGGTTTTGTTTCGGAAAACCTTGATTTTGACTTGTTAAAGCTAGACTGTGCTTGCTTGCCTTTCAGTGTTACCAATTTTTCTCATTTTCACATCTTATCATGAGTTGGGTAGGTACTGTGTTCATACCAGTCTCTGAGTTGGTTCATTGATAGAAACTTAAACATTGGGTAGAAAGGAGACTGGTGGGGGTTGAAAGTACATGCCTAATCATTTCGCAATTTTTGAATTTTGATTATAAAAATAAATAAATAAACTCTACGTTCTCTCATAGGTTAATGTATTTATTGACCTGTAAAAATCCCTCCATCCGCAAAGCACAGAAATACCAAACATCATAATAAATACAAAACAAATCAGGTTCTAGCTACTTATGACAACAAATACGATAGATAGATGGTAGGGATACGAGTTGAAGGGTTCTTTGCGGTTAAATCATGGCCATCTAGAAAAATGAACATAAAAATTTAGTCAGTGTACGGGCGATAAAGTTCCACGATGGGTATACGCAGACGAAAATTATAGCCCCTATCTTCATGAAAATCATAGTGGATACCTTCCTACGCGAAAAACCTTGTGAATTTTATCACACTCTGTCGAGTAGAACTGGAGTTATCCTTTTGTTTGCGCATGCGCAGAGGAAGGCTAAGGTCCAATTTTGATGAAAATCACGAGGGACCATCTAGGGGCCTAGCCCGCACTTACCCTCCGAATTTCAGCTCATTAGTAGGTATTATTCTTCCGTGTAGTTATGCGCTGTAAAAGGAAGCGTTTACACAAACGGGCAGACCGAACGGATCCCAGTTTGTTCGAAAAGGTTCTAAAACGCGAGTGGAAATTTTGATAATGGAGGAGAAAAATTTGCTTTCCTCCCAAAATTGATCACAAGGCTTCCGCTACATTGATAGAGGAAATTTCATGTGGGCAGCCATTAGAGCCATTTTTGTGTTAATGGGTCGAATGTACCCGGTTTTCTCCAACTTGCCTAGAGTATATTAAACATCTAGTAAACTGCATTCAAGCACCGCAAGTCAGAGTTTCTGTCTAGTTTTCATTTAGTACGATGAAGAAACCAGACCGAATTTACCTGCACGAGTGCCGAAAGAATTCATTTCGGATGAAGACACCCCCCACCCCCTTCCAAAGCCAGAAAATCACGAAAATATCACATGGAACATATGAAAGGCAGGTAGATACCCAAAACAATTACTCACCAGCATCAAGAATCCTTTGTTTGACACTATGCTGCCTCCCATGCCAGAACTGCCAGGCTTTGATTTCATCTTCTGGACTCTTCTCCTCCCGGAACATTAGCATCACCACGCTCTGGAAACACAGAAACGATTAGAGATCAAAATCACCGCCAAGTTGTGATTCGAAAAATACGGAAGTCTGAATTAATTAAGGAGGTCTCGTCAAACAAATTCGAAAGGTAGTACGGTGTGTAAGTAGTAGGTACATGGAAAATTATTACTCGTACCTACTACGGTTTGTGATTCGAACTGTGCCGTTTCCTGATCAGATAATTGTAATTTACGTGAATTATCTGAGGACATAAACCAGCAACCTTCTGCTATGCAGGTGCGCAGACGCTCAAACCAATGAAGTCAACCGGTTATAACGTATAAGTCGTAGTCAATAACTGGAGTCACTTAACATTTTACTAGAATTTTCTCAGATATTTTACTGATAGCTTTTCTTTTCTGACCAAATCAATGGGACATCAGATTCAGATTTCCTAAATTCGCCATGTAGGACATGTCGCGCCCATAGACAGAAGTAGGTTGGTAAATGTACCTAGTTTAGGATATTGTTAATGATTGGTTGATGAGGTTGATATAGTTACTGCCCACTTTATAGTCAGTAAGGCAATGCCAATGCCAATGGACACAGTAATTCCTATGGGACTACGACTCAGGCAGTAGGGATGTGGCAGAATAAGTTGGCCTAAATGAAATCACCTCATGTCGACTAGTCATTCTCATAGAAGTTATGGTCGTTTCAAGGAGAATTCAAGCAATATATTTAAATGTTTATTAGGTAACTAGCTACGTCGGCGAATTGATAAATTCAAATATCCGCGCAAATTACTGCATATCATCGGGACCGCTTCTTGCATCTCACAGGTACTTTTACTACCTATAGGATTAATACGTCACAACGAACGTGGCCATGAGTGATATGTTGCCTCCCGCTAAATAACCCCCAGGTAAGCGGTCGGTTACGACACAGAGAGCCGTATGCGTTTGAATTTACAGACAAAAGCGAACTGGACATCAGGCTTTCACTGCACTACCCATAAAACGGGTCGGTGAGAAAGTGATGTGAAGGTCGCAAACTTGGAGCCTAAACTGGAGGGAACAGTAGACCAAAGGCGTCGACGACACAAACTTCGCGGTAAAAAGTAAGCTGGGAACATGAAGGCGGATTCTCTAGCAAAACAAGCAGCACGAACCGGGCCTTATATGAGTACCTACACATACCTATTCGTTTGCCTATTCATGAGTACCTTAGTCATTTGCCAAAAGAGGACCTGTACTGCAAAGTAAAATGACATTCTGCCATCCGATGGGCAAGATACATGCCGGGTGTGAATCCATCCCACTCTGTAAAGCTCACCATTCCGAAGACAAGGCCGTGGCCCGTGGATAATCGAAATCACTGGAGACAGAAAACTGTACCGAGTAACATCCCGACTGAGAACAGGAGTTTAGCACTATGCCCCGAGTTTCTCCACCGATTCGACTCTCGGTTGTATGAATCACCGGAATGCTGGTACTGAGTAGACAGTGCTCTGGAATTGAACATCTTATTATGTTTACCATTGAAATGAAACAATTTTGTGATTAATGGGTAATCAGTGTAAGCTCCATTTAATTGCTTCAGCTTGATTCAACGTCCGACAGCGCAACACGATTTATTTAATTTTATAATGTTTTATGCACTTGATGTAGGTATGTTATGTTGTACTTATTTTCAAAATTACATAATTACATAACTTCATGGTTTTATTTCATTAAAATTCAAAATAAATTTAAAAAAGCTGGGTGTGACATCACTCTGCAGTTGCTAAATAGGTACGTACGTACCTACATTGCAATGAAAATGGGATAAAATTCTTCTTCAACAGGCAGGGAAGTACCTGATAAAATTTATTTTGGTTTATTATTTTCAAGAATGAACCTTTGGAATCGACCATGACATTTTTTAACACCCCCCCCCTTAAAATGTCACAGTTTACGTTTCAAGGGACGTAGAATACGAATGTCGAATAAAAAGATTTCCGTTCGACCGCCGTACGCGGCTTTTTCCTTAGTTCCCATGAACCAAAATTCACGAAATTTGGTATACCGTTCTCGTTTGGGCTCTAATTGGTCCTCGAAGCTCGGCGTTACTGTCACTAAACTCTAAGGGGTGAAAAATAGGGGTTGAAATATCCAGAGTACCTCTCCCTACCTCAGAAAATTTTATTTTGAGGTGTGGGTTTTTTTCGCATTTTTAAATAGTCCGATTTTTCTGAATTTTTGAGACCATCCGGAGCATTCTACGATGTTGCCACAAAATTTGCCATACAATCCGTAAAGGCCGTAAAGAGTAGCGTGTATGCAGGCATCAAGCTGAGTAGTTCAGAGCACAGCCCACGGGTCTCGGCCAGGCTGACGCTACAGCGCAGTGGTATACGTGACGGACTGTAACGCCAAAGTTCTCGAGATCGAAGAAACCCTTACCGAAACCGAATATTTTTTCACTCCACAGCAACGATTTCGCTTCAGAACTTCATTTGTGTTTCTCCTTGCCATTTTTAGCTACTATTTGTCATTGACAGAATTATTTTAGGAACATTCAACACGTGATTTAGGTACTAGTAACGAGTAAGGGGCTAGGTATTGAGCTACAGAGGGTCTGTGATCTATGTAGAAGGGTTATCTATACAGAGAGTTGTGATCTGTAACAGAAGGGTGTTCTATACAGAGAAGTGTGATCTGTAACAGAAGGGTGTTCCATACAAAATAATAAACCGTTGTGTAGGGATTTGCAGCGTTTTTTTGGCAATCGAATAGGTACTTGATAGCAGAACGTGTGTTTGTGTACTTGATGCATTACCACGCAACCCATCACATTTCTCGCTCATTCACATTACTCGTAATGATGTTTTCTAGCCACTTTATTCTAACCACCAATCGTGGTGGCACATAGGCAGGCTGCACGAACCCTATTCTGAAGGTTTTGCGCTCGAATCCAGTTATATACTACAGAATCCTGACACATCCGTCCAACTATTCTATATTTCTCTAAAAGGATTGATTGGGGGATAAGATTTCTACAAAACGCATCCACTGATTTGTGAAAAAGGGTGATAAATATTGGGTATGGATCAGAAACGGGTTATTAGCTTGTATTGGGGGGTTGCATGAGTATGGTGGTGTGGTGAACGGTAGTTTTATCGTCGGTAAATTCAGCAGAGAAGGTAGCTCATTAAAAGAACCAACGGATAGTTTTGTCTCCTCTTTTCCCAATTAATAAGGGACGTTTATTGTATTAATTCACATCAGTTTCCATCAACTACATTCAAATCCACAATCCATATCCACAATCAACGAGCTGGCAGCAACGTTCAGAAACGGAATCGAGTGAAAGCAATGGCCTCCACGTGACCTCATGGTCTCCTAAATGATTGTCAGTCTAACTCAAGTGCAGAATAAAAAGAGAAAAAGATGAGCGCCCAGCGAAAAAAGGGGAAGAAAAAATGTGTTCGGACTCCATAAGCCGATGAAGGATGCGCTGACGGCTGAAGGAAGAAGTTTAATGCAATTAGACAGAGATGGAAGGCTAAGTAGCTCGGGAGAGCTGAGGGCAACGAGCTACCTGATTGATAGGCAAGCTTGGGCCCTAGCCATGCACCCTCTAGTCCTCAACCATCTACTTTGTTACTATCATAACCCGACGATTAAGGTAATTTGTTACTCCGGCCCCAAATTCAGTTCTTGCAAGCACACAACAACGGGGCGAAGCGCAGAGAGAATGGGGGCTTCCTCGATGGAAGCGGTTAAATAATTTGAAAGGTCCCAGACCAGGCTGACATCCCTCCTTCTCAATCTTCGACCAAACCAATTTTAAAGTTGAAACAATTCAGTCATAACCTCTCCGAGCGGCCTACCGCAGAAGTTGCTACATTTTTCAAGCCACCTGCTCCCGCGTTCTGTTTTTGCGATTCACCAAGAATATAAAGATCCGGAGATAATTGGTAAACGGCGATAGAGTTAGATGAAATAGTTGCGGACGGGCTTGTTATTGAAGACTCAACACGGCCTATTTTGCATATGACCCCAAGTGATACTCTCGACAGCAATTTGCAATGATTTATTATATACAAGAAGTCCAACATATAACAGACTGGAATCAATGGTTATTTCACCGTCAAGGAGCGACTTTTGGGAAAAAAAGTAGACATTTTGACAGTAACTGAGTTTTGTCGAATGAGGAACCAAATATTTTATATTTACTTCTTGCGATATGAGTAGTTACCAGTTACCCACTGAAGGAGGTAGCTACCAGCAACCTGGCGTAAAAAGAATACACTTGGGCCGTATAGGATAGGCTGGTCTGGTGAACTTTCGTTGAATGATTCCCACAGGTTGTGTAGATATCGTAATTACAAGAAGATCGTCTATCGTCTTCCTTCTAACTAGGTCCGTCAGTTACGATTATGCCAACTATTATCATAAGCTTTTCGAACTAACTGCCTTCGTACAGTTCGGAAGGTGGATTTACGTAATGTGGGTGTATTTGCCTTCAAGGGTTCAGATTCAAACAAGTTTGGCAAAATGAGGGGTACCCATGACTTCTGTATATACTTTTGAATGGAACTTGATTCCATTCTAAGAATTTTGAGACCAATCGCACTCTCCTACGATGAATAGTTCTTTTTCTATGAGCTTTCAAAGTTTCAACAACAAGTGACGTCACTGGGCCCCGCCCAGGCGAGAGGGGTGCAATGACGTCAGTTGTTGTCAAAAATTTTGAAGCTGATAGAAAAAGAACTATTCATCGTAGGAGAGTGCGGCTGGTCTCAAAATTCTTAGAATCGAACCTACTTTCATTTGAAAATGGAAGTAATATAAACAGTAGTCATGGGTACTCCTTATTGTATACTAAGTTTCACACCACCCCTAACGTCCCAGTGCATAGTGTGCATTAAGTTGAATAAGAATTTTTTAAGGCTTGTCGAACTCATACACGATTTGACTTGCTTGAAACAAGGTTCATCAAGCGAGACTGACAAAATTGCTTGACCGTATATATGGAAGCCCAAATTTGCTCAGTCAAGCCATCGAACTCACAAACTTCACACGCGTACAGAATTAAAGCTGCTTGTCGAACTTGGTTGATCGTCAAAGGGGTCGCTCGTATGTGACGTTAACAAGCATCAAACTTATTTTCGTACATGGGAACCCATAAAGCCAGCCAACAAGTTTGCCAAACATGCTTGATCATGCACAGAGGTAGTAAGCTTCAGAACGCTTCATAATCTCAATGCAATAAACGATTCCAAGTTTAATGACAATCTTCTCAGATTTGTTGCTTGAGACCGTGTTACACGAACAGCACGAAACACTAGGAGGAACCAAACCGTAAAATATTTGTGGAGTTGGTTGCCAGAATGGAGGAAGTCCCTATCGCCCATCGAGCGAGTACAGAAACTTACTATAAAATCACGACAAAATGGGTCATGAAACGGGCGGTAGATAATATTGGGGAGCAGAAACCAAAGGAGCACTCGGCTCGGTGAATAGACGTTCGTCGTTCCTTCACGGTAAAATGCGCCGGAGGTTCTCAGTAAAATGGACCTTCGAAAGGTGCGTGTCGGCTTCCTCCATGTAGCCGTTCGAAAAACGAATACAATAATTACGATTAGGTTCGATATACGTAGTCCAGAGGGTTCAAAAACACGGCCTTCTCCGTCTTCCCCCAATTGATCTTCATCACGCCATTAATCCGATAATTATCAAATTACCCCCGTCCGAATCCCCTTCGAAGAAGAGCCTTCCGAATTGAGGAATACCGTTCGAATTTGCATATCTCAAAAAGGGTCCCTTTTTTTAAATTCTAGGTCATTAACTGGACCATCTCGTCGAATCTCCGCAGCGGTTGGGCCCAGAGAAGATTTTTAACGATGGAAAGTTTTTGAATGACGGCCCAATTTATTACCGGAAGGCGAGCAGGGTGAAATGGGACTACAACGCCGCCAGACCGCATTAAATGTGAGATCACGGGCTTTTTTGCTCCTTCAAATCACGCAGTGTGGTTGATCAGGCAGAACATGAAAAGAGAATAATCCAGATGCCGCGGGCGTCTAAATCCATAAATATCTGCTTTCTATAATTTGACATTAATATTAGGGCCGATTTCACCAACGGTACTTATCACAGGTATCCAAGGGTTTCAATGAGCACTTTCATGATCAGCATTGATTCAAACCTCGATTGAGCATTAACGATGGTACAGGAGCAGCCAGGCTACTTTCAGAATCTGGTCTGAACCTGATTAACACCTGACAGATATGAAACTTCTGGAGTATAAGAGGATTGAGTCATCTCGTTTAAACAATAGAATTATCTTTCTTACGCCATTTTCCATCAAATGCCGAACAAAAACTAATAGGGAAGTAATAGCAGGTACTTAGAAAATTAGGCCTTTTCCACAACATTTCCTGATACCGTTCATATTTTATTAATACACCCATGTAGCGTTGCACCGTAATTCCGCCTGTCGTTCATGCCACTGGCATGGATTCTATGTAATGTCTGGCTACATGAGAGGCCAAATGGGATTTACAAGATTTCCCTGTGCTATTCAACTTGTTGACGTGATTTTCTGATGCTGTCAGAGTTATTAGACTTATCGAGAAAACATTCAGAAAACATTTTTAGATTTATCGAAAGAAATTCAGGGTTAGATTTAGATCTTCACAAACGACACAGTTCCTGCAAATAACTCGCTGTAAGGCAATATGCGTTTAACAGTAAATATACTGGATGTGCACCTATCTACCTGTACTTTCAGTTTCTATGGAATGTCTCAGGTCTCACCAACCATTTGTAAGTATTGAATCGTCCTAGCTGTTGTCTTAATTGTGACGTTTACTGAATATTGTAGCACAGATTTCTTTATAATATTTGCATCGTATCTATTACCAGCGCTGGCTGGGAAGGCCTCTCTCACTACCAACCCTTCGAATCACCCAGCGATGCAGACGCCGCGCGAGAAATGAAAGGTACTGGTCCCCACACCGCAATTTCAACCCGCATTTAAAACAAACCCTCGGCTGCAAATAATGCAATACGGATCAAGTGACTCGGTGGTGCTTACAGATATTCCTACTGGCGAATTTCGGTTCTCGGAGTTTCGGACATTCGCGCCTTTCCGCCTCCAAGAAGTAGGCCGTGACGGTTTTCGGTTGCTCCGAACCCTCCGGAACTCATCATTATTATTTTGCATTTCGGAAGGGGTGTGGGAAAAGTGAAAGAAGAATGTTCCAAGTTCAGCTAATAGGAATCCTAATATGCTCTTCCCTAGTCCTGTTTCTACACCTAAAATTATTAGTTTCTTCTTCCGAAAAAGAAGAATACCTCGAAAGTTGATCAACAAAAATCGCCAATCCATAAAAACCTAATAAATTTGGCTATTTCGTGTATGCACGTACGAGTTAAGTGGGAAGAAGGAGAAAACTGTTAATAATTGCCGAATATTACGGTTACATATAGATAGAGTGATTGAGTGGAATTTAACATAGAATTTGACATTCTACAAGTTTTCTTTATTCGGAAACCAGATTGGTCGATCCTAATAGGCGAAAAAGAAAACTTCGCTGGTTTTTATTTTATTTCTAAATAAGCTATTTCAGATATTGGAACCTGGAGTAGATTTTGAATCAACACGAAATTTCCTATTACGAGTACCGTTGAGAGGATGTTTGCCGTCTCTGCCCCACTGTGGGTCGCAATTCGCAAACTGCGATGCTACTTCTACTATCCGATTTAGCAGCGGCGATGGCATGTTGAGGCCTCAGCATCGGCTGCACTCGTCCGCTTCTTGATCCGACAACCAAGCAATTGACGTTGGAAGAGATGAAGACGGTTCGGGGAACTATGCACGGTCCGGGACCCCACTTGACGAAAAGGTCTTTGTTTTCCCCGGATGCCTCTGGCCACTTTAGCTCCCGAAGAAGCGAACCTCCTAGGGAACATTCAAGAGCTGAGGGCCGGTGGATGTGTAGAGCGGGGTATTCCGCTCTCTTATTCTTTTTGGCCTAAACGCTCTCCCTACCACCAACTTCGCCTGCCTCTCGCCGTCCTATACTATAATGATAGCCTATTACGCGGCTCCCTTCCCAACTCCTTCAGTAACCTCTAAACATAACGTTAAAACTCCAGTGGACCTTTCACGTTTTAATTTTCCTATTTAATTATATAAAATCGTAGGGGAGGCCTCGGTGTATAATTACTATGAACGTTGTTTCTCTCTCGCTCCCCATCTTCGTCTCGGTCGCACTCTCATCTCGATCGTTTTCCTCTCATCTTCAGCTCCCGACGCTATTATGAACCCCTGACGTATCTCTTCTCGCGAACTCTGTATGATTCAGAAATTTCCAGGATCGTCAGGCACGAGACTGAATAATGCGAGAATGTTAACTAGTTGATCTTCTTAGGCCACACGAAAACCATCAATACAGTGTATAACTTGGTCAATGAGTGACGCAATGCTTGAATGATACGTTCTTTAAAAAAGAAAAGAAAAAAAGAGCAAATTTCTTTCTCAAACCTGTACGCAAAGGAGTACAGCAGCGAATCTACGATGAGACCATCATGACATATGTAAAATACTAAATTAATGATGGGAAGCGTTAATTACTTTATTAAGTGTTATTACCTTAATAACGTAAAATTTTAACTTGCGGTGGCACAAGGGATGGGGGACGGGGGGGGGGGGGGGGGTGGAGAATGGAAGTCCATGATCAGCGGATTACTATGCTCTCCTGGGCAACATCAACCTGTGATTTGACAGGATCAACATAACTCCACATCTTTCATTGCTGGCTAATAAGACGTTGGCCACAGTCTACCAACCTTCTTTCCCGATATTAAATACGACGCTAAAAGTTTGAATGTTATTCTCTATACAAAATACTTCCTCGCAGATGATTCTGTATGTACACGTGCAGAACGCGTACTCGAGTCACACTCATTGAACCAACAAACAAGTTACATAATGGTCTGTGTTAAGTGACTGGTCAGGAGGCGTCCAGTGTGGAATGATTTCTCAATCAATTTAACCACCTGATAATAAATACATGTCCGTCGTTTCGTGACTTTCTCGACTCATCTTCGGGATCCTGTTTTAGGCAACACTTCTCATTATTCATCAACGAAATATCAACAGCTGGTTTGGTTAACAGAAATTCTCCGAAGGCTGAAATTGTTGAAATGTGAACCCATCTTAATGGAGAGTGGATGTAACGTGAAGATTCGGTCAGCATGAAATTTAAATTAGTAAGGTTTAAGAAATCAATCTACCCAAGCCACTGACGCTATCGGCCGCGTAATTAATTATTTCGTTAGAGGAGATGTAATCAAGGTTATGCCATCCAAAAACTGCCCAGTTCCATCGTACTTTTATGAGGTTAGTTTTAATTAGGGAATTTTGGTTTTGGAGTTCGTTTACTGCGTCCACAGGTGGAAGGTCCAAGCAAAGCTCGGAAAAAATCAGTTAATAGGCTGTTTGAAACCTAGCTTTTCCATTGTTTTTAATGTTTTCATTATACGTGATGCCAAGGCTACTGGTCTGCAGGATTCGTCATTAACTTTCGGTTTTCTTGCATGTGTATATGCAGGGCCTTCATGGTTATCCAGTCCTGGGTAAGTGCCATTTCTAGATACGATTACGAGCGCTTTCATCTGGAGCTTTGAAATACAGTAAACCGTGAGTCGGCTCAGACGCCGCAGTTGGGTGTAATGTTGTGAATGAATAGTCCACTCGACATTCTGGATACCTGCTGATCGGTTCGCTGAACGCCGGAGAATGCTGATTCGGTTCCAGGTTTGCTTTATTGGGGCTGTTCTATTTAACCGTCCACAGCACGTATGAAACGAAAGCTAATGTGTGTCATCATCATCTAGTCAGTACAGTGCAGCAGTAGGATTCCATAAACCTATAGCGAAATTACCACGGTTTTGTACGCATCGCAGGCCGCGTTCGTGTTTTTCACTGCTTCTGTGCACGTCATCGTCTACCAGTACTTTTTTAGGTTTGCTTACTCGAGCTTTGATATGAGGTTGCCTCTCATTCCCAATGTACTTACTACTCGTCATACATCGGATCATCTCGCAGCCTCTCACTGTTTGCAACGAGATACTCCCCGAATTTTTCTCAGTTAGGTACCTCTATTGTAGTTCCATATTTTTTAGGTCGCTCAGGGTATCGTCCCTACTTCTCTCAACATTCAGAAACTATCTGAAAAACATTCTGTACAGCGATTCATAACATTCCTATCAGACAAAATTTCATCTTTTTTTTTTTTTTTTTTTCATTATTTTCAGACAAAATTTGTACTGGGTTCCTTATGAAAATCAAGGGATGGACAAAGAGACTCGTATTCAGTCAGTCATACACATCGGTTCAAAACTGATTTCTGACTGTCACCAAACGTCATAACTGAGAACCTGCAGTACAGAGTCTCCCTCCACTCCCTCACCACGGAAACCCACCACGACCCCCCTTAGGAGTCGGGATAAAAAAAGAACTGGCTTGTTGCATTAATTAAATATCAAGCTTGACTCTTCGATGTCAATTATGATCGTGCAATAAAACCGTATCATCACGGTAAACGAGGATACCGTGAGCGCGGATTTTTATCTTCCCTGCGTGGTGCAATCCGCCCCTTGACCAAAAATCATCATAAATTCGGGACGGGAAATAACAGTAAACGGTTATAAAAAGATGGGCTACAGGGCGAAGCGGCGACAAAAGAGACCAGCGAGTCAACTACCATACCATAGTAATAAACCAGTGGATGCCTTAATGCCCTTAAACCTGAGCTTCCAACTCGAAAAGGGAAAACCCCGGAGTTTTTGTGTGTCCACTCTACTCTGGTGACGGTCATGGAGGGGATTTTTTTATCTCATTCTTTTTGTTTATTTATTTATTTTTTCTTGTTTGAAAGAGCCGTATAAGACGAGAAGGGTGGAAGGGGGGATATCAGTTGTCTTCCACCGCATGGATGGGTCCTGGGGTTTTTGGATCGGTTTTAATAAAATACGCGGCGAAGGAGGAGACCACAAAAACACGCACCACTCCCCGCCTCGCCTTCGCCCTGCTCCGCTGTCATCGAGCTCTTCGGCCTTCGCAGGTCGATGGGGGATTTTAAAATGGGGCCCGACAAGCCCTACTCGATTTACGATTTCTAGTTGAGATTTCAACCCCCGATCCGAAAATTGAAAACATCTGACCGACCCGAGCCCAATGTGAACAACAACCCATCTGGGAAAAGCCGTAACATTTTTCGATTAACGGCCCTTCAGTGATTGGAACATTTGATGAAAATTCCAACATAACTGGCGTAGTCGTTAGGTTTAAAGTTCAAAGCGTTATATAGGCTATCCCCGTAGAGTTGATCCCGAAAATATCACATGCTCACTATACCTGAAACGGTTTGTTTACGTGCTTTAAAAACCGCTGCAAATTCATCCACAACGATATATTATTTTCTGTATAAATAACGTTTTGTCTAGATGAGTTTTGCATGCAATATCCTTGGAATGCCTTTCACTCTATGTATAAAAAAACCACAGTCATGCAGCATGGCTATAAGAGCGAATTTTCGAAGTTTTCGGCATCTTCCTCCTCCGCCTAAAATTTTCTGAAAATTAATTTTCGGCCGATGTTTTCCCAACTTGATACCATACAAAATTAAAACAGGAGTAGTTTTACGCAAAGTAAAATTTGGGGTGGAAGGAGGGGGAGGGGGAAATCAAAAATGTTTTGAATACCAGAAGAGTAGGTATTGGATACGTAACAAATTTTTTGTTCCTTTTTTTGCCGAGTAACACCTCGGTTTGTAGATTTTCCAACGCTGAACACGATGGTGAAGTCAGAATTGCGATATCCCATTCCGTTATCAGATTAGAGCAGACGAACCAGGAAGAACATCTCAAGAAATAACCACGTTCCTTCATCTTCAAAGTGCTCCAGTTTGAGAACGGAATGAGATATCCCAATTCTGATTTCACCATCGTGTTCAGCGTACAAAAACCTTTAAAATGAGGTGTCACTTGTCAGACTTTTTCATTTTGGGAATTTATGGGTAATTTCCCCCCCCTAAAACTCCCCAAAACTCCCCCTTAGAGTGACCCGATTCTGCCCATCTTCGAACTTAGCCTGTCGATTGCCAAGACAGATTTTTCGTGCAAATTTGAACTTTTTATCTCAATTCTTTCGAGAGTTATCGTCTGGAATGACACATACATATATAAATATATAAATATATAAATATATATATATATATATATATATATATATATATATATATATATATATATATATATACATATAATTTTTGGTGTCTTTCGGCAGTGAATTCAGGATGGTCTGAAACGGATTTTGGTATAAAAATCTTTCGGAAATTCGAGTTTTAAAAATGTTGGACCGAGAACAATAGCTTCCTTTTCTTCGAAAATTCGCTAAAAAGGGTGTTAATGAGATGGTTAATGTTGAGGGTAGGTACGGGTTGGTACCCAGTTCGTCCGAAATGAAATAATATGTATAATTCACAGACGGTATTTGTAAGATTCGTCAACGTATGCCAAAAACATCTGTACTATGTGACCAAATGAGGAGAGCTGTTAGGAAGTGGCTCACTGGTGAGTTCATGAAACGATGCTTCGGACCAGTCATACATCAGGTACAACAGACCCTAAGATGTTTCGTGGTCCTCGACAGCAACTACTTACCAATACCATCGATCTCTACAGAGAAGTACCTACCTTCCAACAAATATTCCAAAGTATGTACCTTCTTTCCTTGGACTCAACTCTATTTTCATTTAACTAAGATTAATTTGAATCAGCTGCTCCCAATCACCGATAACTTCTTCAGTGTACCTATCTACTTCTTAGTTTGGCTCAATTTGAGGTAGCTGGGCATTGGCACCTGTTTTGGACTGCGTATTTTGTAGGATGTTGAGAGCTGTTTTGACCTTGTGGCACACACTGACTGTAACGTGAACATGGTGCACGCAAAAGCAATTTTGGAACAATTATTTTCCTATTCGAATCAATTATCAATGAAAACAACAGAACTTAATCAATGAGTTCAACTACTAACCATGGGCTTATGAATGCCCATTTCCAGTTTCGTAAGGCTATCCGTATCCGAAACAATATACGAATTGCTAAAACTACCAACTTGCAATATACGAATTGCTAAAACTACCAACTACCAACTTGCTAAAACTACCAACGGGTTGGATCCAAAACGATCACCAGAATACCTTTTTCACCGCAGTCTTTCCACACTGCCGTATTATTCCTAAATTCCGATAGTGAAATCGTAAAAATTTTACATAATTACCTAGTTATTAAACTAAAAACTTGAAATATAAAATTGATATAATACAGTTATTTGTTATATCAAGAATATTCATATCCACCTAAATTTTAGGACTACCTATATCATAAATGAAAAAATGGAGTTCTAGAATGGGCTAAATAGGGAATGTTGTTAATTATAACCTATCATTTGCAATTAAAAAGTATCAACAAGATATGTACAATGATTTTGTACAATGTACGCTTTTGCTAGTGAGGCAGAAATATGGTAACGAGGTTGGAGCACTATGTGGCCAATATTTCGACTTTCCGCGAACTATGCCTCTTACTATATCAAAAGGACAACCACGAAAGTGGCTCTCCTTCTCTGAGGTATTGAAATGATTTGGACCCCACTTCGTACACATTAACCTTATCTGAATAGGGAGGAAATCCTAACAAAGACGTAGAGTTACAAAAACTAGTTTCGTTACTTCCAAACTGGGAGTTCCAAAACCGCTCCTGAATTGTCCCCGGAAAATGTATAGGCACGTTTGTTTCTTCACAAAAAACATCCACACATTCACCAAGTGATCGTTATATTTGATTAAAATTATTAAAACAGCACTACGGTGTGGTGTCTTATTTTCATTAATTTTTTTTTAAAGGAGTTGATGGATCGTAAGAAAATTCTTTCTACAATTTTTACCGCTGAACGGTTGAAAGTGAAATAAAAACAAGAAAAAAGGAGATGAGGATCAGAAAGAAATTTTTCGAACGGACTCTGAGGCCGTGAAGGGTATACGATAATGTAAAAGAACCAAGAGCTTGGGCTTCGGAAGAGGAGGGAAGGAGAGGCAGAGCCATTATCTAACATACGTGAGCCGGCTACAAATGATTTTAATCAACTCTACCGAGCTAGTAGAATCCTTTTTATTATCTTTCAAGTCAAGAAAATAATTGGATGATTGAACGCAGCCCTAACGGCAGGGAGGGGTTGTTGCTGATAGGCCTTCGCAATCGGTCGACGTCGGATGCACGGAAATGCCCCGACATCGGCGGATTAAGAGGAGTTTTCGACGTGGCGAGGTTTCGAACGGCGGAAAAATCTCTCCTGATGGCGTGAACTGCCAGCTCCTTATTCGCATTCAAGAGCAAACAATGGCAGTATTCTGAGTCGGTGGGAAAATACTGCCTGTGACCAAACCAGTCATCATAGCAGCGCCACACAGTAGCACTACTCAGTGGCAGCGGCATAGGCAGTACGCGGAATCGGCATTCCGCGAGACAACTTTTGAGCCCCCCGAGTTCGAGCGTGCCACCATCACGAGGCTGACCGTAGGCTACAAACATGGAGCCATTGCTTGGTTGGACAACTAACAGAGCTCCGAGATTACTGCAGCTTAGGAAGGAATGGTGGACATGGAAACCTACTGCACTGGTGCAGGCTGATATCAAAGCTGCAGCGTGGGTCAATCAGCTGCATGCAGAATGACGAACTAATTGAGAGAGTAAAAAAAAAAAAAAACATATAAAGGGAAAGGCAAATTAAGGCGTAAATTAAATTCCTTTTAAAATATGGCTAAAATAAACCGAAATTCACAAAACAAATCAGCGAAAAACGGGCTTGGAGAATATACAAAAAGAATTGAAGCTCGAGCTTCTCACCAATCTAAATCCTAAATAAAATGGAAAAAACATCGATCGTAGCCTTTCAAAGTTGAAAAACACCAATGCTTCGAGTTGAAAAGTTCAGATTTCAAAATTCGTGAAAACTCATTCCTTCACTTTTTATTCGTCATACGTCTGAATCTCAACTTTTTTCAACTTCGATAATCCGACTAGGATCGATATCTTCGCCAATTATATTTTTAATTTCACAGGTGGGGCGTTAGTGCTTCATTCAGTATCATCATGCCTGAGTCGCTCCTCATGGGTTTGTGGAGAAATTTGAGTTGGATGTTAAAAAAAATTTTTGTTGTTGGTAAAATCTCGGGTTTAGCCAATTTTGAAGATTCAGTCTACTTACTCTATTAATTTAAGATAGTTTTACTCTAGTTTTGGGAAACACAGAGGGAGAATTGTCAACCACTCTCTCTCCAAAACCAGCTCTTACCACTCAAAAAACGTTTTTATCGATACCTGGAACTAATTTTGACTTGGGATTCGGTTTATACATAGACATTAAGTCAAAGGAACTAGAAAAAAGAAAAGTAAGTAATAAAGGGAGGACATTTCTGGAACCCCCTGTACAGCTGCCACAATTGACGTTAAAGTCAGTTACCGGAGTTAAAGTTCCTAAGAGGATCCAGAAAGATTTGATTTATGAATGAGATACGCATTTGTAGGATGCCATGCATTTTTGTTCTAGAGCCAACCAATGAAAGTTACACCTTTGTGATTTCGACAGGGTCTCCGAAACAGACCACAGAACATCTGGATCTTACAGTATAGTTGATTCAGCTACGCTAGAAAGTCACGCTGAACCCATCGATTAAACTTCTGTTTGTTGTTGTTCGTAGGGTATGAATTGGGAACGGATGGTGTGCCAGATTCATCGTGATCTTTGCATTCTCCAAATGTATTCAATCATTCACCAGAAATAATACATCTAATTTACGCGGCAGCTGCTACTGCAGACAGTCGCGCTCTGGGAATAGAAACAGCAGCTTTTGGTTCAAGAGCCTTCGCAGACAGAAGTGGCTCTAAATGGAAGAGGCGGACGGGTGGGTACGTGATCTCTTTGTAGAGGCCCAGGAGGAAGGCAACTACCCGGGCGTTGTTCCAGCAACGCCGAACCAGGGTATGCGCTACTCGAGGATAATTAATCTTGAGGCTGGTCTGACAGCGCCAGTAGGCTAATATTGGCCATTCTCAACCGCTCATTAACCCGTGGAACATCCTCAGCAATCACGTTCGAACAGCCATCAGACACTTGAACTGAACCCCTCCCGCCCCGCTTCGCCTTCATACCTTCACTATGGACCTGTGATGTGCCCCTTCCATTACCTTCGCTCCATACCTTAAGACAGATCCTCATTTTCGATAACTCTCTGGGAGTGTAGACACGCTGACCTTTCCATACGATTCAACCAATTCCAACCGAAAGCTTTTTATTTTTGTTCCGACGGTAGAATAAAAAAGCCACTTAATTTTCTTTTTTAACCCACGTGGACACACATCTTTATAACCCACGATCGAACCTTTCAAACACAACGTTCAGCCTCAAGTCCTTCGAAGAAATCATAGTAACAAACTAATTATAAGCGAAGTGACCGATTGGAAAAATACGGGGGGGGGGGGGGGGGGAGGGTCTGGATTTGAAAGAATCTCTGAAAGATCACAGTGCACAAAACGTGCAATATAACGGGTATACGATGACAGGATAGAGTTTTCTTTCAATCCGGTTTTGGTTTATCATTCTGTGAATAATACACCTATGTATTCGCTCAGCAAACAATTTTTGTAACACCCCCTCAAATTTTTTTCTTTTACGTTTCAAGGTGCGCAGATTCCAAAAATGCAATGTCCGTCCGCCATACGCCGTCCGCCTTATCATCCATATCTCCTTTATTTTCGGCCTAAAAAAATTCGTTCTTTCGCACACAGGCTCCATTTGAGCCCTAGTTGTGTTTCGAAACTTTGCAGCCCGATCGGAATATACCCAAGGGTGTTATGGGTGTACAAATACTGTTTTTTGGTGTGTTAGTAAAATGAGCTTGTGAGGTATCGTTTTCACATTTTTAGGACGAGGAGACCGAATATGAAGTCGATTTTTACCAGAGTGGAAAATTGAGGTTATAACGAAGTTTTAGCCTTGAATTTACGTAAAATTTTAGTTTAAAATAGTCGTTCTTCCGCACCAGTTTGGGTCCCCATTTTGGAACACATTTGGGTCCTAGCTGTGCTCCGAAGCTCGGCATCCCGATCGGGATACACCCAGGGGGGGTTTGGTTGAAAAATGGGTGTAAAAATAGGGTTGTTCGAATTTTTATCAGGTGTTGGTGAACATGAGCTTTTATAGTTTTCCATGTTTTTTATGGCGAGAAGACCGAATACGAAGTTGATTTTGACCAAATAGTGAAGAACTGAGGTTGGAAAGAAGGTTCAGCTCCCAAAATTCATTTTTTATGAGTCAAAAAACTGGGAAACTGTCTGAAATCACCGTAAGTAATCACTAGATGCAGTATCAACAGGAGAATCAAGACAACTAAAAGGCACCATCAATGATCAAAGATAATTTGTAAAAAAAAAGGAGCCTAATTCGTGTTTTTGGGGGCCAAAATTGGTGGATACCATCAAAAATAGCTATTTCAATTATTGCACATGAAAGAAACACTAAATGAACAGGTAAAATTTCTGTAGGTATGTCCAATAGAATAATAAACCCATGTGACAAGGGCTTTGCAGCGTTTTTGGCGATACTACTGACATGGAGTTCTGAGCTGAATATCGGCAAACAGGGAGTTTCAAGGTTTAAGGTTTCTAATCCGACCCCCATGTTAAAAACGCAAAATTCTGACCCACTGGAGTTGCCCATTAGGAAAACGATTTTCAATGCTTCCGGGCAACGGTGTTGGATCTTTAGTTACAACAGAGTCAGTGTACGCATGAATATTGGTACTGGACTAAACGTATCGAATTCATTTTGTGTGGAAGTTGCCTTTCGTAGTTGTGATTTGAGTGTGTTTGGTCTGATCCTATTCCGATTTTCATAATCATCATGTTTTGGAGCTTTGTATATGAGTACATGATTAAGTTTCTGAATTTCATTGCTTCCTAGGAACACTCGACTCAAGGTTTTGTCCTAGTTCTGAGTCAACCGTGTAAGAGGACTTTCAATCGTCCAGGAAAGGGTACATCACCCATCACCGCTCATTCGGAGACTCCTCAGACAGCATCTTTTAGGGAAAGCAAGATATTCTATTAGGAAAAATACAAAATGACCAAGCACACACCCCACATCTCGGGCTGCACGCACGTCCCCTGGCTCTCGCAGTTCCCAAATACTGGGAGGTTCTGCTTCTCGGCCTTTTTCAATCGTCCTACGCCAGCACACGAGTAGAACAACAATGCTTCTTTATTAATGCGGATCTGTTATTCTCACAGAGGTTCAACTTCTTCCATCGCGTTATACACCGGGGTGACATTGTGCTACCGAACGTCCAATTAATTTTGTTCGAATTCAGTTCGGCGCCTACGTGCGATACCCACTCAATGACAACAAGAAAAATGGTAAATTGATTCCATAGCTCAATAAGTATAATGTTCTGTCCTGCAGATGGCCGTGTTTTCTTCCTAGTTATGAGATCACTATTGTTTTGCTTCCTCACTACCGAAGGTAGGGAAGCCTTGGATTCGTGATTGAGTAAAAGAAATGTATGTCTTCCAAAATGAAAATTTCCACTTCCATTTTGCGTTTCAGACATCGAGGAACATTTTTGGTTCCGTGTCTGTCTGTCCATGATCAATTCCTTGTAATGCCCATAACTACCCGAAATAATGGTCGAACTGGGCTGGAATTCGGAGGGTAGGTGGGGGTTGAGTCACAGACGGTTCCATACCAAAATCATTGAAAAAGTACGGTAACTGTTGGCTGCGCATGCGCAAACGTAAAATACTTGAAAAGTTCATAACTACCCTAAATATCGTTGAAATGCGTTCAAACTTAGAGGGACAATCAGGAATAATTTGATAGTTCCAAATGAATTTCATTGGAATCGTAATGTAACTTTCGTCTGCCCATGCGCGAACATGAAATGTTGACCATTTTCTTGTAACGCTTCTAACTACGCGAAAAGCAGTCGTACAGAGCTGAAATGTTGTGGGTGCACGCGGGTTGGATCGCAGAAGGTCCCGTTTCAAAATCATGGAAATCGTTTCGTCTGCGCATGTGCAAACTTGAAATACTTGAAACGCCAGTAACTACTTTAAATATCGTTGAAATGAGCTCAGATATGGAGGATCGATCAAGAATAATTGTTTGATAGTTCCATAAGAATTTAATTCGTCTGCGCATGCGCGAACATGAAATGTTGCCCGTTTCCTTGTAACGCTTCTAACTACGCGAAAAACAGTCGTAGAGAGCTGAAATTTTGAGGGTACACGTGGGTTGGATCGTAGATGGTCCCGTATCAAAATGAACCTACCCAACTATTCTATACGTTCATGTGATTCAAGTGAGGAATCTATATTGCCTACTCGAATTGGCAGACGTTTTTTCTTCGGCAACCCCTCCACATGTTGTGTCATACAACATATAGCACGACCGTAGTCAACCAATCGCAGTTGAAATATTCTAAGACGTATTTCATACTGAATATTTTATGTTTAAGGCGTAGACATAAAATATGCACTATTCATTTTTCTACTCACACGCCAACTTGTAAGGCATTGCAAATAATGCTCTAGATTATTCTCGTATGTAATGGATTTTTCCTCTAAATCCATTAGATCCCATTCGAGGGGATCTCACGTTACTATCATCGTTACTATCACTTCAAAACGTTGGGCTGTAAACCGGGATGGAAGAGCTGAGATCCAAAATTCGCTATTCAACTCAGGTTAAGAGCAAATTATGATTATTCCAAACCAGGATGAGCGAAAATTGCCGATTCCGGTCAATTCACCGCTAATTTTTTTCTCTTCACTGTCTAGTTATGAATATCGGAAATACAATCAACAATTTATTAAAGCAAGTAGGTATAGGTGGCGCGCGGCGTATATAATATATATAGGTGGCCGCGAGACGACCGGGCCCCAGTCTCGGACCCAGAAAAATGAACTGAAATAAATTAGTAAAAGGTTGGGTTCAAAGGTGGCCCCTCAATGTAGAATGCTACAAACCTGAAATGCGTCAAAATTGGTTAAAATCTCTAAATGAGTTCTAACTTCCTTTAAAATTTTCTTTGCTTATCTTTCCTCAGTTCATAAATGACCAAAAACAATCTATTCCTCGGCAGGAGCGAAAATTTTATCTTCAAAGAATTTCAATGAACTGTGTCATTTTGCAATGAAGGTAATATGTATGAGGTGGTGGTTGAGGGGTTAAGGGTATTTCCCTTTTTCTTGGATTTGGAGCTCATCGAGTTTTCCTTACTGTTACGCTTTTATCATGTTCTTCATTTAGTTCTATAGAAATCGTATACAGGCTGTCAGAAACGATTCAAGTGATCGTACGTTTATTTAAGTGATCGTACGTTCATCGATTTACGTGAAAGTACCTAAATATAAAAGATTAGCCACGACTCGAATTTTTTTTTGTCACCCTAAGAATCCTCTAAGAATTTAGGCAAGCACTCGGGCCTGCAAATCTAGGCTAATAACCTCTACCCCCACTGGAAGTGAGCATGAATTCACACTCCTTAGCCATCCGAGTTCCCTGGAACCATGACAGTGAGCATGACATCTCCGAATTCGCTGAGATGAATATGACAGTGAACTTACTTTGACTGTTTGAGCCTTGAGGGGGCGGTCGGGGTCAGGTATGTACTCCATTGTGATGCCGTAAAACTGCCCCTTGTTGATGTAAGTCACTCGGTCGTCCTCCCGCCGCTGGTTGGTGGAAATAGGAGTCTCCAAATGGTACTTGAATCCGTACTGGGAATAACTGAAACACACAGCAACAATGGAAATCAAAACATGCTAATCACAGTACAACAGATCAGTCACATCATGATAACAGTCAAAATAAACACACCGTAAAGTGTTTGTCATTGGAAAATCACACAACATACGTAGGCGAATGATGGATTTTGATGATATTTTCAGGAACCTGTTTCAATGTCTATTTGGATTTCATCGCGACAGGAATAAAAGTCGCGTCTGGGGACGCTCAAATTGAATTCATAATTATACCTATGCTAAATTCTCGAGAAAATCTCGTCAGAGTTTGAATGATATAGGGTTGGCATCTAACTACCACCCTGATCGAGGACAGATTATGTACCTACACAGCATTAACGGATCTTGAGCGCCAACATCATCTTACTTTATGTCCGAGTAACAATGTCATGAAGATCTAACAACTATTAAGAACTTGTCAACATCTCGGCAGACTGTTTTTTCCCCCTAGTCTATGTAATATGAGTTCACACAATATTTGACACATGATGCCCACCTGTTGCACAATCACCGCGCATATTTTTATATTCATATGCCGCTAGCTGACAACCACTGGCCCCTACTGTAGGTCCCATAACCTCAAACCTCAAAAACTCACCTAGAGCACTGATATCATTGCCCCCCAGACATATTACAGAGTTATGAGAAAGGCGTGAGTAGCTAAATATAAATATGTATAATTCAACTAGATCAGGACGAAATGTTGTTTCATAAGAGTTTTCACGCCGTTTTAAGCCTCTCTTTGACACAAAACAGAGGGAATGTGCAACACATGTTTTTGGGGTATGTTGGGTATAAATAATCAGGGATTTCAATGTAGGATATCGATTAGGTAGTTATTGCTCCAGAACCGTTGTGGTATGGCTGCTTTGAGGGGAAGAGGGACGATAGCAAACCGGGCATTCCTCCATAAACTCCTGAACAGACACACTAATTGCCCAGTTTAACTGTTAGGAGTGAAAATCGTGGTACCACAGTTCCCTTCCCGTAATAAACCATTATTTCATACCACATGTTTACATAAAGATTAGCTTATTAATCGCCCACTCATTAGTTTAATTCGAAAACTATTTCTTCCCAGAGAAGGTTCTATCTTGATATTTTGGTTAATTATTCAGTGAATAATACACGATAATACACAATGTATTCGCTCAGCAAAAAATTTTATAACAGCTCCTAAAAATTGATTCTTTTACGTTTCAAGGTGTGTAGATTCCAAAAATGCAAATGTCCGTCCGCCGTACGCCGTCCGCCGTATCATCCATATCATCTAAAAAATTCGTTCTTTCGCACGCAGGCTCCATTTGGGCATTAGTTGTCTCCCAAAACTTTGCAGTCCGATCGGTGTTATGGGTGTAAAAATAGGGTTTTTTTGTTTTAGTAGCACGAGCTTTTGAGGCATCGTTTTCCATGTTTTTTAGGGCGAGACCAAACACGGAGTCGATTTCGACCAACGAGCGAAGAACTAAGGTTCTAACAAAGTTTCAGCCTTAAATTTACCTTAAATGTTGTTCAAAATGTACGTTCTATCGCATGTATGCTCCATTTGGATCCTAATTGTGCTCCGAAGCTCGGCGGCCGGATCGGAATACACCCAGGGATGTTATGGGTGAAAAACAGGGGTTTTGAGGTTTTGTTTGAGGTTTTAGTGAACACGAGCTTATGAGGGCTTGTCTTCCATGTTTTTTAGGATGACAAGACGCAATATGAAGCTGATTTTGACGAAAGAGTGAAGAATTGAGGTCGTAACGAAAGTTCAGCTCCCAAAATTAATTTTTTTATGAATCAAAAACCTGGGAAATTTCCTGAAATCACCACAAAATTGTATAACAACACTAGAAGTAGCATTAACTGGTGAATGAGGACAATTAAATTGCACTCTCAATGATCAAAGATAATTTGTTAAAAAAATAGGAGCCTAATTCGTGTTTTTGGGGGACCAAAATTAGTGGAAACCATAAAAAATAACTATTTCAATTATTGCACATGAAAGAAACATTAAATGAACAGCCAATATTTTCTTAGGTATGTCCAATTAAATAATAAACCCATGAGACTTTGCGGCGCTTTTTCCTGTCACTCCGACCCTACTCAACAATGATAACAAGAAGTATCTTAACAATACCCATTGTGCGTGTTTACTACTTTATTTAAATCACCTTTCAATCGAATAACTTGTGTGAATACTTATTTTTCTACCTTTCTGGATTACATGAAGTAGATTATTTCAATTTCTGTTCAAACAGTTGCACAATATTCAAATTGCTCCTTACCATGTAAATGGGCTATACCCATGTTTATGCTATACCCATGTTTATTACAAATAAACTAAATTTTGTTCCGCCTATGTAAAATGACCTTCAGAACCTTGGAATGACAAGATGATGACACACTTCAACATGATGACTTTCCCATGTCTCTCAAAAACTATACCACATTTGTGACTATTATTCTCTCCAAAAACAGAAGTAGCACATTTGCATAACGTTATATTACGCCATTATACTCGTAAAATATAAGCCTAAAGTATACTTGCAGTACGGTACTATAATGGTAAATGCCCTCTGGCAACACTACCCATATCGCCCCCTCGCGCACCCGTTGCCTGCTTTGAAATCTCAAACCGCATAAGACCTCCCACTGCTCTAATAGACCTTTTGCAAATATTTCTACCATTCGACGTTATCGGTTACCGCTCAAGTCCCGTAAATAATTCCCCTTATCGCTATTATTGTCGGAGTTGCACGAAGCCACAATCTCCAATGCGCTTTACGTGAGGGGCCTACCTGAGGTCAAGCCTTTATTTTCAATTGGTTGTTTTAAATTTGTTCGTTTAATTCCCTACTCGGGCCGACCAAGAATATTTATGAAGAGTGGGTAACACGTACAGGGCCGTGGCGTGCGGGGATCCTTGGTATAATTTTTTTATTCGACCCCGATTCAGAGGACCCGCTTGACCAGTTCGGGTTTTTTTTATATATATGTATAAATCTGAACTTTTTCCACAGCAATTGAGGAGTTATATGAAGCTCAGGCTTCATCGGTTTTATGCAAAGCTAAGACAGCTGTCCCGTTTTTTTGGTATTTTTTCCTCTCTTTTCTTCACCATCATTCAAAGGCTTAGTAAGTTTTGATTTTTATCTTTAATCGAAAATCCAAAATACGTTCCGAACTTGGATAACGTCCAGGTGGCCGTTGACAAAATTAATGGATCTGTTGAAATGTCAAGTTCCTCGACGCGAAATTTAAAAAGAGAAATTTGAAAGCGAAAGTCGACTGTAAAAATGTCGTTCAGCTCTGAATCCACACAAAAAGGAGTAGCAGCAACTTTCCATATTATTAAGTACGTACTCAAATTAGTTATCTACTGAATGCCTACCAGTGAAACTAATAACGCCAAACTTTCTGACTCTGCTGAAATAGATGAGCGACTATGATTCAACAATTTTAGCGGTGCAATCTACCGTTGAAGTCCACACTTATCTTAGCTGAGAACGCCTTGTGAACAATAACTGTCTGTATGATAACTCAAGCTCGTTCTGATTCACTACCTGTGACTCAATTTGGTTGTCATAACCTTGAATATCATCAATTTTCCGACACATTTCACAAGATGGGGGGTGGTTTGTTGGTAGATAACGCGTTTATTAACCGATATCACGACCAGATATTCGGACTCGAAACTACTGATGTCTGTTAAGAGAATGAGAGCTGTTTGAACAAATATGTTGATTAGTCTGTATTGGACTGCTCTAATTTTCTTCTGTATGTATACAGACGTATGCCCCATCACGGCCAGAAGGGCCGGATCTCGTGCCAGGTTACAGCGAAAATATCACTGCCAAGGCTATTGCAATTTTGTAACTAGGTACACAAAATAATTTGTTTGAAGACGGGCATTTTAAGAGTACAAAAAGTTAATAAAATTTGAGTATGTATTTGTGGGTCGAAATCAGATTTTTTTAAAATTTTAGGATAGCGACGCAAAGAAGAAAAAGACTATGTCGGTGTCTAAACAATTTTTAGACCAAAAACTGGATTAAAAATTGAGTAAATCCATGTAATTAAAAAAATAAAAATGGTGGAAGTTGGTAATTGTAATAATTTACAATGGGCAATTTTTCGTGGGTTACAAATTCTCATTTTTTGGCCAACTTCTGTTCAACAAGGGAAATTAACACTTAGGTACTGACCAAATGATGAGGTGGTTACTTCGGAAAGTCTATAGAACGAGTGTGAATTTTGAATTTCCGAGCGCTAATGCATCACATTAAATTATGTTGTACAGAACTGCAATGGATAAACGGAATCTCAAATTTATAGATAACATTTTAAAAAACATGTCCTCAAAATCAAACCGAAGGGAAGTTCACGAAATGTCACTGCAAAGGTTCTTGAAGGTTGCCACGAAGGTTTGCCATTTCTAATGCTGGGTTGTTGGCAGCATTGTGAACCTTCGCCTCCGAATGTTCGCTCCGCCTCTTTGAACCAAAAGCTATGATACTCATTTCTTGCCGCATCATCCTCATTTAAGAAATCCACACAAAAAAGAAAACGCTGCTAAGTCCTTGTCACATGGGTTTATTATTCTCGAATGAATACGGCAAGATTGGGACCTCACTGATGAGACCCACACAGATATATTATACGGTTTTAAAGACGGATATTAGGTTGCTATTTCTGAAAAAATTATTTTCGATCCTGCAATTGTCATTGAACTGTCTTGATTCACCTGTTAATACTACCTCCTGTGTTATTGCACAAATTTCTGGTGATTACATTCATTTTCACAGGTTTTTGACCCATAAATATTGAGTTTTGAGAGTTAAAACTTCGTCAGAATCTCAATCCTTCTCAGTAGTCAAAATCACTTCATATTAATTTGGTCTCCACGCCCTAAAAAACATGGAAAACGACATCTCACAAGCCTATGTTCACTACGTCCTCAAAAATTCCTCGAAAAGTCCTGTTTTTACAACCATCCCCCCCCCCCCCCCCCCATAATACCCCTGGGTGTTTTCCGATCGGGCTGCCGAGCTTTGGAGCACAACTACGACCCAAATGTGTTCCCAAATGGGGACCCAAACTTTGCGCGGAAGAAATACGACTTTAGACCAAAATTTGACGTAAATTTAAGGGTGAAACTTCGTTAGAACCTAAATTTCCCATTCATTGGTCAATATCGACTTCATATTCGGTCTTCTCGTTCTAAAAAACACGGAAAACGATACCTCAGACGCTCGCGGTAATAAAACACAAAAATACCTATTTTATAACCATTTTTCACTCATAACACCCCTGAGTATATTCCGATCGGGCTGCAAAGTTTCGGGACACAACTAGGGCCCAAATTGAGCCTGTGTGCCAAAGAACGAATTTTTTTAGACCGAAAATGAAGCCGATATGCGTGATACGGCGTACGGCGTACAACGTACGGCGTAAGGCGGAATCTACGCACCTTGAAACGTAAAAGAAAAAAATTTGAGGGGCTATTAAAAAATTTTTTGCTGAGCGAATACATAGGTGTATTATTCACAGAATAATAAACCAAATACTATCTGACGAAATCTCAATTATTAGAATAAGTAGAACTATCATAAGTAGGACTCTAACAAAAACGTTAAAAGAGGAATAAATTGTTCAGTTAGGTAGTGGTCTTCAAGGTTAACAACTTTCAAAAATGTTTGCTAATGTGCTTAGTTGACTGGGAGTGTGGATTGAGTAGGTAGTTACTTCTAAAATTCGCTCTCATAGCCATGCTGTATGACTGGACTTTTAGGAACGCACCAGTCTATGGAGATCAAGAGGAAACCATACGACTACTCGAACTATTACCCGTACCATACTATTACTGGTATTTGGATGAGCGGGCTAAGCGTGGGGACGTTCCGAATGTGCGAACTGCGTCATTTCCAAAAGAAAGGTCTCCGCGAGAGGTTTCACATAGTCCTAGCTAAGTAGTCACTGATGAGCGGAAACAGGCGTACAAATTAATGGCGATGACGACACTCGCAATTTGCGAAGCGTTTTAGCGAATTTTCAAAGAAAATGAAGCTATTGCAATGGCTTCGAAATTTAAATAATATAAATTTTTGGAAATTTTCTTCATAGAAATCCGTTTCAGACCATTCTAAAACGATTCCTGAAATTTAACACTTTTTTATATGTATATATATATATATTTATTTATATATGTGCCACTCCAGACGATAACTCTCGATAGAATTGAGATAAACAGCTCAAATTTGCACAAAAAATCTATCTTGGCAATCGAAAGGCTAAGTTCGAAGATGGGCGAAATTGGCCTACTCTAAGGAGGGTTTTGGCGCATTTAAAGTGCGCAAAAATTACCCAAAAATCCCCAAAATGTTATTTTCCAACAAGTGACCCCTCATTTTAAAGGTTTTTGCACGCTGAACACGATGGTGGAATCGGATTTTAGATATCTTGATCCGTTCTCAAATTAGAGCATTTAAAGTGCGCAAAAATTACCTAAAAATCCCCAAAATGTTATTTTCTAACAAGTGACCCCTCATTTTAAAGGTTTTTGCACGCTGAACACGATGGTGGAATCGGATTTTAGATATCTTGATCCGTTCTCAAATTAGAGCATTTAAAGTGCGCAAAAATTACCCAAAAATCCCCAAAATGTTATTTTCCAACAAGTGACCCCTCATTTTAAAGGTTTTTGCACGCTGAACACGATGGTGGAATCGGATTTTAGATATCTTGATCCGTTCTCAAATTAGAGCATTTAAAGTGCGCAAAAATTACCCAAAAATCCCCAAAATGTTATTTTCTAACAAGTGACCCCTCATTTTAAAGGTTTTTGCACGGTGAACACGATAGTGAAATCGGATTTTAGATATCTAAATCCGTTCTTAAATTAGAGCATTTAAAGTGCGCAAAAATTACCCAAAACTAGGATAATCTTTAAACTCTTACCCCCACCCCCTTAGAGTGGTCAGATTGAAAAATGTGAGAAGTATTAATTGAAGACGAGAGTTCGAAGCAAAAAAGGGGGAGGCAAACGATTAGTACAACTCCTTGAATTTACCCACAGCGATCAAATAAATAAGCACTTAGTACAATTACGTAATAAACAAACGGTAGAATCAGGATGGACAAAACGTACAAATTAAAATAAATACGAAGAGAATATACATAGAAAACCAAATTTTAGACCGAAGTTTTCCTTTATTCAAAACCATAGCCATTAATTCGAATATTTCTTTGAAAATTCGCTCATTAAGTCATGCTGCATGACTGATTTTTTTTACTTTACCGGCTGGAATTCGGGGTGAAAATTATTATGCGTAGATGAATCCTATTTTCAGGCGAAAACAGCAAAATTCCAACCTACGTGCATCCCCTCTGCTGATCTTTTATATTATGTATACGGAGAAGAAGATTTTTGGTATGGCTTTCCGTGTCACCAGATAATTAGAGATAACTAAGCACTGCCACTTAACCCAGCATTTCCATTCATTTCCTTTAAAGCCGAAATTTATTCTAATCTGATCCCCACGTTCTTTTTTACTGCATCAATGTTAACTCTACGATGACAAAAAGACGAGTTATATTCTTTCTCAAGTTTCTTAGGTAATCGATTGGTTGTGAACTCAAAGCGTCCAGGTGCGTTCGGCTCGAAAAAATGTTTTAGGTTCAAACGCGTAAATGACAACAGTAAATCGAGAGATGGTGATGGGCGTAGATTGGGAGATTGCGTGGTTTGAATGGGACGAGGAAGAATCCTTCCCTAGGGAAGATTAGTTGAGGAGTGGAAAGAAGGACAGGAAGGGGGGTTGGTTGGAAAAGTTAGGATATGATAATTTGATTTACTGCTCTCTGTCCTAAAGAAGAATAATCATCGGGGCTGTTTTCTGTGAGCCTTTTACACGGGAAGGCCATTATTGTCACCCGGGAACCGATAAAATCGTCCCGTGCGTGTGTGTAAGTTTGTGTTAAGTCGCCAGATTTCTTGTCTGCAGCGGCCAAGGAGGGATTCTCCGACCTAACACGAATGGCCGGGGGTTTCTTGTAAAGTATTGTTAGACTATTATACCCCTCTGGAACTGAATCCGAGATTATTTCAAGAATTTCATACCCAGAATCCCGAAAATAATATACTGACCCCCAACCTATAGAAGTTCGCTGACCGGTTCTGAGCGATAAATCTGGGAAAATCTCCTACCGGCAGATTTAATCCTCGGCACTTGGGATTTGCGCTGTATGATGGTTTTGAATTTAGGCCTCAGTTCCAGACAAATGGTTTTCTTGAGAGTTTTTGGCGGATCAACTACGTATATGGCTCGCCGGATTAATTAATCAGGACCGAAGTACGCTAACTGTATGCTACAACTTATATACATATATAAACACACAAACGAGACTATGCTGAATCCCCCGCCTACCCTTACAGTTTTAACAAAATTCTAATCACAGACCGGGAAATGCACTCAGGGTGATGGTTCAGTCCCCCAACTACCTAAACAGCTTGAAGGAAACTCGTTGGCTCGTCCATGAGACATTTACGTTTCAACACAGGCGACAAACGCACACCTGCATTACAGTTAGCAGTTATTGTAATTTTGCAGACTGACACTTCTTCTGTATACTTAGAGAAGGTAGCACAAGAGATTATTGGTTTGCACAACCAAAAAGTAGACTGTATGCCAAAGATTTGAAAAATTCAGAACGGTTTACCTCGAAACAAAACATGAAAAAATCTTGAAATCGAAATATCTCGAAATTAAGCGTTTTTGAAACATTTCTAGCCACCTAGAAATCAATCCCTGGCCGGTGGTACGACCTTAACGTTAACTCCCTGTATAAGGACTTTAATCCGGTAAACACCACTATGGTTTTCACTCCCTCATTTGAATTATCCTCATCTATAATCATATCATCGTACTATAATCCTCGAATCGCTCATTAGTTTGAAAATAAAGATTAAGACATATAACTAAAATACAAAACCCACTCAGTGTAAATAGTACTATTCTGAACTGTATTTAAGCAGGAGTTACGAGTCGATAGTGTATGACGTATGACCTAACAAATTACTTAATTCGATCGCTCAGGCCTTCAGCCAGGTTTTATAACCGAAATTTCATCTTTCCGAGACGTATATAACGTTATATATAGGCAGACGCGTATAATATATACATTTACCAGACGATCAATTACATCAACAGGGTCCTGTGTGAGTGGTCAACTTTCTTTCATGTTTTTCCCCCCGCCGCGCCATCCTAAGCAAAGCTTCTCGTCCACCGCAGTCGCGGCTTCTGGCAGGCTATAAAATTCCAAACCCCCCGAGCGGCAGTTACCGCATGATTTATTATCAATTTTTTCCGCTTCATCCCGAGCACATGAGTTTTATTTCAGGACGAGAATGTATTGTCATTAAACATTCTACGGCGTGATACATTTTTTAGTTTGTTACTAAAATAAAAATTATATTGTTGAACATTTATTCCGTCTTTAAATTCTTCAAGTACCAAAGCAGTAAATACCAAGTACCAAAGCAGGAAATACTTATTTCAACTTTCGAGGTCCAGGCCTGCGGTTGCATGGAGGAAATGTTCGTTTAAAAATGTGCAGCGTGAGTTCTACAAGAAAGGTAGTAAACTTTTGCTGTTGTTGATATTCAGAGGAATTTTATTTTTTTCAGTGAGGAGAGAATGAATAATGCAGTAATAAGTTATTCATAGCGGCGTTATAATGCATTGATTTTTATGTAATGTATGTTGTACTAAGTACATTGTAATGAAGTTGGCCTCGTCAAAATTTATATATATATATATATATATATATATATATATATATAAGTATGACTTATATATATAAGTATGACACTGACGGATATCGATTATGAAAAGAGGAATCAAATTTCGTACGAATGTTCATATTACTGATGCCTTTGTATTGGCTAACTAGTTTTCTCTTCAGTTGATTGATCTGAGATGCTCTTCAATTAGGTTTCAGGCATGCGCAGGACTGCCACTAAACAAACATGAGCGAGATCATCGAGAAACAAATGTTTGGGCGACTAACTAATTATATACAAGACAATAAACTTTGGAGTTTTTGATATGGAAATCCTGTGTAAATAGCGTTGTATGTAAGGCCAGTCCTTCAATCAGCGCATTAACTACGTTTTACTTTATTGCCAACTAAAAACAAAACCTGCCAACCCAACCAGAAGGTGTGAAAAGGCGAACTTCAATGGATATAACCGAACAGTTTGACATCTACTCACACTTTGGGTATCTGGATCTTGTCGGCGTCGTTCTGCCTCCCGAAGTCATGCCAGGGTCTGGTCCTTGGCCCTCCGCTCGTCGATCCGGTGCTGCTTCTGCTAGCCTCACCCAGCAGCGGCCCACCGCACATCTCCGAATAATCAAAGGACTGGAGAACAAAAAATACAACATTTTTTATTGGTTGAATTGGGCAGGAATATTTGTTCTTATTTCATTAATTAACATATCTGTATTCGAGTTCATCATGGACATTGCTCCAATTACGAGAAAAATCACACAAGTCCAATGCGCAAGGTATGAAAACGTTAAAAACTTGATACAAATGTAATTAAACTCAAATCTTTCTGATAATTGTGTATGATACGAATGTTTCGACAGACATTGCAATCGCAACGCACTTTCCTATTTCCTTACCGGTGCCTTGTTTTGATTTTGCTTTCGAGTACAAGTTATTTAAATTATGGAATCACAAAGGGTTGTAGGTTTTACCTGTTGGATGGCCGTTTGATCTCTTGGTGTGATGGCATCAGCACCAATGCCGCTGTCGGGTGAGGGCAAGTCCACCGTGAGACCTGCTGCAGCAATCACACCTTTGTTGTGGTAAGCACTGCTCTGGCGGACGTATCTCTCAACGAACGACGCCTGATTCGATGCACCGTCGCCAGCGTCACCAAATGTCGACACCTGGCGAAGCTGCGCTGCGTAGGGCGATTGCTCCGTTGTGAAGTACTCCCTGTAATAAGGATCCGTGAAGGCGGTGGCGCTACTACGGTTGGCGGCCGATGTCGTGATATAGCTCGACGTCGCTTGGGTACTGTACTGCGTATGGTCGGGGTAAGGGATGGGTGACGGCGAGCCGCTGCCACCGTGGGTGCCGGCACCTGTCGACATAGTCGTGAAAATGTGAGAACCATAGTTGATGCCCGATTTGAGACCTTCGCCAGGGATGATTTCGATAGGAGCGTTCGGGTCCGTGGCCATCAGCGACGATGTCGAACTCGGTGTTCCGTTCATCGACCTGTTGGCTTGTTGAGGGCTCGGAATGAACTCATCCTTTATCGAAGGCGTATTGTTATTATTGTTATTATTGCTGTTATTGTTGTTATTGACGACGTCTACCACGAGATCCTGGTGACTCCCGCCGGACGTAACCAACACTACTTTATGCCTTCCCTTTTCCCCTGCTCCAGATTTTCGGTGGTGGCTCAAGTCTTCAGGCTCCCGCTTCACCGTCGCCTGGTGGCTGCTCGGATGGTGTAGGAACAGACCTGGGATGTCGCTTAGGGCCTGACCGCCAATCTCCAGGCCCGTGCCCCCTGTCGTCCCTTTCAGCTGAGATGATAATATGGCACTTCCACCTCCGCTCGCCCTGTGAACAAAAACAAATCACTAATTAAATACAGAAGCAAAAATAAGTAGCAGTATGGAGGAATATGAGTGACAATACATAACGGCGAGCAAGAATAAGGGAGATAAAGACGCTGTGCCAATAAGTACATGAACGCACAACTAAAGGTTTTGCGGAACTGTCAGTGTGCATCCGTGAACGCGGGCGTGCGCACGTGTGTAGTATCATGTTTATGTTGTGTTGTGTGTGTGTGTGTGTGTGTGTGTGTGTGTGTGTGTGTGTGTGTGTGTGTGTGTGTGTGTGTGTGTGTGTGTGTGTGTGTGTGTGTGTGTGTGTGTGTGTGTGTGTGTGTGTGTGTGTGTGTGTGTGTGTGTGTGTGTGTGTGTGTGTGTGTGTGTGTGTGTGTGTGTGTGTGTGTGTGTGTGTGTGTGTGTGTGTGTGTGTGTGTGTGTGTGTGTGTGTGTGTGTGTGTGTGTGTGTGTGTGTGTGTGTGTGTGTGTGTGTGTGTGTGAATAGCATGCTGGATAGAGTTATCGATATGGTATTCCAGGCCAGAACACCATCAACATTCGTAGTGTAGCTAGAAAGTTCTGTGCAATCTCCGTTAGTTAGGAGAACGGGCAGAACACTGAATTCAGCGATTGCTACCGTCGGTGAATAAAGATAACCAGAGAAGCACAACATAAAACTGATTTACCGTTGTAGCACCAAAATGTATTTTATAAAGAACCACGGCAACCAACCCTCTGCTCCTGGATTGACAAACAATCACCTATAGTCTTAGATGGAAACGTATTTTCATAGACTCTCTTAAGTAAGAGGCCACCAATATTCACTATCCAGCTTCCACGTTATTCACCCAAATTCAATAGAATTATTTCGATAAGCTTCGGAGAACTAATTTCAAACCTACATGTTTATTAGACTCAACAGCCTCAAGAGACGAGGGATTAGGTTGTATATTCTCTAAATAGTAAAAGTGCTGTTGAAAGTATGACGAAGGCACTCCGCTATATTTTGTTTCTTTCATATCCATCTAATTACGAAAGGAGAATACGATAGTGACTTATGTGACAGCTCGAAAAAGTCGCATATCCTCATTCTCCATCAAGTTTGCGAGGTTTATTATCTCCTAGAAGCTACAATAATTCATGGAGCCTAAAAAAAAATCTATATTTGTTCCCCATTTAAAAATATATGATAGGTCTGACCGAAATAGCAAGTACTACGGTTCTAAGGCCCCTGTTTTTCAAGCAGAGTCATGGGGGTTTAGAGCTCTTCTGAACCCCCAGGAAAAACGTCACTTGATGTGCGACAGCTGTGAATGCTCGTAAAACTTCATTGTGAATCCCCGAACGGGACGAGAAAGTTCATAAAGAGGATTTTCCCGCGGCGTGATGGTGTATTGTTTATACCAACCGCTATCTCGTAAAAAGCTGGTCTCATGATGAGGTACAATGGCGGACACTAAATCGCAATAGGCATGGAAAAAAACACACACACACACGCGAATTCACAACAAGGGCACTTAAGGGGATTGCTTAGGGGTGATTATTGCATTGCAAAATGACGAAACGCGCCAACTCACGAGTGAGAAAATTGTCTTCCAGTCATGCTGATCATCTTCGGCCAAACTAGAAAGTAATAATAAAGGCTTAAGCGTTTTTGGGAAAATGAGTACAGGGTGTCGGAGAGGTTTCATGGATCAGCAACTTTCATAGTACATGCACATATGCTTTTAAATGTATATGTTTCAAGAGTAGAACGGAGTCTCATTCGATCTCAGGTGAATCCCGAGGATGAACGCCACACCCCGTTGATCTCTACTGTCACTATCTATTCGTATCAACTCGCACATCAATCATTTGGAACTGGAAGGGGGGTTTTGTAACAGTTCGTCGTGTTCGATAGCTCCTACCGCGGGACTAGTTATTACACACCGTACATCAGTTCCATGGATTAATCTAGCCCATACTGTGCACCTAATACGCCCTCCAGAGATGGTCACCAGCGAGAGCAACCATGGCGAATTGGTCCCAAATTTCGAATGACGCTAGTGAGAGATCGATGGAGGCGATTAACTACTGTTACTTCCATGTTCCCATTATATAGGAATGGAAGTATGGTGCTACCGTCAAAAACAGGTGCTCCAGAAAACCATGGAATCTTGTTCAGAAGTGCTGAAAACAAGTTTCTAGACGGTTTTCGCTTGATGTCGCTCAGTAGGTATGTATGTATGTATTTATGTATGTATGTATGTATGTATGTATGTATGTAGGTAGGTATGTTCGTACGTACGTACGTATAGGGGCACTTCCTTTCATCCCATTTTCTCTTCCCAACTTTCTTCATCATCCCTACTACCAAGGGTCGGCGTCGAGTAATGCTGGGCGTCTCCCCATTATTTCATTATTTGATTTATTTATTTATTTTTAATGAATGGCGTGCCCTCTCCGCCTTTGAGGGGGGTTTCATTTGAACAAAAGAAAGTATGCATGTACGTATGTATGTTGTAATTTCGAATGCAAACAGCTCCCTGAAAATACGGTCCCCTTCAGATTTTCTTTTTGTGTTTTGTTCAGCTTGTTGAGCTCTTCAATTCGAGATGAAAACGAGCTTTCTAGGTGGAAAAAGAAGAGAGTTACGACGGGTTTTCTTTTCGATTTCAAAGATAACTGCCGTAAAAATGGATCAAAATTGGTGCGATCGGTGCTAAAATGTCCGTCAGGATGTATTAATCACGCCCATTGATTTTGAGCTCGATCGCATTCGCTTTGGCTAATTGACAGCAAAAAACATGTCAATGGGTCCAATATTTTCTAGGTTTACTAGCTAGGTAGTTGGCGTGGTGTCAGAAAGTGGTTGAAAGTGAGGCTGTTATGCAAGTATTAAGATTAACATGCTCAGTATAGTATATTCTCATGACATAAGCTCAGGCCAACATGAGCAGCCAGTGGGGCCGCAATGGTCGGCTAGTCGGAGCCCCTGCCGCCAAACTTGTATCCATAGACACTATTAAGAACATAGAAGTATTTTGTGGCAATCTCCACACCGGAAATTCAGTTAAATTCCGATCCAAAATCAGTACAGCAGGCGTTCAACAGCTAACTCACGACTGAATGAACGTATGTTGGATTTGAAATATTGAGTTGAGGAAGAATTTACTTAGTTGTTCATTAGAATTTATTGATAGCAATCCCAACGGTTCATGCTAAAAATACCACTAACTGGCTCAGCCCAGCAGCAGAGGCTAGGCATGCATAACTTCACATAAACTTCATCATTAAAACAGTAAAACTTCAACTCCCACGTGGAAAGCAAAGAACAATAGGTACACCAACAACAATCCATGTCAACCGTTTTGTATGTGTTCATAGATGTCCCCAGAGTTATTAAGTCCAAAGTCGCGCTGTATCTTATCACGTATACGGACGAAATTCGAGCATAAGTTTTCGCTTCTCACTGCTTTCATAAAAATTATGGAAGTTATATTATGGAGAACTATGAGATTAATAACGTATTACGTTATACAGCGGACTGTGAATCATATGTACCACTCCCTGTCTAGAGAGTTTGGATGAGTTTTGGATGTTGATTTTTACTGTATGAGTAGATAATACTTTCAGTAGGAATAAAATACTTTTTACTTAATAGTGCAATAATTCGTGTATGCGATAACAAGTTTTCCTATTCATCTAGTGCTCGTGTACCTAATACCCACATCAGCTGTTGCTATGTCCATAGTCCAAACTAGAAGATATTATTTTGAATGTATGTCTACAAAACAATATGTAGGGAAACTGTGTCGCTGTCTGTGACAATCATCATTCGTCAACCAGCACCGCTGTTGACAAATTGCGGCAGTGAAGAAAATCTAGGTCAAATGCATCCAAGCATCAAAGCAGACGAGTGTGGAGTGATTATGACCCTGAAATACTGGTAATCAGGTGGCGGCGTTTCCCACCCGGATAGCTCCAACTCATCTCTCACCCGTTAAGTGGGATGACGGGTCACAAAACGTGAGGAAGGGCCAAACGCCGGCGACGAGAGAGTGGTACCATTGCTTTCAACCTCCTGCACGGAGAAAATGGCCCGGCTAAAGCGTCCTCAAGAGTCGAAATGCACTATCATTCCTCCAATCCAGCTCCAGCGGCGGAGTAGGCCCTCGCGAAACACTATACCTGTAATGCGGTAGGGGAAATTCGGGAAGAAATATGAACAAGGGGAGATCCGTAATCATCAAACGGACGGTGATGGAAGACCTAAATGAAGGAAGATGGTCCCACGGGTATTGGTGCCTTTCGAAGCCTGAATTTGATCAAGATAGTGGCAGGTAACGAGGTGTCTGGGATCCATGCGCGCTCCGTCACTGACACCGATAACTGACGTATGTCAAACGAAACTTACAGAGCGATGCTAACAGGAACCTGTATAGTATGATTTATAAAGGAGTAGCTAGGTACATATTTCAACACAGTAATTGATATACATTCAAGTACTGCCGAAATGCAAATTCAACAGTGCAGTATTCATCAATAACTGAGGTTGATGACCAGCTGAAACAGCATTGGGCACGAAATGTGGTAGAGCTGACGAACAAACGCTAAGGCTTCTGGGGCCGATGAGGCAACGAGGGCTATACATACACCAAAGTCTGTACAATCCCAAAATTTCAAGTCGTAAGACCCAAAATTAGGTAGCTGATTTTTCGGGTGCATTTTGCGACGCAATTCCCAGCTATACAGCAAATTCTGATGGTCCGAAGAGTAGAACCTCAAAGATCCTGGGAAGCAGAGGGTTTTTCCAGAAACAAATGCATAAACAGAACAATATAAGTGCCGAGTCTATTTAGGTAACTAAGTAGCGTGGATATTGTATCATCTTCGAATAGTTCATCATGTATTATGTAAGAAATAGCAAGACGATTACATTTATTAATTGTGCTAAGGGCAGGTTATTTGACTGAGATGCTGTGAGGCGTGTATCGATAATATCGATTGATAATATAAGCATCGCTGTGTGCTTTAGCTGGAGGAGGGTAGTAAACACACACTGCGGAGGGAAGTACATACTGTTACAGCATCATGAGAACGTCGCGGCGATACGGATCTGCCCGGAAGATGTGGATGACCGAGATAACTGACTCAGCTGAGCGGAAGACGATTCTTAACAAGTTGCATGTTTATTTTATGAATTAAGGATTGAAAAGGAGGGTTGAATGAAGGGAAGACCGGAGGGAGGTCCGTTACCAGGGAATTATAACAATATGATGTAAAATGGGCAGGGGAGATGCAGAAGGCATAACAGTCGTGTCATCGGCGAAGCTACCGGCTGTAACTCCCCTGTCTGCGCGAGTTTAAATATTCATAGCGCACACTGAATCCCGACTGTCTTGAAAACATAATAATGGCTTTGAATACACGATGGAGGCTACAGTGGTACAGTTGTTGGTTCAACAAGGTAGGCAATGATGAAAAAGGTGCATTTAAGCGGGTTCAAATTCATACGTTTCTCTGCCATCGTTTGATCCTCCAGTCACCCGAATAAATAGAGATGTATTTGACCCTATAGGGACAACTTATAAATTGTCAAGTATCGAATAATTTCCTTGGTCCCAGCACAAGAATGCTTACCTTTCACAGAGGCATAAGAAGTTATTTTCAACATCAACGGGAGAGGTCTTACTGAACGTTAGTCAGTAAAGAATTTCACCGCGTGATTTATTACTCAGTGCCATGAACTTCACAAAACGATTTTCTACTAGCAATAACCTTCTTGCGCTACTAAAAGTGCTTGGAAATACAGCTACCAACAACAATCAACACATTGAAATGCTTGTTTGTAGATTTGAAAATAAACATGACAATATATTTTTCTTTCTCGAGCGAAAGAAATCTTCTTTCAAGACCGCTTTTTCATCTTACCTTATCCTTTCCTTTAGGTATTTTTTCTTGGAACTTCACGAGTTTGGCTCATAAATAACTTATCTTTTCATTTTTGAGCACTGATGCTCAAATGACGGTTGTGAGGTGATATAAAATTTACCTAGATAATTTTGGTTTATTATTCTGTGAATAATACACCTATGTATTCGCTCAGCAGAAAATATTTATTACACCCCCTCAAAAATTTTTCTTTTCCTTTCAAGGTACGTAGCTTCCAAAAATGCAATGTCCGTCCGCCTTACGCCGTATCATACATAACTACTTCATTTTCGGTCTAAAAAATTCGTTCTTTCGCGCACAGGCTCCATTTGGGCCCTAGTTGTGTCCCAAAACTTTGCAGCCCGATCGGAATATACCCAGGGGTGCTATGGGTGAAACATAGGGTTTTTTTTGGTGTTTTAGTAAAACGGGCTTTTGAGGTATCTTTTTCCATGTTTCTTAGGGCGAGAAGACCGAATATGAAGTCCATTTTGACCAAAGAGTGAAGAATTGAAGTTGTAACGAAGGTTCAGCTCCAAAAATTCTTTTTTATGAGTCAAAAACCTGGGAAATTGTCTGAAATCACCATCAATTTGTATAATAACACTAGAAAAGGTGTCAACAGGTGATTCAAGAAAATTAAATGGCACTATCAATGAACAAAGATAATTTGAAAAAAAAAGAAAGTAATTTGTGTTTTTAGGGGGTCCATATTTGTGGAGACCATCAGAAATAGCTATTTCAACTATTGCACATGATAGAAACAGTAAATGAACATAGAACAATAAACCCATGAGACAAGGACTTTGCAGCGTTTTATGTGTGTTACTGCTACCTACTAAAAACGCCCGCATCTCTATTCGGCATTATATAATGAGGGAAAAAAGAAGAAATATAAGAGAAAATTAAGATAGCACAGAACGCGGTTCGAATATTCCTGTATCAATTTTAATTAAACAAAGTTGAAAAATCGTTTGTCTACTCAATAAAGTGAATAGCAATCAATTAGAGGCTTTCCATGTAGTGAACGGTGGTAAATAATATTATGAATAAACGTGAGTTTTTTTGCCGACGTACCTATCGACTTTTTATTCGAAAGTCAACATAAGGGCAATGATTTGCCGGTTTCAATCGCATAACGCTTCACATTTAAAGTACTGACTCGAAGGCTTATCAGCGACAAAAACACATCAGAGATGGTAGTGACCAAATGAGTGAGCCAATCACAGCCCAGATGATGAATTTCAAAAAAAAAAAAAAACGAGATGTTAGAATAATAAAAGTTTTTTATTTGCTTGTTAAATTTGTTTACTGATCATCGCTTGAGACATCTGTTCATTGCTGGAGACATTCAAATTATCCGTTAATTCTGAACTTGTCAAGAAAAGTAACAATAATAAGTTAATTCAAGTCCAATCAAGCTTGGGAATGTTCCTCTGGAAGTCCAAGGGCTCTGACTTGCCAGAGACTTTAACGGGTGGTAAATCAACCGAAGTTACAAGTGATCGACGTTATGAGTGGATTTTTCGCAAGGCGAGATCGGTGGATTCAGACCCACCGTTGCAATCGATCAAACGGCGGGTCCAAACATTAAATGCCACGACCTGCTAAGAGAAGCTAGGAGTGGCTGAGTCGTCTCAGAATTAAAAGGGCGTGTGTGGTTAGTTACGTAATATCCATAATTACCTGGCATTTACGATAAATCAGAAAAAAAGTTTGAATTATTAATGCAGCTCGAGCTCCAATTCGTTTGCTTCACGTGATATCGTTGAGGAGATTTTTATTCAGAGCTCAAACGTGACGGCAGTAATAAATAAAATAGTAGGTGGCTGTTCACGTCACAAATTTAATGAAAAACCAAAATATCCTGAGGGATCTGTAAACGGCTGGGCTGAAAATTCAGTCCCAGTTCTTCATTTTTGGCCAAAGCCTGAATGGTAAATTTGGTTTGGATCTGGAGCATGCAGCGCGTTCAAGTCTCTGAATACAC